>CP135559.1:3596326-3797041 GCA_032401905.1 Swietenia macrophylla | reverse complement strand
TTATTAGAGTTTTATTAATTTTGTGTTAATTTTCCTAGAAAAAAATAAACTTTAATTTTGTATTAATATGTTGAAAAATTAACTCAAAGGATTATAATTGATTATTTAATATAATATTAATTAATTATTATAATTTTATTTTAATAATTTTTAAGCGATAAAAATAAATTTAATTTTATATATTAATTTTATTTAAATATATTATAATATCAAACAGAAAAGTGAGAAGACGAAGATAAAAGAATTGTTCCCACACCCCGTCTCTCCCGGCTTTAAAAACGAGGAGGAGATACAATCCCCATCTTCATCCCAATTTTATTTTTTTTTAAAAAAAAAAATTCAAGGACGATTTGGTCCTCGAATCTCCTCTTTGAACGGTACACATGCCTTGTATCCACGAAAATTTTGGCCATCCCAAACCGACCTGATTGAACTCAAAAATTTTAATTTTACGCAACCGTTGCGTCCACAACGACCGTGAAGAAACGAGGGCTACACTAGCTGGAGTTGAAATGTAACGACTACAATCACCGCCACATTTGAAGTGCTTTATTTGTTTGTTGTCAACGTGGACAACAACATCCAAGTGTAAATAAAAAAATATATACATATATCTATCTATATATATATATATAACAGCAACATTGCAATTCAATCAATCGACAATAAAAATTTTACTTTACTTAAGTAGTACATGCAATCAAAATAATAATAATAATTAATTTATTAATTTAAATGTAAGACTTAACTTTTTTAAGATTTAATATTTTATAACCTAATTTTGTATTTCTCTCAAATTTATATAAACAATAACCCTGGACCGCTTTCGAAAAGAATTTACCAAATATAATCTAATTGCTATAATAATAATAATAATAATAAAGAGTAATTAGTTTAGTATTAATCACGTTGGCATCCAATGTTCATGAGCAACGCGAATTTCTAATCTCAGTGTTGACAAAAAGTTGCTAGATGTGATTTCAGACAGCACCATTTTTCAAATATTTTTAATTTAATAGACTTTGAAGTGATTTTCCTTGCATGGCACTTTTCTTGGCAATTCGGGAGCTTCCTAACAATTTGCTACTACCAAACAAAGTGGAGCAAATCAAAGAAATGCAACATAAAAATGGGTGTTAGCATACACTCACTAAGACCACAATTTTTACATTTTGGAGCATCATATCATATTGGACCATAGTTCTCGGAATTTGCCGGTGGAAGACAAAAGAAAAAAATTAAACACTCACCTCCAGTAGCAAATTACATCCATCCCGCGTCAAGCGCGCCTAATAGATAGTCAAGCGGTCAATTCATGCCCCATACCTGCAACTATGTAAAAGCAAGGCAGGTTAACAAACCATGCCCTGTGTTGAACAGAAAAAAGAAACATAGAAAATGAATATTTGACGTAGTGTTATCATACTTTCAATTTTATTTTCAGATTATTATAGTAGGCACAAGAAAGAAACGAATGTATACCACGCCAAGCTTAGTTGTACAGCTTCTGTGAAGTAGTAGAAGCACATATTTCTAACATTCTAAAGCATATGTCTGCACCTGCAATCAGAAAGACGAATCATTTACCCCTTCCATTTTGGAAATTAATAGAAAAAAAAAACAATTTTGACTAGATTACAAAATGTCAATAGTTCAACAACAAATTATCACAGCACATTTCATTTCTAATTGAATAATATACCTACAACTCTGAACCTAAACAAAATTCAGCAAAAGATTAACAACCAACAACAAGCAAAGTTGTCATTTACTCCATTTTAGGAAGCAAGTACAATTGTCCGTATACACTTAACATCATATCATATTCTTCTATCTACTAGACAGCAAAGTTCATATCCTATAAATTAAAAACCATACAAGCTCATATCATAAAACCAGCACAACATTATACATCACGTACAAGTTCAATCCTTGCCGAATAAAAGAATGAGCAACTATTTATTTAACATTTGGAGCATGGTATTAAAGAAAAATAACACAACATATTGTCATCAAAAGAAATCTCCTAAAACTTATTTCAAGGTATTGCTTTGATATATCTTCTATTTCAGGAGCTTCTTTGAGTGAGCTACAATACCACCCTTGTAACCAAAACCTGATCTGAGTGCCTCCCTCAGAGACATTTTACATGTTTCGGCCCAGGATTCTGAAAACAAATACTCAGCATTCTGGTGTCAAACTCTAGTGATGAGCCAAAAGGCCTTTTTTAGAAGCTAATCCTCCAAATTCTAATCAGGAATTCATCAGAATACAGAAGATTGGGCATGAAACAGCAATTAAGGTGAATATCACCCAGTGCTGCCCAACAAGAACAGGTGGTAGATCTGACAGTAATATCAAAACAAACTCTTACTGTTACATAATGTAACACAACCATCTAGATGCACAAAACATTACTATAAGAATAAAATTAGCCAAAAAAAAGAAAATTTATTAAAAAATTTCCAGCCTAACAGGTCATCAGTGATATCAAGGGAATATGGCCAAAGAAAAAGAAATGGAAATTAATTGCACGACACCTAAATCTAAGATCACTGTCATCAGACCTCCACATGTTTTGAAATGCACATTCAGAATGAGATTAAAACACTAAATGAGAAGTTTTAAGTGCTATCCGACGCATAAGATATTTGAAGTTTTGTCATCTGATAAAAGAAGAAAACCAAACAAAAATGGAAACAAGAATACAACTAAGAAGCAAAGGCATAATTAAGTTTTTAGAAAAACACAAATTCAAACACCAAAAGAATGTATATGCTGTAACCTTGCTCACTGTTCTACCTCTGCCATGTTTTCTGCAGTAAAATAATTTGATCCACTGCAGCTTGCACCATCAGAACCATCATACTGAAGGACCCTAAGTTTCCCTTCCTGCATTTTATGCCATACCAGTTTCATCAGTTAAAAAGAATATAGAAATATAAAAGGCAACTCCATCTTGAGCACATTGACCGCTGACCTTGGTTCCATAAACAAGACCTCCTCCTGCAAAAGGATGAAAGCAAGCAACATTGACTTCATCCTCTGCACTAGGGAGAACTTTCACAAGTTCCATGTCTGAAACTCTGTAAACCTGTACGACAAAGACACAGAATTAGGCTTACAGTTCAGAATGGCTAATTGTAAACAAGCAAAGTAGAGCTCCAACAAGCAGATTTTGAAATTCTAGCGGAGTAAATACCTATTCAATGTACAAAAAATAAATTGCTACATTTTTGGGTCTCAAAATTTGGTCAAGTTTAATCATTAAGCAAAAAATTGGTCAAGTTTGTGTTGGTAAGGCAAGAATCAGAAAAAGAAAGTCTTTGCAGCCTAAGAGAGCCAAACAATTGAGTATCATGCTAACAGATCTACTTGTGTGCGGTGCAAAGTTATGCTGTCAGTAAGAGCAGGCACATTTGCACTTTGTACCGCAGGTTATACTTTATGATTGCAGC
This sequence comes from Swietenia macrophylla, assembly GCA_032401905.1. Taxonomy (NCBI): domain Eukaryota; kingdom Viridiplantae; phylum Streptophyta; class Magnoliopsida; order Sapindales; family Meliaceae; genus Swietenia; species Swietenia macrophylla. Next base: position 3,793,583 of record CP135559.1, on the reverse strand, counting down.
AGCTATCATACTTTATACAGTTTTTTTTCTCACTTTTTCAATAAAATCAAGTTTTATGCCCCATGGGAACAGCAGGGACAAGTAGAACTTCACAATAATGAACTACATGGAGGTAAGATCAGTTACCTCTAGAACGGTATAAATAGGTGATGTTGTTTCCCCATCAATGACAATGCTTTTAAGCAGAGAACCATGGCGTCGTCCATAAGCGAGTAATATATGCTCAGAAGTGGGTGAAAACTGCATGTGCAGTGCAAGATATGTAAACATAACCCGGATATATTTGCATGACTTCAGGCATTTATTCAAACAAAATATTTATGAAAAGTAGGATTGTGGTAGTGAATGTAAAAAATAAGATGATTATACCATGCTAAAGCAAGAAGAAATTCAGGTTTCCAGTTAACAACACCCTTTAATTCACCATCTCTCCAAACCAGTGTCTAAATTATCAGATTACCATCTTAATTATTGGGTCCTACACAAAAATTTAAGGATTCCCTAGAAAGCATCCAAGAAACATGGGTAACTCTTCAACTGAGACTTGACTTCTTGGAAGGTAAATTGATAAGGCAAGCAGGGTCATAACTTAGAAATTTTGAAAATCCCCAAAGAATCTATCAAGTCCATTCTTTGATTTAAAACAGGCAAGACAGCCAAGCATCAGGTCAACCAAATAATGTGTTTCAGACATTGCTTCCGACAATACTGCATGCCTTCTCTCAAATCAACAGTAATAAAATGTTGAGAGTTCAAGATTAAGAAACAAGAAAGAAATCTTCCATTTCATGATAAACCAGCATAATTAAAGGTATAAAGAAAAGATCTGAAAATATTATACACTGATAAATAAGTATTAAAAGCAATAGAACAATCAATAAGCATTGCCTACGCTACATAAAGCCATTCTATAATGCCTTTTCATCAACTAAAAACAGCCCTATTTATTTGTTAAATTGATGACAGTATTCTTCAAATTTCAGATATAGACCGGTTTCGATTATCTTTCCACTGGTTCCAACATCTCCCATGCATGATCAATTACGTGCGTGCGTGTGTGTATAATCTCTTGTGACCCAAAGTTCCATTACAATTCACCTACTACCATCTATTGGTTTCAAATACATTCAACACACAAGTTTCTAGTACATGCCAGGCCAGTTATGATGCAAAAGTCACAGAAAATGCCAGTTCATAAATTAACATATATGTGATATTGTGCTCATCTATTAAAACCAACCTGTATTGAAGTCAAACAATGAGCAGCTCTAATTGCACGTGACACAAGCACTGAACCAAAACTGTACCAATAAAATGAAAATCATATTTGATAATCATCAGTCAGATAAGAGAATAAAAATGTGGCAATTTCAAAACAAGCATTGATGAAGAGATTGAGCTTTACGTTGACTCCTCAAGTGAGTATATACGAAGCTCGTACATGACTTGGTGTGCTGAAATCGGGTGGCGAGTTGGGGATGTTGCAGCCCCAGGATCTTGGTGGACTAATGGTGTTTGTATTCCTGCATCAGCTTCTGTGTACGGAAGCATGCAAGCAACACAAGCAGCTAAGAATCTCCCGCAAGGTGAAAAGTGGGCACCCATTTCACTGCAAACACATGGCCCAGAAATGCTATTAGGCAAACATACTGAAAAACTAGAAAAGTATATTAATGTGGACAAAACTCAATAATTTCACAAAGGTAGTCCTTTTAGATATTAGAATAAAAATAAAGAATATTCTTGTACACAGAGCATGAAAAAAGAAAATTATATTCAGAACAAAAATGCAGTTTCTAGCATGATGTCAATTAACAAAACTATGAGAATCAAACCACATAAACAAGATACAAAACTTTTACCTGCAAAGGACTGCATGTGGTATTGTCAAGCAACATCTTTCAGCACTAAGCGTTGCGCATGGATTTTCTATATCATGTGACCATATTCTGAGTTTCACAGTGCAAGGCAACTCTGCAGCTGCTGCAGCTGCCAGAGATGTAGCAAATTCGGACTGAATCCTATTAATGACGGGCTGAGTTTCAGTGCTGTCATGTAGGGTGGTAGTGGAAGCAGCAGCCTCTCTGGATTCAGATGCTGAGAAACGAGAGTGTGGAATCTGATGCTGGCCAGATCTTCCTGGTACCCCAGATAGGTTAATGCTGCCAGGCACTGCTAAAGAAGCCACTTCTGCATCCACACTATAAGCTGAATGATGAGAAATCGAAGAAGAACCCACATATTGAGCTGAATGATCATGACTACCACCACTAACGGTAAGCATTGAAGGAGAAACAGCTTGGCTTTGACCGATTAACCATCCTTGCAAGAATGGTCGCTCCCAAAATGTTTGCTCTCTTGTGGGTAAAAGATGCGGTAGTTGCCCAAACTCAGTAACAGCCGTTTGACTGGATATTTGTGATGGTGCTCCCCTCGTTGCACCACCAAGAGTATCAAGGTTCGTAGAGTTACCTTGCCGGCTTTCCCCTACAGGCTGCTGCATTTCGTCAGTATCCATAGCATCCATTGGATGGTCACAAACACCAGTTTCTACCCCACTGGGGAAAGAATTATTTACAGAATTTTCTGTAACAGAATTATTTACAAGAATAGCAGGGGATGTCTCCATGGGAGACACTGTGTCATCTCGTTGCTCTGCTACATTTGCATCTGATTGGAAGGGTGCTGGAGCAGAAGACTCCACTTGCATGTCACTTGAACTCACAAGCCTATTAGCATGCTGCAATTCTATTCTTGAATCATCTATAGAAAATGAAGGCACAAACAAAAAAGGCAAGGGCATGCGGGGGAGTTCAGCAGTCAAGTTAGCAGAGTCACTGGATTGAGCATGCACCACAAAGACAGCAGGAGGAGGATATCTCAAGTAACCCAGAGATGTTGCTCGTGTCATCGATGCATCTGAAGAGTCAAGATCATTGACCTGCATATCAGTACAATACTGTAATCTGTATGATTGAATGAGAAAATAATCAATTAAACACCCATTGGATAATTCACCTCAGCAGTCAAGAGAAATGGAGCAGCATGTGGGTGAAAATGTACAGCTCGAAGTGAGCGCCTTGTCTTCAGCACAATTATTGGCGAGGAAGCTTCCCCTTTGTTATTGTAGGGCCATATAAACAACTGAAACACAAATCAAAGTGCCAACGGTAAAAGATCTAAGGGCAGAACAGAACATCAAGCAAAATAGAACTATGTGAGATGTTTGAATATAAGATTCACCACCTTGTGACCTGATGCAACAGCAAGGAGTTCTCCTTCGGCATGGAAAGCAATAGAAGCAATGGGACGATCTGTTAAGACCAAAAAAATAATAATAATAAACAAAAAAGGTTGCAATCAGATTCATCACATGATGGCAATAACAAAGGCTTTTAGATGAAAAAGTATAACCAGGGGAAAAATCATAGCAACATTACAGAAATCACGTGATCCTACACACTCTGATGTATTTGCATCCCATAAACGAACTTCGTGATCCAAGCTCCCACTTGCAAGTATTTCCGGACGTGATGGGTGAAACCTAACCTGTAAACACTCCATCAATTACAAAAATAAAAAAAAAAATAACTATCTTACATCATTCAATAAATCATGTTATCACACCCTGACTTTGCTTGAAACCTCTTTCTTGTAAAAGCATATTACAGCATCAACATATGCACTCTCTTTTAGCCACCGAGTCTAAGGACCTAGGTCCACTATTTTCTCATTATGGAGTGTCTCAAAACCATAAGGAAAAGAAATCACCCAGTTTTTCTATATAGCCAGCCTAAAAGATGATTTCCTTAAACCTCAGCAAAATCATTATAAAAGGACTTAGGCCTATTTGTTTTTTTGACTGAATATTTAAAGTGGCTGAATTTAGCTAAGTTCTGTCTATTTTTCAACTTTATAAGGATTTTCAGCCATTTTACCAAAAAGTTAAAAGTCAATTTCTTAAAGAGTCGTAATAACGTCATTAATTTCTCTTAAAATCATTCCTACCTATTAACCTATTTACATCCCTACCTATATAAAACCTATAAATTTTCCTACTTTTCAAAGATGTATGTATTTCTTTTGGTATACTCACTCTTCCTCAATTACACTCATCAAGATTTAAAACTTTTTAATCATTTGCAGTATTTAAAGGTATTGCTCTACCAAGAATTGTCTCACTGTTTTTTTTAAAAAAGAAATAGATTTTCATAATCATAAACTGCAATAAACTTCATATTAACATGGTCTTCGTTATTATTTATGAGTAAATATTAAATTGTTTATGTTTATTTACATAATTATCAGTTGTCTATTGTTTATTTTACATTTAAAATTTATAAGTGCACAAATATAAAAACATTGGTTTTCATGATTTTTTTTAAATTTCAAAAAACAAACAACTTAACATCTATATTAAGATATTAAAAGGAAAAAAAGAAGAAAAAAAAAAAGGAAACAAACATCTATTGAGATTTAAAACAGAAAAAAAAAAATACACACTAACTTAGCCTTCTCTATTTAGCTTTCGCGATAAGTACCTTTTAAAAAATATCAATTTTAAAGGAAGTATTTGTCAAACATGCCAAACAAAGTTCCAGATGAAAATGTTGTTGTCTGGATACAAAAAGAGCACTGCAAATTGATGATTACTTGGTGCATACTTGCAGAACACATAACTTACCACCCATGGTGTCCTCCGATGACCACTCAACACCTTCAAGCAGTTTCCAGTTTGACAATCAATTATCTTTACAGTGTGGTCACCACTTCAAGTATCAAAACACAGTGAGCTTAAAGTGCAAAAGGTAAACATAAATCAGAATCATTTATAACATAAAAACTGGAAGCATACTGTGTAGATGCAAGTGTTCTTCCGTCAGAACTAAATGCCGCCGCAATAGTTGACCTTGGAGGAGGCACTAAAGGACAATACTTTGCTGATAAATGCCGCAACGATTCTGCCTCAACCCTAGAAAAGAGAAAAGAGTGGCATTTGATACAACTCCCACCTCAGTAGAAAAAATAAATTCCTATTTCAGATAGCATTATTCAATAAAGAACTTGATCCTATTTCAGATAGGGCCGTTCCATGTAGAGGTTGGCGTACCATGAAACAAGACACCGTTTTGCATCTCTTGCTGATTCGTTACTAGACCCATTACCATTAGATCTAGAAGCTTCCCCCCAATTCCTTTTTGGCATGCATTTCGTTCTGGGCGAAATCTCTCTCTGTGCTAACAGACGCGAAACATTTCTAGCACTAAAAGGATTCATGCAAACGTCACATAGTTAGAAGGACTACAAATCAAGCCAAATTAACCAATTAAAAGAAGGCATAAAACATCAAATTTTGATTAAACTGGCAAAATACAGACATGAAATAAATTAAATGAACTCCACAATCGCAGGAGATTTAATTTCAATCTATCAGAGTTTTATTTAAATAACATATAGGCTGATCAAACGAAGTTTTCTTTTTTTTTTTTTTTTGTAGGCCAAATGAAACAAAATCGAGGAATTTGAAATTCTTACCTATGGTGGAGATGATTCGACGGTTGTGGTCGGACAGAATTTCGATCGCGTGGCCAGGGAAGTCCAGTCATATCTCTAGCAACACGTCATGAGAAAATTTACCTCAACAATGGTAATTATCTTGTAGATAAGGGAGAAAGAAACGAGAGGCATATCCTGGAACCCTAATTTCAGAAATTTTGACGATCTCTGTTGAGCAGTATGGAATGCTAGTGTTAATTTGGGAATTTCAGATGGCGACAAAACCTAAAGCCAAGAGGCTTAACTGGCAAAGAGACAAGCATATATATTTATGTTTTTTTTTTCCTGGTTAATGTATTTTTTTCACAACTCTTTTTACTCTTGAACGAAATAACCTCCTCCTGGCGAACGGGTTGAACCGAAAACCCAACCGACACTCCTTTTCAATTTATGATTCCATGCCAATTTTAGTAGATTTTGATGAAGTCAAGAAGTTAATTCATAAACGATTTTGGTCGAACTAATTTACCCAAAATTCAAAATTGATAATAATTTGAAATAAATCCAGCATTTTAGCAATGTGTGGATGGATTTTTCCTCAACTGTGATTGGACATGGCCCAAGTCTAAGCATAGATTTTCAAGCAGTGCAGGCGAGTCTCGAAGAGGATGGCATGAACCGTACGCGAAATATTCAATTTTCATGTAGTACTACACGTGTAGTTTACACTCTCAGTGTATCCTGATGCATGTAAAATAAAAAGATTTCCCTCCTTGAAATTTAGAATTCATAAATTTCAACATATCATTAGTAAATTATTAACTCGAATACAGAGAAGAAAAAATTAGAACCAAAAAACTTTCTCATACAAAAATTTTATAAGTTTCTCAATCTTTTCTTCTGTTCCTTTCAAACGTTCAATCCAATAGAAAGTTTTGATTGCGAAGAAAGATAAAAGAATATAATAGATATTTTATAAAATGATATTTTACATTAATAATTGAAGGAGTGTTATTTGGGCTACATCGTAATTTATTACAACACTTCTCTTTGAATTATACCGCCTTCAATTATTTTGAACCAAATATAATATTGTCTCATTAAAATATTGCGAGTAAAATTTAGTAGTTTTAGTATATTGTAAATAGATCATTAACTCGAATATGGAAAAAAAAAATAGAGAATCAAAAAAATTTCTCATATAGAAATTTTATAAGTTTTCTTAATCTTTTCTTATGATCCTTTCAAATGAATATACAATTTTAATTATAAAGAAAGATAAAGAGTGTAATAGATATTTTATAAAATGATATTTTACATTAATAATTGAGGTGGTGCTATTTGGGTTATACCATTTTGGATTACTACACTCAGTTTCTGATTATACGTTTTTAGTTATTTTTGATGTGTGTTATATTATCTCGTTAAAACATTGCTAGTAAAATGTAATGAGGTAAAACCTTGATAAAGGAAAAAAAACGAGTATAATGCACATTTATCTAAAAATTCTTATAATTCTTAATTTGTAACAAAATACACTTTTCTTCATAAAATTCTCTCCTTCAAGATAACAAATATCAATTTATCAATTTATCAATTTATAGAGTTAATATGTGCTAATGCTATGTACAAACTTTCTATAAGTTGATGTAGGCAAAACTTTAATAAAAAGATCAACAAAATTATCAAAAAAGCATATATGTTTAACATTATTTTGTTGTTTTACTAAAAGTCATAAGTATAAAAGAACTTAGATGATATGTTTGGTTTAATCTATTTTAATGCATCTTTCTTCTAGTTTGAATAATACAAGTATTATTGTCTTTGTACATTATTATTGGAATATTTATAGCATAAGACAAGTTGCATACACTCTGGATATATTCGATAACAAATTGTAATCATATATATTTTCTTTTTGATTCAAGTGGTGCAAGAATCTTATAGTGATTAGAAGATATAACAACAAAAGTCTACTTTATGAATTGCCATGAGATTGTTATACTGTTGTAAGAGAAAATATATCATGTCTATCTACAAGTTTTATAAAGATTAGAAAAATAGTTAGCATCTGTGTAACCAATTAATTTTAGATTTTGTATTAATTTATTATGATAAAATAATCTCAAATCTATCATTTCATGAAGGTACTTCACTTTTGGCATTAGATGTATAATTGAGTCAGCTAATAAGTTTATAGAAACAGATATATTTGGTCTAGTATATTGCGCCAAATATAATAAAATCTCAATTATATTGAGATGTGGTACTTATAAGCTAAGTATGTCTTCTTTATCTTCTTTAGGGGTACAATGGTTATCTAGATTTTGATGTCTTTATAAATATATATATATATATATATATATAGATGTATTGGATTATCGATATATATTTCCTTTACCATTAAGTAGTCACTCAAGTAATTATTCCACATATGCCCATATTATTTCAATCCATACAAAAATTGTAACACGTGTCCCTTAAAATACAATGGGAAGGGGTGAAGCATGCAGCTGCTCGCTTTTAGCTCCTAAACAATGGTTTTTTTTTTTTTTGTGTGCATGTATGCGTGCCCGCGTGTGTTTGAAGCAATTCTTGCTTTTGGAAACTAAGAATAAAAAAATAAAAAATTAAGCAAAGAGAAAATAGAACAACAAGAGAAAGAGAGAGAAGGAAAGAAAACAAACCAAGAGAAAACTAAAAAGAAAAAAAGAAAAAGAGAAAAAAGTATAAAGAAGGAAATATCTACTAGTAGTATATTTATAATAATTTTACTTTTATTAATTTTAGTAACTAATTTTAGATATAAGATAAATATTAATTATTATAATAATTTTAATAGTAAAAATTGTGTTTGTAGATATAATTTTTGTTAGTATTTGAATTAGTACTATTATTTTGATATTATAAAGTAATTTTCAAACAGCAAATAAATTGGAGGAAGTTTGATTACTGCCTAATATGTATTAAGGTAGGTATGTATAAGCATTTGAGACAAATATAGTTTTAGAAAATTGAAAAATAAGGTATTTGTTTCTTTCAAAATTTAAACATATGTAGAATAATTTTGCAAATGTATACATATTAATCTAATTTATTATTTATTGAATTAAATTTATATATGATTTTTTCTAAGAGACTCGTTCATATAAATTCATTAATAAAATTTGAATTGAATGTGCTGTGTTTCAATTTGTATTGTTTAAAGTATTTACTTAAACCAATAAGACGAAATTTCAAATATTGTTGTTTTCATTAATTAAACAATTTATTAATGTAGATTTAAAATATGGTTGTGAATGGTTTGACATATATTAATGTAGATTTAAAATATGGTTGTGAATGGTTTGACATAAATATGATTTTTATCTCCTGGTGAAAGTTTATAAATAGAAAATTATGTGACATGGATGTAATTTCTCTCCAAGGATAAAAGTTTACAAATAAAAAATCAGGTGAGCAACACTCTCTAAGAATAATGCCTTTAAAGTATGTTAGTCATTGAGACAATAATCCCTATGAATAATACCCTTAAAGTATATTAGTTATTAGAGCAGCAATTCTTGAAAATAATATCTTTATAGTACACATGGAAATAACTAAATGAAATGTATTTTAACATTATGATACCCATATGAAATTTTATTTTGAAATCTTTTGAATGTTATTTTTATGATATTATTTAAATTTGGGAAAAAAATTATTTATTATTTATCTTTATTTTTAAAAAAAATTTTATTGCATATAATTATCTACTGAGTATTAGTCCACTTCTACTTTTCAAATTCTAAGTGAAGTAGAGGATAAGAGATTAGGCATCTTCTTGTTAAAAAATTTGTCAAATTTTGTCTCTATATAAATACAAGAAAATACATATATAATTTTAAGTTACTAGATGGAAAATGCACTATCAAATGTTATATGTTGATGTTAAGATGAAATAATTGAATTTGAAATCTCTTTTGAGAGTATTTAAAATTTTATTTATATATTTTAATTTTAGAAGTATCCACCCTATCAAAATTCATGTCAAATTAAAAGGTATTGATAGAATACAACAAAGATCAATATAGTTTGATTAAAAACAAATTATGATCATTTAATTTATATGCTTTAGGCATTATAAATTTTTTTGAAATTTTCATATAAACATCATCGTCAAATGACTCGTATGTGTAATTTGTCACTATATTCATAAGATATAGATTAAGTCTTTCTAAGATTATTAAATTTAGCAGAATTTAAAACTTAATTATACTTATAATTTATAATAGGAGAATATATTTTACTAAAGTTAATTCTAAATCTCTGCGAGAAATCTTGAGTAACAATCACGCTTTATATTTTATGATCCCGTTGTTTTGATTGCTTTTTCTTACGAATACCTAGTCATATCCAAAATACTTGACATCTTCAAGTATTTGAACTACATATTCAAATATTTGCATAAATATAGGGACTAATTCTATATTTTTACTATGATCGAAAGTCAATTTAGTCACCTCATTTAAGGACAGAAAGTGATATATTTTATAAAATTTTAAAATTTTTGTTTACATTTTGATTATAGAGTTATTTTTGTCCAAATATATGTGTTTTTGGCTTCTTTAGTAAATAAATTATGAAAGTATTTGTTTAATAAAACAAAAAATAAAAATAGTTACTTTTGAAAAATTCTCAATAACGAAATGGCTAACTAAGTGGGTGCATAGGATCACGAATATATGTTTGAGTTCTCTATAAAAATTATACAGATTTAAAACCAATTTTAAAAAAAGGTGGTCAAACCACTAGTTTTTCTTATGATTAAGTGATACAAATATTTTTTGTTGGACAAGAAAATCTTCTAATTCTTTAATGATATTCATAAAAATTCTCAATAATTTTATACATCATTGTAGATTTTGAGTTACTAAAAAGATCATGTTATACCATAAATATTTTTGGATCAATAAATTTCTAGTTCATTAATATGTAGCTCTTAATTACATTTATAGTTGTATAATATAATTGAGATGACAAAGTTAAAAACTTTTTTAATATACATCTCTTGCATGAGATAGAATTTTAATATATATTTCTATTGAATTTGTAAAAATTTTAGTTTATGATAAATTTTGAGAAAAAACAAACTTACCTCCCCTTGACTATTTGTTGACTAATACCAATTTTTGTAATTTCATAAATGATGTTGTACCAAAGAAATCCTCTAAAATATACAATGTGATATACTAACATTTGTGTTCTATTATAATTACACCTAAAGATAAAAATTGTAAGTGCACAAATATTGAAACATCATAAATCATGTTAAGTAATTTATTTGCATAATATTTTACGACTATTCTGAAATTGCTTTTGCAATGAAAATTTAAACACGTGTATACCGTAGTAGATAAAATCACACTTTACAGAATCAAGTAGACTATTAAAACATCTACGAAAAAATCTCATTGAAAATTCCATCTAGCTTGTAGTGAGGTCAAAAAGAACATTAAATACAACGTTGAAACTGTAAAATATTAATACACAACCATTAAAAACAATCTAGCATCATGTATTCAAGACTCAGCTCCATGAGTGATTTTGAACATCATTTCAGGGAATTTCTATAAGTAAAAGTAATTCTTTTTTGTAAAAAACCTGAGCCAAAGACTAAACGAAAAAATAAATTATAATTGTATCTAAATAAGATATAATAAATTGTTCCTAAACTGGGTCTTGTGAATCTAAATTACTCATTTGTAAAATATAATTCATTTTAAATGAGTAACATAAAATGAGAAATTTCTCTCTCCTCAATTTCCTTCCTTTTCTATCAATTTTCTTAATGACCAAATAAAACCCAAATTAGAACCAATAAACACAGACCAAAACAATCCTAAGTATAAACCCACAACTTTTTTTTTTTGAAAAAATGATATGCATACTTTTAAATGTCTTATTGATTTTGCCTACTTGCGAGTTCATCATCTTGTCATTGAAAATTAAAGCTGAATTTAAAGTTTTGGTGCAAACAAAGAAGAATGCTGGAAAAAGGTGTGACAAATGATTTTAGCAAAAAACCACACCCAATTCCTATTGACATATACTTTAAATTTAATAATATTTTAAATATTTGGTATATTTGTATCATGACAATTTTATCTATATATATTATTTGATTATTTTATTATTACTTATTTGTGTGTTTAATAAATGTAATAATACCCTTAAAATAGTAATTTCAATTAATTGGATACTATTCTTAAATGTCTCTAATTAAGTATTATTATTAATAGAGTAACAATAATGCATAGAAACTAGTATAAATAGTGACTGATAATAACTTGTGTATATTATAATATGAGATATCAAGTCAACATATGGGTATAAATTAGTAAACTATTATACTGAATAAACCCATTATGAGAAAATTACGTGGATTATTATATGAGTGTCATTAGCAATTTTTATAATAACAATAATGTATGTGATCTTTGAACTTAAAATCAATATAGTTTCCAACATAGAGAATTATATATTTTTGATATTTTTAAACGTCATCTACAACAAGATAGATTATAAATAAAATAATCAAATATAGCAAAAATTGTATAAAGAAATATGTGTGATCAAGATAGAATTCATCTCTTCTATATAATAGGAGTGATATTTTGAACACTTTGATTTAATGAGACTTTTAGAAATGCTTGATCATACTCAAATAAATTAATATGAGATATTAACCTCATATAATGGTATAGTCTACTAATGATATTAAAGAAATATAATTAAATCATACGAAGATAATACATTTTATATCTCATGTTCAATTAAGATATTTAGGACAAAATGATTAAATTATACGGTAACATTAATAAAAATAATTAAATCATACGAAGATAATACATTTTATATCTCATGTTCAATTAAGATATTTAGGACAAAATGATTAAATTATACGGTAACATTAATCATGAGTAAAATAATGTCAAATCACTAACATTTTTTTCACTTGAGTAGCCATGATATTTTCTTAAATACTGCTCATTACTTATAACACTAAAATTAGATTTTAGTATTATTGCAAATGTTACGAGAACTTATTGCGTTGCATATTAAGATTGAGAATAATATACATACATATATATATATATATATATATATATATATATATAAAATTCTAAATGGATTTAAAATTTTTTGAGATATTTGAATATTATTTTTAACTAAACTCATTATGTAAAGATTAGATTAAATTTATTAGTACTTACTTTACTAAACAAATTCAATTTTATAAAAAAAAAAATCTAACTAAATAGTTTAAGTTAAAAATGAAAATCTAAAATAATAATATATAAATATGTAATATTTACGTTATTTTAATGTGTGCTTAAAGTTTGTTTTGCGTCTTTACTTTTAAGAAGAGAAGAACGCACAAATATTACATACTCAAATCATAAAAACTAACACTCCGATCAGATTTTTGATTATGTAATTACTATAGAGATGCAGAGAAATTTAATTTGTATTCGTGATTTGACAAAAATCGTCCAATTAAAGGTATGTCGTATTTATAGTATTAAAACATATACATATGATAACAGTAGAGTTTACTGCATAGATATTGGAGGACAAACTGTTTTTGTGTGATCTGCTATATGTTTATGCATTGATTTGCTTACATAGTATCAGAGCTAACTTGTAAAATAAATTTATATATTTTTCTTTAGATATAAATTCATATTAATGCATTACGGCATCTAAATATGATTTTAGTAATTTTTTATATGAATTCATATTAATGCGTTACAGCATGTGATTATAACTAAATATAATTTTAGTTATTTTATTTGTGCATAAATATGATTATTTTTAATTTAAGTAATTAACTTAATGTGATTAAACTAATAAGGGTGTTTAATATTATATTTAGAATGTTAGTTTAACTTTAAATTATTAATATAACATGTTTTTTTTATGAGATGTATAATATATAATGAAATGATGAGATTATTTCTAAAATTGAAATCTTTCATAATTAAAATATTAAGTCATACTTTTCAATAAAAAGTACTCGTCAAAACCTTGATTGGATATATATGCGCTTGCCAAAGTAAGGTGTCATACCAATCTTGGTGAGACACGATGAGATAATAGTGATATCCAAATTGTTATCATTGGGTTAGATTTAACTAGGTTATCTTAATAGTATTGTGAACTTAGATGTAATGAATTAGGTATACTCTATTATATGGACTAGAACAAATGTTATTCTCCCAATATCCAAGAATTGCATATGATGCAATTGAAAAATGTAGCGTATCTAAATAGCCAAATTTTGGATGATTAGTCAAAACTAACTCAAGAAAAGATGAAATATGGATCTTGACCCACTAAAAAAATTCTAGCATATAAGTTTTTGATTTAATAGTTGGAGTTATTAATTTGAAAAAAAATAGTAAGAGTATCATTTAATTAAAATTTGATTAAATGTATTATTGTATGAAACTTATTTTGTATATTATATTGTAAATTATTGCTATGGTATCAAATAACACAAGTATATTGTCATTATAATCAGTCCTTAAGAAGGATAAGTTGAATGAGACAAACTTCCTTAATTGATATAAGAACTTGAGGATAGTCTTTAAGTAAGAAAGAAAATTTTATGTCTTAGAGCAACCCATACCTGAGCCACCTGCTGCTAATGCCTCACTGACCGAGAAGAATGCTTATAAGAACTATCAAGATGATGCTTTAGATGTCAGTTACTTTATGTTAGCTATGATGATACTAAATCTTTAAAAACAACATGAGAAAATGCAAGCGTTTGATATGATCGAGTACCTCAAGAAACTCTATCAAGGGCAAACATGCCAAAAAAGATATGGTATCTCTAAAACTCGTTTCAGTGTAGAATGTTAGAAAAAACTCCAGTTAGTGCTCATGTACTCAAGATAATTGAGTATATCGAAAATTTAGAAAAATTGAATTTTTCTTTAGGCCAAAAGTTGGTCATTAATACTATTTTACAATCATTACTAGATAACTATAGTCAATTTGTCATGAATTACAACATGAACGAAATTGACAAGACTCTTCCTGAATTACTAAGCGTGTTAAAAAAAAATATAGAAACAAACATAAAGAAGTTAAAGCCCGTATTAAAGGGTAAAGGAAAGTTTAAGGCAAAGGGTAAGAATAAAGGACAATAAGAATAAAAATAAATGCAAACCCAATGCATCTACACTAAAATCGAAAAATAGATTATCTAAATAAGGAATATACTTGCATTATGGTGAAACCGAACATTAGAAGAGAAATTGCAAAATCTATTTTTAGAGGATCTAAGGAAGAAGAGAAGTGAGACTTCTACTTCAAGTATTTTTGTTATAGAAACTGGATGTGGTTCTTACATTTGTCTTAATGTACAGAATCTTAAAAGAAATAAGACATTGACAAAAGGAGAAGTGGACTTACGCGCAGAAAATGGAGCAAGAGTTGCTGCATTAGTCATAGGAATATATATTTTATCTTTACCTACTATACTTGTTTTAGAATTAGATAATTGTTATTATGTACCTTCATTAATTAGAAATATTATTTTAATTTCTTGTTTGGACAAAATTGGTTATTTATTTATAATAAATGACAAATTTTGTTCTATATATTTAAATAAAATATTTTATAGTAGTACACATTTGATTAATGGACTCCATAATCTAAATCTTAATATACTCATGTATAACATAAATATTAAAAGAATTAAATCAAATTATACAAATTTTACTTATCTCTGGTATTGTTGCTTAGGTCATATGAATGAGATTCATATTTTTAAATTCTATAAAAGTGAATTCTTTGACTCATTTGATTTTGAACATCATAAAATATGTAAATCTTGTTTATTAGACAAGATGACTAAAATCTCCTTTATTGGACATAGTAAAAAGGCAAGTGAGTTGTTAGGTCTTATGTATAGTGATGCATGTGAGCATTTCAATACACATGCTAAAAAAGGATATCAATACTTCATTACTTTTATTGATGATTTTAGTAGATATAGTTATATTTATCTTATGAAGTATGAGTCAGAATCCTTTAAAAAGTTCAAATAATTCAAGAATAAAGTACAAAATTAACTTAGTAAAATTATTAAAATATTTTAATCAAATCGAGATGACGAATACTTAAACCAAGAATTCTATGATCATTTGAAAAAATGTGAAATAGTTTTATAATTTACTTTTTTTTGCTTCACTACAGTGGAATGATGTATGTGAAAGGAGAAATCAAATCTTATTAGATATAGTTCGTTCCATGATGAGTCATGCAAATCTTCCAGTTTTCTTTTAGGGATATGTTCTAGAAACAGCTACATTCATACTTAATTGTATTTTATATAAATTAGTTCAAAAAACTCCATATGAAATATGGACTGGTAAGTGTCCCGGTTTATCTTTTATGAAGATTTGAAGTTGTGAGACTTATGTGAGACATCGAACCTATGAAAAATTTAGACCAAAATCTGACAAATGTTTTTTACAAAATATCTTAAAGAAACTGAAGGATACTATTTTTATAATTTTATCGAGTATAAAGTGTTATTACTTGGACTGATGTTTTTTTAGAGAGAGAATTCATCTCAAAAAAGACCATTGGAAAGAAAATAAAACTTAGAGAAATTCGAGATTTACAAGAAATAACTGAAATATAGATAGAATTTAAGCAAAATTCACAAGTGGCTGGGGAACAAAAATTTGCTCTTAAAATACAAGTCTTGCGTAAGTCTAGTATAACACATCATAAGTTAGAGAAATATGAATTTTTCACGACTCAACATGATAACGTGTTACTCATGGATCAAAATGAACCTATGACCTATCAAAAAGCGATAGCAAAATCAGATTCTAAGAAATGACTTGAAGTTATAAAATCTAAAAAGAATTCATGTATATCAAGTATGGACTTTGATTGATCTACTTGAAGAAGTAAACCCATTGAATGCAAGTGGATCTTTAAGAAAAATACTGACATGGATGGTAATTAATATACATACCTTTAAAGGGCGTTTGGTTGTAAAATGTTTCAAATAAATTCATGGTGTTGACGATGATGAGATCTTTTCTCCAGTTGTCATACTTAAATTTATTCGAATTTTACTTACAATAACTACATTTTATGACCATGAAATCTGGCAAATGGATGTCAAAATTGCATTTTTTAATAAAAATCTTATAAAAGATGTATATATGACACAACCTGAAGATTTTATTATTTTAGAGAACGCCGAAAAAGTCTGCAAGCTACAGAAATATATTTATAGATTAAAGCAAATTTCTCGAAACTATAATCCTCATTTTGATAATGCAATCAAAGAATTTGGTTTTATTACAAATGAAGATAAATCTTGTGTTTATAAAAAGGTTAGCTGGAGCAATGTTGCCTTTTTAGTATTGTATGTAGATGACATACTATTTATTGGGAATGATTTTCCAACTTTATAATTTGTGAAAGTATGGTTGGGAAAATGTTTTTCAATAAAAAACTTAAGTGAAGTTAATTATGTCTTAGCTATTAAGACCTATAAAAATAAATCAAGAAAACTGCTTAACCTAAGTCAGAGTACTTATATATATATGGTGTTAAAAAAATTCAACATGTAAGAATTTAAGAAAGGATTCTTATCTATGTCATATAAAATAAATATCTCTAAAGACTAGTGTCTTATGACACATGAAGAGAAAGTTCGTATGAGTAAGATTCTTTATACATCTGCTATATGATCTATCATGCATGTCATGTTATGTATTCGTCCTGATATCTCATATGTTTTAAGCATCACAAGTATATATCAAGTAGATCCAGGTGAACGTCACTGGACAGTTGTCAATAATATTCTTAAGTACTTGAGAAAAACTAAGGATACATTCTTGATATATGGGGATGAGGAAGAGCTTATTGTAAAAAGTTACATTGATGCTAGTTTTTAAACCGATAAAGATGAATCCCAATCACAATCAAGTTTTATATTTTGCCTTAATAATGGTGCTGTGAGCTGGAAGAGTTCAATGCAAAGGACAATAGTTGATTTTATGATAGAAGTTGAGTATATTGCTACTTTCGATGCAACTAAGGAAGCTGTTTGGATTAAAAAGTTTATTATTGAATTAACGGTTATCCCAAGTCTTTCTGACCTAGTAGAGCCCTATTGTAATAACAATTGGGCTATTGCACGGGCAAAAGAACCCAGATCTCACCAATAATCTAAACATATACTTCGACGCTATCATCTCATTCGAAAGATTATCGAAAGAGGAGATGTGAAGATATGTAGAGTACCAACAGATACTAATGTCACTGACCCAATGATAAAACTTCTAACACAGTAGAAACATGATCACCACACTAAATGCTTAGGTATTAGATATATAGGAGATTAAATTTAGTGTAAATGAGAGATTGTTGGTATATGCTTTAAATCTAATAGTATTTTAGATATTTAGTACATTTGTATCATGACAATTTTATCTATATGTATCGTTTGATTATTTTATTATTACTTATCTGTGTATTTAATAAATATAATAATACCCTTAAAATAGTAAATTTAATTAATTGAATATTATTTTTAAATATCTCTAATTAAATATTATTGTGAATAGGATAACAATAATACATAAAGACTAATATGTGTAGTGACTGATAACAACTTGTGTGTATTATAATATAAGATATCAAGTCATTACATGGGTACAAGTTCAATCTTAAATTCGCTCTTGAACCTAAAAATTAATATTTGAAATATGTGTAAACAATTTTTTGTTGTTTTGAACAAATATGGGTATTTAATTTTTTGGGTTGATACGGATATTAAATATATAATTTTTAACAATTATGTATAAGATATGGATATTAAGTATTTCGATTAGATACGATTATGAATATATCAAATTTTGTAGATATCTTATCTATTGTCATCCCTACTTTACCATTAACAATTAAATGACATTTAAAGTTAACAACATGATGGTAAGTGTGCCTTTCTACATAAAAGTTTTCATAAATAAAATTTTTACAAATTTTAATAGAGGTATCTAATAAAATCCTTGCTTGAGATTATAGAAATAATGAAGAAAAACTCTACATTATTCTCATTTAAAGTCTTTATATGATATTTTTAAAATTTAGTAGACTTTTTTATATTTTACTGAATATAATTTATTTTAAATGCATAATTTGATTCTAGTTGCTAATAAGATTATAGCTCAATCAATTTTACCTTAACTTTAATATTTGCAAGTTTCAAAAAATATTTATTATCTTAAAAAATAATGTATATAATTGCACTGTCCCTAACTTTTCTTTTCAAGAGATACAATCTATTTTTATTCATATTTTATGAACGAAAAAAATAATTCACATTAGTAAAATATAAACTTAAAGCATATTTGAAATAACAACAAAATGAGTAAAGATGAACAATATATATAGACAAAATAATAATTAAATATAAAATTTAAAATATAATTAACTATTTTTTTATTTGAGATACCAAAGTAAAAAAGATCTATTAGACCTTTGTTATTAACAAAATTGTCTCATCATTCTTTTCCATCACTTTTATGGATGATAGACAAAGCTATATTAGATGTTTTAACACATGGCAGGATCAATGTCATTTCATACTGCAGTAACGACAATAATTTTCATATTTTTGAAATTTTACTTCCATTAGGTATGCATACTTTTATATTTGTCATTAAGAATACTTATAATTACTGCACAAGGAATGATGTGTCTTTTTTTCATTATTTTGAACATATTCATTTAAATTTACTTTTGGGAGTGCTAGTTTAATTTAATATCTAAAAATGCTTAACAAATAAATAAATGGAAATCATAGTAATCAAAAACTATGAAAACAACTTCAAATAATTTTGAATCTATGCTTATAAAATTATTGTAGTAATACCATATTAGTCATGTAAAAATAGAGTATATATTTTCTAGTATATATTCTTCAATGTTATTTTCACTATACAATTTCAATTCTGAGGTATTCATAAATAAAGTTAAGTTATATTTAACTATAGTTATCTCACAATCTTGTAAAGTATTCCATGACTTTACATTAGAGAGAATGTATCATTTTAACGATCATGATTAAATTGAAATGAACAAAAAGAAAATTAAGTTTTATCTTGTAGAGATTTTTTTTTTTTCCTATGTAGCTGATGTCTTCCAAACCCACAGTATTGATAATGCATTTTAATATTTAAAGACCATGATGGATAGTGGGAGTATATAAATATACTTAGATATTCATGTTCATGATATTTTGTAAACTTATAATTTCATGTTATGATTTATTGGTTGATATTCAAAACTTCAAGTTTATATATGATTTGTAAGCTTAGAACTTCATATTCTAACTTTGAAATTATTTTTAGAATTTCAAATTTTGATTTTGAAAATAATTCTTAGAATTTTAGATTTTAATTTTTAAAACTCAAAATTTTAGGTTATGATATAAGATTGCATATCAAAACTTTAAGTTCTAGCTAGAAATTAAATTTTAAAATTTTAAATATGAATTTTATAATAATTTCAAATTTTTAACTAAACAGTAATTAAATTAAAGTATAAGTATCAAAAAAAATATAACAAATAAATATTGAAATATAGAAGGATATGATTGATATTTTATTGACATGAAAAATTAAAATCACAGTGAGGATAAGTAATAGACATACTCCATTCATATTTCAAAACTTTAGGTTCTATAGTTTTTGAACTTCAGGTTTTGTGATTGATTTTTAGAACTTTGAGTTGTAATCACTTCATTTCTATTGCAAAGTTCATATTATAACAATAATATAAATAAAATACATACAATAACCTTTTTTTAGTTATGAAAAATCTAATTCAATTACAACCGTAGAGTATACTTATAAGAATACTTGTATAAAATAAACAATATACTAATACAGGAATAATATAACAAAAAAATATTTAGATAGAAACATTAATAATTTTCGTACTTAAATCATGCCGATGACATGTGGCAAATAGACAATTTACTCAAAAATTTAGAAGAAGAATAGAAAAGAGATAGTACTTTCTCATAGATAAATTCTTTAAATTTTTTTAACATTTTTTGTTCTATTTTTAAATGAACATATAGTTTTATTTATAGAGAAAGGAAAAATATATATATATAATAAATATATTATAAAGGAGTCTAGTTAATATTCTGTCATTTTAAAATGAATTAGTTTTATCTTCATTTCTTATTTCAATGCTTTAACAAGACCGTTGTTTCTAGTTTCTCAGTTGATATTAAGGCATTATCATGGAACAACAGTTTATGTCAACGCTGGGTTTCGGCCGAGGGACAAAGCCCGACCCAGAAGCCGGTGCAGGAAAATAAATACGCAGAATGTCTGAAGTTGCAGTAAAAGTCAGTCATTCCGAAACTAATCACCTTGAGGCTGGCCTAAAACTTGCGTTAAGTTACAGGAAAACCAAAACCAATTCATTTCTGATAGAAATACGTGATCTTACAATGCTTTATTACTTATCTAAGTTTTGACAAAGCAAATAGAGTTTCTATAACAGGTCAATGAGCTGTCATCCATAGTAAAAAAATTCGTAAAAATTAACAGACAGAAAGAGGGAGAAAAAGAACACAAGAAATGGAAATTTACAAAGGAAACATCTATCAAAATTGGACAGAGGCAAACAAGGGAAAGCCACCAATATACAGATTTATAAATGAATAACTATTGCAGAAAAACAGATGCTGTACAAAAGATCTGAAAATGGATTGGTTACTGCTCAATGAGATTTTCAGGCTGTATCTTGTTGGATTGACATGGTCCCCAGATACGGATTGTATGATCATCACTAGCTGATGCCAACATCTGAAGCCTTTTACGGTTCCAGCTCACGCAGTTTACGGTCATTGAATGGCCAGATAAAATTTCAATTGGCCTGGAGTTTCGCCGATTCCAAATGTAGACCTGATAAGACATGGAGAAACAAATCAGAAAGATCCATTTGCTTTACCAAATAATGGAAAGTGAATGAATGGCTCAATGCTTCCAGGCACACAAAATCAACCTACATGCCCGTGTGCAAGTTCACAAGTAAGTTTATGGATACATGCATGAAATAGAAGCAACTGAACAAAATGGAGAAAGCAGGTTCTATGGTTAATAGTTATCCGTTGGCTAGATGACATGTTCAGGATGATGATATTATTGTTCACATGATGCATGTTATAAAGGTAAGCAATGAAAGACATCATCATTTTCAATTCAAAGAACAGCACTACCTGCTTTGCTTTGAAGGGAAAAAAAACAATTATCTCCAAAATCAGATGTTAAGTTAAACTGACATCAAATTGGAGTGTGAAAACACCCTATGTATAGAGCAAAATCAAGATAACTGAAAGTTTAGAAAATCAACAGCAGCAAACATGCAAGCATCTGAATCCTTCATATGCAAAAAATGGGAATATGCCCATGGAAAGGGGAAACTATAACCATACCTGACAATTCTCACTGCCACTGGCAATAAAGATACTATCCAACCCACCAAAGCAGGACCGAATTACATATTTTTTTTGCTGGTGGCCCATATACTTAAATGGCTTTTCCCATTTTCCAGCAACATCCCACATGTGTATCTCTTGGCTATTTAAATTGACAATAAAGAACTTACTATCTACAGAAACTGAAAGGGATGTGATCGGGTGCTCCTCAGAGATGACCCTTTCAGCATATGTCCCCAAGTTTAGTATCCGAATTTCTTTATCTGATAAAACATTGATAAGATTTTCCCCATCTGGTGTCACAGCAAGATCCAAAACCTTGGGCATCCTCATCCCCCTCCATGCTTTTATCTCATTCCCATCACAGTCCCACATAAAGATGCCCTTCTCAGGGTCAGAACTGCCAGATACGAGTCGCTTTGAGTCGGGAAACCAAGCACATGAGCTGACAATGAAACCATGATCCCCAAATGTATGCTTACATATACCTGTTTCCACATCCCACAACTTGAGAACTTCTGCATTTCCACAAGTGAGCAACTTTGTGTCATCAGGACTCCATGCCACAAAGGAAACAGGCTTTTGGTGGCTGCAGAGTGTGTGTTTCAATGTCAGTTTACCATCTTCCAGCACCTAGCAAAAGAATTACAAAAGAATGAATCACTTTAAAAGTTTATTTGGTAATTGAGATATCAATTGAATGTTAGATGCACGCGAAAGCTTAAGCAACCTGCACAGAGAATGTGTCAGCATGCACAAAATGAGTGCGTGTGTGCATATAATTCATTTTTCTGAGTCACAAACAATAAGAAATGTCCCCGTGTTTCTTCAAATCTGTCTCCAAACAACAATCTGTTCTCAACCATTTTCATTTTCATTTACTTATTCACTAAGCTAAATATCACCAACAAAAATCATTATTTAGAATCTCATCCTGATACTCTACAAGCCCAATATTTGCAAAAAAATGTTTATTAAAGTTTGTGTAAATAAGTGTATGTATATCAGTTTTAAAGTAACAACTTCACCATCAGAGCATCATAAAGAAACTTAACCTAATATTTATACTAGGCAATGATACCGGTTAAATTTGAACCATACCTTCCATATGATGGCTGTGCAGTCACTTGATGAAGAAGCTAAGTACTCCCCATTATTGGAAAATTGTACAAACCAAACTTCATTCTTATGCTCTGTAAGTATCTGCAACAATGGGAATGTTATCAGCATGTTTATCACAAACACAGTATATAGCAAGTCCAATTGGAGCAATTAAAACAAGAAATTTGTTTAGAATAAATCAGATATTATTATTATTTCCTAGGGTTACAGTTAGATAATATAAGCAAGAGCACTTTTGTGGAATAAGTGTGTATAGTATAAATCAGATTCAAGTCCTTCAATGCTGGACTGCAAATCTCTAACAGAGGGTGGAAAAACCTTTGTAATTTGGAAATATTGACTTGCTCAACTCTGCACCCCACCTAGTTTCAGAAGGGTGGAACTGTGAAAATATATTGTTTTCAGTTTGTTCTTTTAAGGTAGGCTACATATAAATTTACACGGTTTTGGCGGGGGGGTGTTGGTGGTGGGGTGGTGTGGAAGAGAGAATTTTGTTTTGGGGAGTGACAGTATATTGTAGCAACAACCAATAAAAGTTTGTAGAGTCCCCGGATAGATTCTTTTATACACAAATATGCCCATTTGTGTGGCTTGTCTCAATATGCTAGAAGAAGAATATGGACTAAATTTTGATGCAAGTATAAGCTAACAGCTTATTGGTTTCAGTAGTATAATACTACAGGGGTCATCAACATCCAATCCGGAGCTTTTTATGACACTATGAAACATGGGTTCTCTGATAAAATGAACGGTTGTTCAACGCAGTTTACATGTTATCACCAAATCATGGGTACTCTAAACAAATGAATCAATATCTCCCCTGTTTCACAGAGAATTTCAAGAGAAAGTATTCAGGAGAAAAATATATCCTGTATCAACTATTTGAATGGTCTCATCTTCTAGTGGAGTGTTGGTTAAACACAGAGAGAGAGAGAGAGAGAGAGAGAGAGAGAGAGAGGGACTCAACTTGTGATCCCTCTAAATTTTTAACCTTAGCACTGAGTACTTTAGCAGTTCAGGACACAACACAACTTTAAGACATACTAATAGAGCATTCAAACACATACAACTCTAAGACATACTAATAGAGCATTCAAACACATACAACTCTAAGACATCCTAATAAAGCATTCAAACACAATGTCAATGTAGGAAACAAACACATCAATTAAAAATACTCCACAATAAAAAATCTAAAATAATTATAGAAAATATTTAAAAAAAAATTCTCTCCATTTTTTCCGCTTAAGTAGCACTAGACTTATAAGGTCGGTAACTGTTTCAATTTGAGCAGGAGCAGGAGCAAGAAGCACACCTGAACCGTCTCCGTGGGAATTTGATCTCTACCACAGCAATGATCCTCATAAAGTGAAACTGCAACTGGTGAATTGTGATACAGACATGAGTCAAACTGTGATGTAACAGCAGTTTCAACGAGATGCTCCAACCTTCTCTTGGGCACCACAATTGGTGGAGGAAGCAATCTTTCCAACTCCGCCAACAAACCTTTTCGCAACTCAAAAGTAACATCCTCGTCTAATTCACCCAATTCCATCTCCTTTGAGCAAAGGATGCTAGAAGCGAGTTTGTGAACCTTCTCCTTGCTCATTTGCAGCGAAGGAACCCGTTTCCTCAATACATTCAAAGCTAAAGAGTCATCGCCACGATTCAAGTACTCCAAGAAACATTGCTTGAATACCAGAAACAACACTGAGGCTTTTATCTCGTGATTCAAATCCGCAATTGTATTAATGGTATCAACACAACCATCCCAATCTCCATTAAGTATTTGCAATTCCAGCTCTCCAAATTCCGCAGATTTATATGATACACCAGACTCGGACTCCAAACAGGAAGCAGATTTTTGGTAGCCCAATGAATATAAACTTTGAACAATAACTCTCACAAATTCCCACCTCTTTATTAGACCTCTGGGGCCTATCATAGTAGATGAATTCTCCATAAATTTTTTTGCAAATTCTACAATTTGTTTGCAAACTTTGTAGCATACCACTCTCAAAAACTACCATTTATTACTTTAGCCATGAGTATAACAGTTTGGAAATAACTCAAACAATAATCAACATCCCTCCGACAACAATCAATTTCTCTTTCCAAAAGTTAAAAAAATACCAAAAGCCGAATGAAAACTGAAACAAAGAAACTAAAATTCAAGAATCATAAGTTCAAAGTTGGACACCGATACACCAAGAAGAGAGTAGCGCGAAACGAAACAAAAACTAAAAGCCAAAGAGACCACGAATACACTGACCCACTTACCTTAAAAACCAGAAACGAAAACTCAGCACAGATTCCTTGAAACTAACATGTGTAAAAAGCTAAGGAACGCAGGAGAGATTAGGCGGAAAGAACCCAATTAAATTTATCAATAGAAACCGGGACTAAGACGTATGAATATTTAAGAAGTAGTACAGAACGATGAATATGAAGAGAGCGATTGCTAAGCAGAAGACAAAAATTCGTGCAAGCAGGAACAATGGGTTAAGAAGATGGTTTCGAGGGAGGGGAGAAATGTTTTTGTTGTCTCTCGATGGATCCGAAAATAGCCGGCTCTACCTTTTCTTTTGCCTTTTTGTCAATACAACGCTGTCGTTTCACTCTGGATTATCGAGGGCTTCGTTCTACTGTTTTTGACCGTGCTAACCGAACTCTTTGGTCAATACTTTATTTATTTTTATTGATTGACAAAAGATAATAATAAATTGAGAGCCACTGGATGGATCAAATCAATGGCTCTCATCATCTTATTCTTATTTTACAAAACTATCGAGGATTAATCTGCCATAAACATAAAACATGTAACCAATACCAATATATATATATATATATATAAAGACCTTTTTTTAAGAGAAAAAAAAAATTTAATGTCGAAGGTAAAATGTTTAATAATTTGAGCTTTATACATCTCCTTTTCTATTTAATTTATTTGCAACTATACCCATACCATGGTATATAAAGGCACAAATATAAATAAATAATTTTTAAATAGTTTTTTTAGAAAAACAAAAATCTCATTTTTTAAATATTTAGAACTTACAATTTATATTAAGACTATATTTGGTTTGAAGAATGAAAATTAGCAGAGAAAATAAAAAAAAATAAGAAATGAAAAAAATATTTTTTTATTATTTAGTTAAATTATAGAATCATAAATAAAAATGAATTCATTATTTTATTTAGACAAAATTATCTTTTACTTCTAAAATTCTTGATATTTATTAATAAATTAAAATTTTTAATTATTTTTTACTTTTTCTAAATTTTAATTACATTCTATTGAAAATATTAAAAATAAAATTCATAGTATTTTATTTTTAAATTTAGCTCTTGTTTTTTATTTAAAATTCATAAGTTTAATTGCATACGAATTTTTTATAAATAAATTAATTTTGAACATAATTTAAATTTAATATTCGTTTATATAAGTATTTTTAATTAGTTTATCACAAGTGTACTCGATTTTCATAATATTCATAAAATTCAATTATAGCTATTAACAATACTACCTTCTTCTTCTTTTTCTTTTTCTTTTTTTTGTTTTTACTTATTTTTCCTTGGTAATTGGTTTGTCTTTAAAGGAACTAAAACAAATAAACATATAATTACATCAATAGTTATTTTTAAATAATAAATATTAAAATTATCAAAAAAATATGATTAGCTGTACAAATTATGATAAGTATAAAATTATAAATTAATATGCATATGAAAGATATAAAAAATTTTGAATTAGAATTACAAGCAAAATAATAACAACTATAGTTAAACAAGATGATATTGAATTCATAACAAAAAGTAAAAAAAAAAAAAATTGATGATTGTGAATTAATTTGTAAATAAAATAACTATAATAACACTATGTTAATAATTATAAATTATTGTCTTGAATTTTATATTTAAATTTTTTGGTAATATTTTTTTAATTTTTTATATTAAGTAATTTTATAATTTGATAATTAATTAATTAATTGTTAAAAATAATAATATTAAGTTAATTAAAATAAAAAATGATAAAATACACAATGGATGAATAAAATTAAAAACTTAATCATTTGGAGGTAAAGAATTATGATTCTCTTACACAAAGGAAAAAAAATCTTTAAAAAATTCTCTTTTTTTTCCTGTGTTCCTCCAACCAAGCAAACAAATTACTAATTTTCAAAGATTTCTTTCCATTGTTCCTCCAACCAACTATATCCTAAAACACAAATTAAAAAAAAAAAAAAGAAGACATTCAAATTTTGACTAACAAATTTACATTCACTTTTTTTTTTTTTTAAAAAAAGGAAAGAACGAAAAGAATAATACATAAATATAAATCAAATCAACTATTTCCTTAATAAGTTGCATGCTATTGATACTTAGGCATTCAAGAAGTTATTCATATGTATCTTAAATTTTTTAAAAAAATAATATCTAAATACAAAGCAAAATCCTCCTTTTATGTGAGTGAGGTTTGTTGGGACAAACCTTGAATTTGATTCAAACATTGGGCAACCCAAATATTCAATGTTCAGATTTAATAAATTCTACTCCACCAATATATTTTACTGTGAGGAAATTAAACCCCCCACCAAATGACATTGCAACAGTATCTACATCACTTTTTGTTTGCCAAAAACACTTCATTGCTTTAAAAAAATAAAAAATAAAAAATAAAGAAAGAGAGCACAATCTCTTGTCCATATAAATTTTACTTACAAAATTTCAAGATAAATTTAACTTAAAAACTTTTCTTCACAGGTATTTACCAAATAACCCTTATTTTTTTTTTTGTAGGTCATTAATGCACTCACTATCACACTGTTTTATCCAGTATTTTAAAATCTAACTGTTGACTAGAATTGGCTGCCAAAATTGAACTAAACAGTGGTAAAAGATATAACAAATCCTCTCACAAAAGAATGCCAACCACCATCTGACCGATTAGCTGCGCGGTGGCAAAGGGTAGGCCACTTGTGCAGCCACCATAAGGGCTCGTACCCCAGCGATCTCGTGGCAGCGATAATCAATTAACTTTTTGGTGTTTTCTTTTGGGTTTAATTTATTGGTTGCTCTGATTATGGAGATCAACTTTGATTTGCATATTATTAACACATAATTTATTCATAAATATAGAGTTGCTCGCGGTAGATTTTCTCAAATTTATTTTTCCTTTGTGGGTTGAATGAATTGGTTTCGATTGCTATGATTATGGAGATATACTTTGGTTTTTATATTGAATAGTTATTTGTTATATTTAAGTTTGATTTTGGGTCAAGTGAGAGAAACAAAGAGAATTATTTTTTTTAATTTTAATATTGTATAATTACAATCTTGCATTGAATAAACTAACGATTTCGCTTATTCATGCACAGAAAAATGTTAAAGAACCGAAGAGCTGAAGTCTCTTAATGACTTAAAAAAAAAAATTGTAAAATTATTTGATGTTTATTAATAGCAAGATAAAAATGTTTGTTAAATAAATGTTTATTAATAGCAAGATAAATAAATAAATTCTTTTTTCCACTTGACTCTTTTAATCAAATAAAAAAATTTAAATTCTTTTAAGGATTCTTTTTTTTCTTATTAATTCCAAAAAACAAACAAATTGGGGATTCACAAATTTTGATTAATAAATTTGCACAAGTTCATAAAAAAAATTTATTATGTTTTACACACAACTTTCTTTTACATAAGTTATGATTTTGATTCAATGGAAAGCATTGCACAAAAGAAAAAGTCAAAATTAGCCTTTCTTCTCCTCAACGATTTATGTGCCTTTATTCTTGACAAATAGTAAAATTTATACTTTTTTTTTTTTTTTTTGCAATTCATCAATGCATTCCCCTGTAGATTTAATGACATTAAAAATAATTAATTCATGTATACATTTCTAATTGCATTGTATGAAATCAATAAAAATATTTGAAAACATTGTTTTTTTTAATCTTTCTCTTGCTTTTCTCCTCATTTTTTCTTTTTTTTTTAAATTTAAATTATATAAAAATCAAGGTAAATTTAAACAATCATGGTTACCAAATGCCTAAGAATACCATAATAATTTCAATTCCAATAAGAAACCACCACATCAATGAATTCATATCAACATATTTCATCTAGGGTAAGACAATATATTAAAATTACAAATATAAGTAAATGAAGAGAGTAAGTTAAAATTAACTTTAAATTTTAATATTATTTAGAGATGGTAAATGGGTTGGCTTGGTCTGCCTCACAAAATTGCTGCTCACACAAACTTGTGGGTTGGCCCAATCTGCTATAAAAAGGATGCGACTTGACATGGCCCACAAAGTAGCCCATAAGATTTGGCTGGCCTATGTAGGTTTACGTTCGGCCAACCCATCAACTTATTTAAAATTTTTAAAAATAATTTAATTGATGTTATATATTCAACTTTTTTAAAATAAAAAATTAATTTATATATAAATAAATTAAATAAAAACCATTTATTATTTACTTATAAAATATAAATTTGAGCCTAAATTACGATGGGCTTAGACTTAGCTTGACTCTTTTATCTTTTAACTCAATATTAACTTACAATACATCGTGTTAGGCTAAATCTTTAATATTCATAAGCGTTAATTTGAAATTTTAACTTGTAAATTTACCTTACCCTAAACTATGTATTTTGTCTGATTTAGTCTAATCAATAGCTTATATGCACTAAGATATACATATGTGTATATAACTTAGGTTTTTGTGTTACCATTAATAATATTTTTCAGTTAATTTGTTACATTTTTTAGTTAATTTGTTTGTCACATGCTGTAAGACTGGTCTTGAGGTTGTAGTTGAAATGATGCGGAAGTACTTCTGAGCAGGTAACAGTATTTGAGGTAATTAATAAATTTTAATTTTTTTTTTCAAAATCACTATATTTTATAACAATTTTTGAGAAGTTAGAAATGGGTTAGTTGTCAAAATCTAATTTTATCTTTAAATATAATTTCAAATATATCCTAATATAAAATTAATCTTAAAAGAATTATTAAATTTTAACTCTAATTAGAAAACAAATTATTGAAACATAAATAAGACTTTTTTTATAATATATATATACATGTGTTTGGATAAAAATAAAAATAATTTTATCGGGCGTTATGTACAATTTGATAATTTGCATTAATAATATTTTACCATTGGAATTCAATGATTAATTTGCATTATCAGCACAGTAATTTCTAAATTATTAAAATTATCATATCAATTTCTGGAGCAAAGAAATTATAGAATTTCATAGGTTGGATCTACATCCAGTCAACCATATTTTTAACATTCAGTAGTAGATTGATTTTTAGTTATGTATAAATAACCAATTTGCTCCCTCTTTCTCTTCTCTTCTTCTTCTTAGTTATGTATAAATAACCAATTTAGTTATGTTTGTATGGATCATCCCCTTCGTTATTTGTTTCCCTTTACATTTTTTTAATTTATTATTTTATTTTATTTTAAATAAAAAAGGAGAGGGAAATGGAACAAAACATTAGATTGGGAGGGAAAGAATTTAAACTGTAAATAAATAATTAGATATCATGACAATAATAAAATATCTACCCTCTTAAAAAATAAAAATAACAAATAAGAAAATTTAATTATTAATTTTAATACAAAAAAAATATTTTCTGATCTTTGTTTCACATGGTAGTGTTTGTCGTCTAATCACTGACATTCAGTACTTTTATTATAATAATAATAATAATAATAATAATAATAAAACAAACCCTCTCCCTTTTCTTTCACTTGCATTCTATTCCATCCTTTTCTATTCTATTCCATTCTATTCCATCCTTTTCGTTTCTTTCCCGGAAAAGAACACTCCAGGAGACTTTTTGGCCCCTCTTTTTTCCCAATGACGGTAGCAAACGCAGGTCTGCTTTGTCGTTTCATCGAAGCTCCCCAACACGCGCCTAAATGACGCGTGGGACCAGGCAGCCATCGTTCATTTCCAAAGGCTGAAATTGCTATCAGCTATTAAAACAACACACGAGCAATAAAAGCTCCACCACCATCTTTCTTACGCTCTCACTCACTATTTCTCTCTTGCTGCGCTTCACCAGACTCTCCTACTCCCCCTTCATTCGAAATCCATCTCCGTTTTCTGTTCGAGATCTCTTTCTCTCTCTAGATCCTCCTCAGTCTACGCTCTTCGTCCACGCTAAAACCTCTCCCTCTTTTTACAAGCTTATTTGAAACACTTTGTCGTCTTTTTTCGCTAGATCTTTACCGCGTTTCACGGATCTGTGAATCTTTTATCCACCTGCATTGTCTAATGCTTTCTCTCTCCTAGGTTTTTGGTCTTGAAGCCGAGATCATGCTTTGGTACTGTCGCTTCTTGTTGTGCTAGCGATGGAGGGTTTTTTGGTGGCGACGGAGTGCCATGGAGAGATTTGCTGCCTACGAGTGCTTCGATGGAACCCTAAAAAGCTAGTGGGAGTATCCGACGAGGTGGTTGAGCTGCAAAGTCTCGGTTGTTGACAATGTTTTGCGCGGAGTTTTGTTTGAAGAGAGAAGATGCCTGCTTCGATTTTGCTTCTTCTTCACTTCCTTCTGAGCTTTGTTTCCTCTTGTTTAGGTATATTATTATTATTTATCATTTATTATTTTGGCTTAGTTTGCGTAGGAGAAGAAATGAAAGTAAAAACTTGGTTTTATGTTTAATATTGTTTTGTTCTCCACGAAAAGGGTTAAACAAACAGAAAAAGAACAAGCTTAAGTAACTGGTAGTTGTGTTAAACTCAAGTGAGTTGGATTCAGGTGTTTTGTTTTATTTGTTTTCCTTGTTGGTAGAAATATTGTATATTTTAAAATTAATGGAATGGTCAACCGGAGGCTTACGGAGAATGCAGGACGAGCTGTAAACTGGACATCTTTGTTTTGAACTGCACAGGGCGCAAAACCACCCTGCCCTACCTGATATGTGTGTGTGCTTGTATCTTGGGTTTACCTTAAGGCTTTGCGTCCAACTGGGTGTTTTTTTCCCAGAAAAAGTTTAATGTAGAGTTTACTATAGAGAGCAGTGTGGTTTGCTTATGGTGAGACTTTTGGATGTTTGTAGAAGCTTCGGTTATTGTTTCTCCATGCAAGCAATTTTTCCTGGAATTGAAAATAATGAAAATAATAAAATTCAGACGTGATATGACTTTTTAGAAAACTAAGTCTGAATTTGAAACACTTGGTCAAAACTATGAATTAAACCCCTCAATTCTGTGTAGCGAAACCTTTTGTGCAGTGTGCGGTAAATAAAGATTACAATCTAGTCATCCACCCAAGGCTTATTTTATTTTTTCTTCTTCTTCAACTAGTAAACTGTACAGCAAAGAGTCTTTGAAACTCTCTTAAAGTGACTTGACTATAATTGTCTTTGATTTTCACGCTATCATTGTAAAGTGCAGCTGTGATTGATACAAATTAACTAAAGTGTCATCTTTTTCTTGTAAAATCTATTGTCTTGTCTGTTATAAGGTTACGTGAAAATGATATGTTGAAGAAAACTAACTGATGCGTTCTCCTTAATTTTTAGGGCATTCTTTATTCCACATTTACTTGTCTTCTACTGTACAATCAAATTGGCCGTTATCAACAACAGAGGCCTTAGTAGATCATGGTAAGGTTGCAAACTAATTCAAATTACCAATGAGTGGGAGTTCACGTTTATTGTATATTTCCCTGGTAGATTCCAGTTCTTATATGGAAAATTTTGATTTCTTTCCTAACATTTTGACATATAAAATCACATACATGGAAGAAAACTTCTCAAAGTTCCAATCTTGACATGGTCACATCATTCTAAAGGTGAATCATGTTCTTAACAAAAATAACACGCGACTGTTATTAATCAAAGGTCTTACAGATGTAAGTGGATTATAGACCTTCATAGAAGGAAACTACACGATGTAAAGTTTATGAGTGTGGAATTTGTTTTTATAGAAGAAGAAAGATTATTGAATTCAAAATTTTTCGCCTTAACTGCAGTCATTTATAGGTCTCTGTCAACTTGTCTTGGTAACTTGGTTTAACACCTTCACCTATAATAACTAATGACATTGTTGGTAGCAGCAAGGACAATCCCTGTGAGGTTGTTGTTCACACACCCTAGAGCACACCAAGGGCGTGTAGTTAGGCCTTCATTGGAACAGCATATGGCACCTGCACCTTCTCCAATTCTTCAAGGTAGTTTCTGTGATCTTTATTTCATCATGTTGTTATCACATTCTAACATTTCACTGAATTAACTGCCCAATTTCAGCCTCTGTTGCTAGTCCCAGCGTTAATCCGTTGCTAAGATATCGCCGTGGTGGTCATCATCATCATCGTCATGCAAAGCCTCATGCGGTCACTCCTGCCCCCTCCGAACAAGGTAATATTGGAGTGTTGTTTTTTTCGGTGGTGTAGTAGCATCTTTCTCACATCCCTACTGTGTAATATTGGAGTGTTGTTTTTTTCGGTGGTGTAGTAGCATCTTTCTCACATCCCTACTGTTCTATGACCAAAAGATAATGGAGAAGTTGTACAAAAATCAAGATAATTAATTAAGACATCATATATTCAATGGTAAAAATGGAGAAGGTTGAATTGGATGATATTCTTCTCTGTGTAAACATGGGATGCTGGCGGCTTGTGTGAAGAGCAACGGATCCCACTGGCTATATGGGAGATATAAATTAAGGGACCTAGCAGCACAATCTCAAATAGAGCTACATGTTGGGAAGAAAACTGGAAGGCCTGACTCTATTTAGGGCCCACTGAGAATATGTGTAGCCAGCCTCCAAATTTTCCATTCCTCCGCTCTTTCTGGATGTTGGGACATTGCTTATTGGGATTTTTTTTGGATAAAAGGCTAGAGAATGAACAATTAAATCATTATGGGAAGGCTATTTCTTGCTGGCTGTTATATCTTGCTATTGTCATGGTGGACTTTTTGCTCTCTGATATTCTTGGTAGTTTTGGAGCTCTCTAACCTAGTGGGGTTTCTTGTGTATCATGCTCCTTAGGAATGGCTGGGCAAATTTTACTATATTTTGACTAGGTTGGATAGTTGCCTTTAAATTTGAAAGCTTTCATTTGGAATTTGAACTGTATCTTGAAGTCACACAATACGGTTGACATGTGAATAGGATTTGGAAATTTGGACCATTGGTGCATGCATTTTTAAAATTCATTAGTTAGAATCATCTTTAAGTAACTCACTCCATGACTTGTTTGGTTTAAATGATTCCATTGGTGTATTGTTGCCCTTATTTTCTATTGTGTTTGCTGTTACATTTTTTATTTTGTTCGGCTTATGCAAGTTTGGCTGTGTTATGATGCCAGTTCCGTTCTGATATTGAATTTTTTGTGTTATTAAGTATATAAACATTTTTGTCTTTGTATCTGAAATATGTGAATACTATTCATGCTAGGAAAGTTACTTTTACTCTTTGAGATTTTGTAGATTTCACTTCTTGCCCTTATTACTAGTGTTATAAAGTGGTAGACTTTGTTTTTACATATTTAGCGAGGGCATTTATTATGAACATTATTCTTTGTGTTGGGTGACAGTGCGTTCTTACATTTTTATGTTGAATTTTTCATTGTATGATCTCTGTCTTGACTATAGAATTCTTGTATTCTGGTATTGCTGATAGAACCTTTGGCAGGTTGTGATCAAATTTGTGTGGAGCCACTTACAGCAACTCCCTTCGGTTCGCCCTGTGGTTGTGTTTTTCCCATGAAAGTGAGACTTCTTCTGGATGTAGCACCGTTTGCTGTTTTTCCTGTAATGAATGAGCTGGAAATTGAAATTGCGGCAGGGACATATTTGCAACAAAGTCAAGTGAAAATTATGGGTGCCAGTGCTGATAGTCTAAATCAGGGAAAGACAGTAGTGGATATTAACTTGGTTCCGCTGGGTGAGAAGTTTGATAATACCACTGCAATTCTGACATATGATAGACTATGGCATAAAAAAGTTCACTTAAATTTGACTATTTTTGGTACTTATGAAGTTATATACATCAGTTATCCAGGTAGGACCTTCAACTCTCTTCTAAAATTAGTTGCTTTGCCATTTTATTTGTTAAGTGAGGTTTTGACTTACAAGCCTTTATCAGGGATTCCTTCTTCTCCACCATATGGGGGTTTTGTGGGGAGTGGTCCAAGTGGAAGTGTAGGAGGTCTCCCTATAACTGCAAATTTTGTCAATAAAAGTCAGAGGATGAGTCTCAGAACCATTGCTATCATTGCTTTGTCTGCATTTGTACTCTTACTGGTTTTCGTTGGTGCTATATCCATCCTTATAAAATGGAGGAAGGTTAGAAAACCCTCAAGTGCTGTTGGTCCTGCATTTACATCATCTTTAAACAAAAGATCTGGTAAGCATGCAATTGAATAATGTTCAGATGCCTTTTACTCTGAAATCAAATGTTAAGTCACTTCTTCAAACTTGTATGGTGACATAAGGGACTGAATGATATCTATTGTGTCATTATTTCTATGTCATTCTGCTTAGTTCTATGATTGCTCTTACTCTTGTGCTATCTTATATTTAATATATTCCCTTTGACTATTGGAAAACATCCAGGAAGTTATAGTCCTAATGCATTATATACTATGCTGCTATGTGAAATTTGTTAATTTAAGGCCACTGACGTTTTAAAAGTGGGAGCAACACTGAAGTTCTGACGGTTGCTGATATCATTATTTTAGATTTCTAGTAGTCTTCCTAGTATCTGTTGGTTAATAATATCATGTAAGTGGTCTGTTCTCTTGCAGTTATTGATTCCCTAACTATAATGAAGGCTGGGCCATATTTTGCAGCAAAAGATTGATGAACAATTGCATCATATTTCTCTCTATCTATATATACCTTGGGGAAGTTCTTTTGTGCTCCTTACTTGTTGGTCTGCAAATCAGTGCATTTTTTTTGGTGGTGTTATAGAAGGAACCCCAATCCTTCTAATTCCTTAACTCAAATCTGAGACAACTCACACAAGAATGATGCTACCCAGCTACTTAACCGGAAGGCCTACACACTTAATACTGATGTAAACATCATAGTGTACATTTAATAATATCAACTTTAAATTTTTATATTATTTTGGTGTGGCCAGTATACCAGACCACATTATCCCTTTCGGTAATTGACGCTCCTGATTTTTCAGGAGCATCAATCTTTTCTAGATCAAGTAATGACAAGGTAATCAATAATCTGTTGCTGCCTTGCCCATTTAAGTGATAATGGTGCATATTGTAACTTGAAAAGTTCATTCACATTTAAGGTTCCTGCATTGCCTTTTGAATTTAATCACTTGTGTGGACTAGGTTGGGTATTCTCTTGTTTTCATTTAGCCTGAAGTTGTTATTTTTTATTGTTTTCCTTGTGGTTGCATTGTTAGTATCTCTGATGGTGCAAAGCTTTGGAAGGACCCGGAATTTTGCTCGTTGTAAAATTCTGTTTGTGATTCATGGCTCTGTTACATTTCAGTAATCCAATCCAAATTTGATCAACATTTTCACAAATTGACTGAAGATAACTGGAACTTAGTTTTATCGCAGGCATTGGGTCTATCTTATCAAGTAGTATTGCGAGCTCGACCTCAGTGTCCCTAATGTCCACCATGGCTACTTGTATTCTCTCCGTAAAAGCATTTGCACTTTCTGAACTTGACAAGGCAACAGAGAAATTCAGTTCTAAGAGGATTTTGGGGGAAGGAGGTTTTGGTCGTGTTTACCATGGTACAATGGAAGATGGAACTGAAGTTGCAGTCAAGTTGCTTACAAGGAATAATCAAAACGGGGACCGTGAATTTATTGCTGAAGTAGAGATGTTAAGCAGATTACATCACCGTAATCTTGTGAAATTGATTGGCACATGCATTGAAGGGCGCACGCGCTGCCTGGTATATGAACTTGTTCACAATGGCAGTGTTGAGTCGCACTTGCATGGTATGTTATCCCCTTCACCCTTTAACTTTCTTTTCTTTTTTTGTTGGTTAGAAATAGCTTAGGTAATCTTGCCTTGTTTATTTCATATTCATGTTTAGGCATTGACAAGAAAAGAGGACCTCTTGACTGGGAAGCACGCATGAAAATTGCCCTTGGAGCAGCAAGAGGACTGGCCTACCTTCATGAAGATTCTAATCCTCGTGTAATTCACAGAGATTTTAAGGCTAGCAATGTTTTGCTGGAAGACGACTTCACCCCAAAGGTCTCCGATTTTGGGTTGGCAAGAGAAGCAACTGAAGGAAGTCATCATATTTCTACTCGGGTCATGGGAACTTTCGGGTACTTCATTTGCACTTGAGTAATAGATAGTTTGTATTAATTTTACAAAACTCACTACCCTTCTTTCCTGAAAAACTGAACCAAATCTTTTCTTGAGGCGTACTGGACCTCAAATTATTCACCTCCCAGATTTCAATTTTACTACCGTAATTAACACATCAATCTTCCCACTTTAATATCCTAGTCTCCTGTTGGGGTTTAATCATATGCACATTCTATTAAACATTTTTTTGAAGCCCAAAGCATTATCTTTGTCAAATACTCGTGAATAAAGCATTATCTTTGTCAAATACTCGTGAATCCATCTTGTGAGTGATACTGCACTTGTGTTGCCAAAATTAATTAAGTTGTTGCTGTTGTTTCTATGGAATGTCAATTTTATGGATTTGCAGGTATGTTGCCCCAGAATATGCAATGACTGGGCATTTACTTGTTAAGAGTGATGTTTATAGCTATGGGGTTGTGCTGCTTGAGCTTCTTTCTGGAAGAAAGCCTGTGGATATGTCCCAACCTCAGGGGCAAGAAAATCTTGTAACTTGGGCTCGACCGCTACTGACAACTAGAGAAGGTTTGGAACAGTTGGTAGATCCTTCCTTGGCTGGAAGCTATGACTTTGATGACGTGGGGAAGGTGGCAGCCATTGCTTCCATGTGTGTTCACCCTGAGGTGACTCACCGACCATTTATGGGTGAAGTGGTGCAAGCTCTGAAGTTAATATATAATGACACAGATGAAACCTGTGGGGATTGCTGTAGCCAAAAAGAGTCTTCTGTTCCAGATTCTGACTTTAAGGGTGACCTTGCTCCTTCCGATAGCAGTTGGTGGAATGCGGGGGCACTTACACCTCGGTTAACTTATGGGCAAGCCTCTTCTTTCATCACTATGGAGTACAGTTCTGGTCCACTTGAAGAGATGGAAAACAGACCGTTTTCAGCTTCAAGTTTGGCTGGGGATGGAATAGCTTTACCAATTAGGCATGGGAACAGGTCGGGTCCATTGAGAACAGTCCGTAGTAAGGCAAGCTTTTACAGTTTAAGAGGGAGTATGAGTGAACATGGGGGACTCCTTTCAAGGCCTAGTTGGAATGACGGATATTGAGCATGATTGTTTGTTTCTTGAGTGTAATTTTTTATCTTGTGAATTGTACAGTTCTAATGGGCATTGACTTTTCAGTACGTGGTCAATTGGTGTAGTTTAGGTGTCTTTAGATTACAGCGGTTTTCATGTTGGGCAAAAGAGATGACCTTGGCTTATAATTTTGCCAAGTCTTTTGATTCATTAGAATACAAAGTTGGAGGTGTGGGCTGCATACTCCGTGTATTATATATCTACTAATATTTATTCTTGGTTCAAAGTTGTATCAGCTAACATGCTCATCTCCGGCTGGAAGTCATTTCAACCGTTCACCGAAAAAGAAGGGGGGGGGGGGGGGTGTGGAATCATTTTCTGAGCTGCATGAGTTGTTTCTTTGCGCCAGCTAAACTTCTGTTATTGCTTTATTCATTACAATTTCCAAACCCTAGTGTAGATAATGGTCTTTTGTGTGTTCCACTGAACGTGATAACTTTCCGATTTTCGCTTTTGATGATTGTTGTGTATCGTGAAGTGTTGGCATGAGACAAGGGTGTATACATTCAACAAGCATAAATTTAGGGTATGTTTTTTGGGATCGATACTGATTTTAGACGACCCATGTCCATCGTAGCAACTGGGGATCCTATGTCCCCGAGACATCGATTTGACAGTGTGGTGTGCAACAATTCTAGGGAATTTGCAACAAAAATGATAAACAGTTTTATAGAGTTCAGAAGCAGAATTATTTTTTATCACACCCCCGAAGACATACAGGTTGTCTTTGGTCTTTTACTTTGGACACTGCTGCTGCAATCTCAGGCACGACTTTCTCTTTTACTTTTGGGAAGTCGCACTCTCCCCTCATAGGCCGAACTTTTAGGTTGATTGCATGATGAAAGGAGTATTTTGTTGCAATCCTAAATTTTACATGGACTATTTTACGAATATAATCAGGCGTATAAAGCGCGTATAAAGCTCATGGTCATGGGCACCTCTCTCTTACAAGCCCCTTTCTCTTTTTTTTATTGGAAGCGGGGGGTGCGTGGAGGGTGGGCGTGAGTCGTGTGATTTTTCTCCATGATTTCTATCCATCGGTAACAGAGCAGACAACATACACCGTGCTGAGTATGGGATCAAGGTAAGTGCAGTTTCATAACTGTTGTCATGAATGCATCACTAGGTACGCGATCATTATCGGTGCAATTTCATGGCTATTGGTACGAATGGAGCAACATTGGAAGGATTGCTTTTGTTACGTTAATTTTTATTCATGGGTTTGTATTAATTGGCATCCAAGTAAATACTCTGTTGAATACGGGATTAACATGGGTGTGGTGTCATGGTCTTTTTTACCAACAGAGAGACCTGGGAAGGATTCATTTTTTGCGATGAATATCAAAGCAAACATCATTCTGAGTAGGAGACAAGCATTAATGCAGCTTCATACCATTGTACAAATGGAGCAACATGGGAGATGCTTTTTCAAGATGATTTCTACTATCGGTTCTTACTAATCGAGCAAGAGTATATCGTACCAAGTATAAGTTCAATATCAGTGTGGCTTCATAACCGTGGTTAGTTGCTACAAACTAAGCGACCCAATAAAGGTTGCTAGTTACAGAAGACGAGATTTGCAAATTCTTCATCGGACGAAATGTCATGAGAAAGATTGGTGAATTCACGGCCATTGTTACGCATAAAGCAGCTTGGAAATTAAGTGTGATTTCTATCCTTGGTCTGGATCAATTGATTTTTGAGCAGATTCAGTGCTGAGTGTGGGATTATTATCTTAATGATCTTTGAGGATTCCCATAAATGTGTATCATATTTTTATTTATTTTAATAAATGAGTTTGAACTCAATATTTTTGTTAGAATCTTTAAGTTGACTCGTACATAAACAAAATTTAGTGTTTTAATTGCTTTTAAAGTTGTATAATGATAAATGTTTGTTTGCATTAAGGAAAAGTGGGTTTTATAGATCTATTGCTTGACCAAAGTATGATGAGTGCTTAGGCAGTCCTGAAGAATTGAAGTCAAAAAGCTGGCACTTGACTGGCTCTTTAGTGGGCTCTGGTGCTGGACAGGTGCTCGACATGTGCTCCATTGACACTCAAGCAGCCACTTTCTAGAAGCTTGGCGTTCAACCCTCGCTGGACTCTCGCTCCAGCAATTATCTTGCCTGGTAGACCGCTTGACCACAGCTAGGTATTTGCTTTAGCATTCGGGTGAAAAATATAAAATAATACCAAATTGCAAATTTAGGGTTTTGGGACAACTATTTTTATATTTTTCATTATATTTTGAGATTAGATTATCCTCAAAACATTTTATAGCATTTCTAATTTATCTTACTTCTTATAATCACAAATTTCCTCTTAATTATTGAGATTTATAATTAATTATTCTTAAAAGTTATAATCAACAAATTTTCTTCCTCTTAAAAAAAAAAAAAACTCAATTGTCAGTATTAGAATTCTAAAAAGTATTGATAGCCGAAGTTTTGATTTTTAAACAAATTATTTATGAATTTATATAAATAAAAAATAATCAAAATTTTAATTACTAAGATTGCAAGATTTTTTATGAGTAAAATTATAAGTTGTAAATTTTTTAAATAGTTCTTGAATAACTCAAAGAGTTTTTATTCTGTAAAGAATTTTTCAAAAAATTTTCTTTCTTTACCAAATTATTGTATACAATTTTACTTAATTGTATTATTAATTATTTTGATTGAATGCATTGTTAGAATTTATTTGTGGTAGAAATAAGTTGCATAGTTTAAAAATTTATTCATTTTTGTTCATTTAAAGTGTAATAAATTTTAACGTATTTTTATTTGTTAAGTTGAGTTTTTAATTTTTACACAAAATACCTTTTATTCCGAATTTAATTTTAAATAGAAAAGGGTTTTCTTAATTCATAATTTTATGAAATCATTTGAGATCTAAAACATAAAGCTGCAATGAATTTAATTTGAGCACTTCTTTAGTAGTTGTGGGAAGCTACTTTTATTTCATAATTTTTAATTCAGAGGGATGGGACCATTGATGCAGTTGTGTACTTGTATTGTATTTACTTTGTTGTATCTATCTGCCCCAACATGCTACCAGAGAAAATCGGCAAAATGTTGCCATCTGCTGTTCCGTTAGTACTTAATGATTCATATACAATTGTAAACAAGCCAGTCAAGATTATTGAAGCTGTGTCCCCTCAGAAGATCTTCTACTTTTATTATACAGAAAGGATGCTTTCATGTGTAACCAAGAACCGCAGACAAAATATTAGAGGAAAAAAAAATCTAGTTCTATTAATGAATGCCCTCCTGATGCTTGAGAACGGAGCAGTGATGTTCTATCACTTTAATTTGATCTTGAATGCACAGCTGATTATATTTAAGCACTTCAATTTTGCGTAACCGGGCATT
The DNA here is from genome assembly GCA_032401905.1 of Swietenia macrophylla. Lineage (NCBI taxonomy): Eukaryota > Viridiplantae > Streptophyta > Magnoliopsida > Sapindales > Meliaceae > Swietenia > Swietenia macrophylla. The sequence continues at coordinate 3,751,633 of CP135559.1, read as the reverse complement.
CTTCCTCTTGAGACATTGGAGTACAGCACCGGTCCTCTTGGATTCTACATATTTCAGACACTTTCTGCTCTCAGCGATCACCTTCTTCATCAATTCTTTCTTCTCTTCCTGCAACCTTTGATCAATTTCTTTTTTCACCTTGTGCTGAGGTTTCCTGAAAATTCTTTTAAGAAACATTATTGACTGTACTTCTTCTTCTCGTGAAAAAAGTGTTGCAGTAGTTGCTAATGAGTGGATATGTAAAGACTACAACACGGTTTGCTTTTCATAGCTGTGGGAGTTGTCTTGTTCGAGTAGGGTTTTCTTTTCCCTAACTATTTTTTTATTTTACCATTTGGTTTCCCGTTCCTGTTAGGATATTGTTTCCTCGATGGTTAATAGCTGGCTTTCCACTTCCTGTTACGATTTCTTATTTCCTTGATGGTTGAACTTAATAGCTGTTCTCCCATTCCTGTTAGGATTTTTTATCCCTTGATGCTTAAGAACTTAATAGCTGGTTTTTCATTTTTCCTTGATGGTCAAGAACTTAATAGCTTGCTGTCACAATTTGAAGAAATAGAATATGCAATACAACACAAGCCCATCAAATGATCAAAGCTAATTTAATTACAAAAGAGGAACAAAACATGTAAGATAGAACATCTTAAGTAGGCATATGATCTTCCTAGACACAGAACGAAGGATAACAAAACACTTAAACTGCAAGACTAAATCCTAAATCCTAAATCCTAATTAGTAGTAAAGCTAAACATTACATGTCCAAATAGCCATGCCAAGGACCCTTCAGCCGCATTCTACAACAAGGTATCAGCTTTTGAAGGTAACCTCCGAAAGAAACTCAAAGCTGGAGAAGGCAACTTGCTTCTAAACCGTGGTGGCCTCAGCACATACAGCCCCCAGAATGCAAACACCACCCTAAATGGCACAGCATAAAACCCAATTGCAGCAAACAAGCAGAAAATCACAAACAAGAACGTAGCTCGTGGGTCTCTCCAGTTTAGTAATGCTTGAAACCGTTCACCTTGTGTTGCCATATCTCCAACCACAGTTTGAATTCTTCCAGCCACACTTCTCAGCCGATCATACCTAATTCTAACAATGTCAGCACCTCGACTTGTTGGAAATGAATCAAATTCCTCATCCAATTCATCAGGAAAGACACTCTCAGCCTGAGAGAGCCTGGTATCCATATGAGGTGGGTAGCGTGGCCTGGACCTATATCGCCAAAGTCCCAGAAGTGACATATATAGCAATATGGTAGGGATTATCAGCTCAGGCATTAGAACCAGCAAGAAGAAAATTGCCAAAAACAAGGTTGAGTACACTGGCTTATGCCAATTGCGCATAGACTCCACAAAACGACCAATGGCTACCAGACCTGCGAGCACATTCATTAGCCTGAAAAAGTTAGCCTTGCTTCTTCTCATGCTCCATAAATGAGAGTCATGATCAAGCATACATTCAACCACCTCTCGCCCCAGTGGTGGCTCTGCTCGATTAAGTCGGGATGCCACCACATTCATAGCTTGGTATCTCAAGCTCTCCATATGATTGACACTCAAAGGTTGCATATAGTGCATCTTAGGTAGCAAAGGTATCGCATACATATGCAACATATTAGCCATATTAGCAGATGAAAATCGCACAGCCAAATGAAGCTCACCCATTTTCTTCACACCTGTAGGGTGCAGCATAAGGAGCGGGTATGAGTGAGTGTAAACACGATCAGTTTCAAGTGTAGACAGCCTGATTCTGACTTTCCCAATTCTAGAATCACGACCACCGCTGTTGTTCATCATGTTCTTGTCAAGCCTGCAGTTATCAAACACCCCAACAGTGATGACTGTGCAAGGATCAAAGACTTCCCAGGTATACTGCTCATTCCATTTGGGAGACAAACTATCAACCACAGTTCGCGTTCTCACCCATTTCTGGCCATACTTGGCAACACAATAAGCATCAACAGATCCTCCTTTCCCTTCTTTGATCTTCATTGGCACGAGCCCTGTTGCCCCCAAAATGCCCATTTCAAGCACTCCAATGTGAGGTTTCCATAGCTGCTTTGCTGTTGGCTTCACATCACTGCTATACAGAGTGGCCTCATCAAGCACATGGTAACCCCCATCAAGAGAGACCCTAAGATGAATTCTAGACCCAAATCTTGTCAAAACTTTTGACTCCGTGGCATTGCCAAAATGGTTTTCAAGATTGAACCACCTAGAAATCACTGCTTTATCATCAGTTCTTCTCTCAACTGCACTCACTGGGAGCAGAACTCTACCCACAACCTCATCTCTGCCAGGCCCAACATGGTCCTCAACTGAAATCAAAAGATAATCCTCAAATGGCTCTGCAACTACAAACAACAAATCCTCATTCCAACAAGGATTTGACAAGCTTCTTGTTGCACTAGGCGCTGCAATTCTAGTCCTCAAAACCTGATTCCCCACCTGCGCTTTAGCATGAAGCTCCGGAAACCTCATCATTGCAGCCCCTTTATCTCCTGGGACAATATCTTGTGCTTCAATAACGGAGACTCTCAAATACCAAAGTTTTGGCGATAGATAAACCTTGGATTTGATAGAGCAGAGCCCATCAAAATGAACATTCGCTGCCTTTGAGTGCCATGCCTCTGCAAATGCCTCATCAGCCTGAGTTCCAAACCATATTGAGATCATAACTTCACCTCCTTTGGTCTTATCACTTTTTTTGTCTTCCATTCTATACCATTGTGGTGCTAATTGACTATCTGGGGGTACCCTTCTTGGAACTTCGTTTAAATCAAACCAAACTCTGCCCAAAAATTCATCTTTGTTGCTTTCTTTGACAAAAATTTCAGCCATTGAAGACTGTATACAATCTTTTGAAAATGCAAAAACCTGGTCCCATTCTAAATGGTTTGAACTTACCCTCTTAGTGATTCCTCTGTAATTCCCAAGTTTCACTTCAGCTACAATTTCACCGCCTCCGAACAGTGAAATATCTTTAGCTTTCACTACTCTAACATAAAGATACTGCATTTGCTCAACAAGATCATAAGTAGAACTAGTTTTGTCCTTGTTCAAAGGACCACCGCCAAGATGAGGACTTGTCTCTTTTAAAGAAAACTCACCCGACCCATTTAAGTAGAGCCCACCACTGGCGGCGTTGGCCCCTCCGCCGGCTCCGGGAACGACTGGACCAGGAGCAGTAGTGATCACAACAGGATTTATCCCACGTGGGTTTGGCTCTACAGGCTTTGCATGGTTTTGAATCTGTTGTATTGGCTTGTTAATATCTTGACCCAAATGTTGCTGCTGCACTTGCATTACAGAAGTTTGTTGCTGCAACTTCTTGCTCTTCTTAGAAAACCCTGAAGTAGTAGAAGAAGAACCAGAGCGAGAGACTACAACCCCATTACTAAAACCTCCTCGTTTAACATCCTCCCTGGTGGAAACATAAAGCTTCAAGCTTATCTCTCCCCTGATATGCGAAAACAAACTTCTTTTCTCAAGAGTATACAACTGAGCAGCGGCTTCACCTTCTTTCGTGAGATGTGAACAAGCAACCCTGACTTTACCCAGAAAGTTCCTGCTATTGCTGGACCTTCTCTCGTTGAAAACATAAACATCTATATGTTTGTAAGGAAGATCTACAATGTCTGGGACGTCAAACACCAGCTTCTCGTTCCATATAGGATTTAAGTCCTTGTACTTAACTTGAGTTCTCAATCTCTGTTCGTCGAGCTCAACTTCTACAAATGGGGAAGATGAACCCTCTCCGTCTTTGGGCATTAAGTTGTGCGCTGCTACCACCTCCACGACCAACTTCTCTTTGCCGGTTGAGTCATTCATGGTTGGCCGATTTTCTGAATGAATAAGAGCAAGAACTAGAAAGAAAAAAGGAGAGGACTGAAGAGATAGATATGAAGAGAGAGAATATGAAGAGAAAAGATGTAGAGAGAGAGAGAGAAACGATACGAAGGGAGAGACAATTTGGGTGGCTCAAGGAAAGGAAAAGATATCAGAGTGATACAGAAGAGCGTGCAACACTGCTCAAGTTATATTCTGCAGACTGGTTAGAAAAAAGAAACAAAGAGACATGAAGTGAGTCGGGAGGGAAACAAGTGAAAAAAAAAAAAACTAATAATAAAACCTCCAGTTCCACGTTTGTAACTTGCGCGTAAATGTAACGCTCCAATCATAATGCAGGTAAGCATAGCTCAAGTGCTGAACATTGGACCAGTGTGTGGATATCGTGGGACCCGCACAAAACATTCTCAGCATTAACCCCCACTGTTTAATACTCAATCCCGAGCAGCAGTCAACGGCTTCAAGTTTATACGGGGTTGCAATGGAAATTCTTATTTTATTTTTTTTAACAATGGAGATTCTTCCGTCAGTACCCTTTGATTATTAGTTGTCTGAAATATTTAAATCTTATAATTTTCTTTTAATTTAAAATTGTAGCTCCTAACTAAATTCTTATTTGCTCCCCTAAAATTTGATTGCTATACAGTTAACTGGTACTAACTAATGGCAAACGAACCAGTTTGTCGTATAGTTGCCAGTTTGCAACTCTCTAGGCAACGAAAAGTGAAAATGAATGGTAACATCCAGGTCTTTATACTTTGATGTTTTCACAAATAAATATATAATTTTTTATTTTTATCAAATAGGTCCTCCATTTTTATTGAAACATTGTAAATAGTTTTAACGTTAAGTTACACAATTTAAACCTTCCTCCGATTATTATCGTTATAAGAATGAGGGATCTGACTGTTATTATGTCAAAAAAAAGAACACATAGGCGCGTGTTACGAGGGGATTTGCTATTAAGAGTGGAAGGGGAAGCCAGTCAAGTCAGTATTTGAAACAACATGTCAAGCAAGCGTGCCGTAGCCCTCAGAGAATCCGATATATTTTTTTCGCCCTTGGGGGTTTTTGATTCTTTGCAGAGGGGACAGAGGAACGCTACAATAATCTCAAAGTCCGAGGTTGTGAGACAGCCAGGTAAACGACACTGTGATTGATTGTCAATTCCAAAAATCTTTTTCCTCTGGAGCTCTTCCTTCTTCCCTTTCTATGTTTCGAGGATGTTTTGTCTTCGCAGTTTGGACGCGCGTGTAACACGGTCTCCGTGTAATTTGTGCATAACTTCAACCAGCGTGGCTGTCATGGGGGTCTCTACGTCCCTGTATTTGGAAATTTGAAAACTCCAATCTGACAAAAGCTCGCACAGCGTGGAAAGTTACTGTTCATAATAGATATGTTGTTCGACAGAGGTGTTTAAATCCGACGGCTGAGATTCAAGAGTGATCACTTTTTACAAGCAGGGATTTGTTAGCTATCTTTGTGGTAGACTGATTGTATAAACGAAAATCCGTAAATGGGACGGTGAGGATTTCTGCCCCTTCGTTAGCTTTTAAGTAATAGGCTGGCCGTGGCTGATGGTTCCCTTTCGGCTTTGCTAATTTGTGCCGTGCTGGGTTGGGTTGCATTCAATTATTTAATTAAAAAAAAAAATTAAAGTGTGATCCGCCCTATCGTATTAACCTCTTTAATATAATAAATAATTTAATTTATTTAATTAATATAATAAAAAAATTAATATAATTATATTTTAAATTTTTTAATTATATTATAATTCTTAACTAGAAGGGGTTGTTATAAATATTAGTACAAGTTTCAAATCTAACGTAGAAAATCTTTTTAATTCAAAATATCAACCGTATCATACTTGTGTCCTTGTTAATTACTACCCGCTAGGTAAAACCGTTTGGACATGACATGGACTCCATGCTGCTAAAAAGACTAAAGACTGTTTCTGGTTAAACAGAACTTAATTCATTTAATGACCTAAAGTCTTTTGAAATTTGTTTTGCTTTTCAATCTGTTCGACGATAATGTCACCTTCCAACGAGACTCGGCGTTGACAGACCACACACCATTATAAATACGGGGGTCACCACAATGCCATCGTACAATGGTGGTTAGTTGGAGTACGCTTTCATGAAATAACGCATGCACTAAGATCAAGCCCACCTCGTTAATGATATTGTTATTATTATTTGAAGTTGAATAAAGCGTTCTAAAACTATATAATATTACAAAGGGGGTTCTAGTCCTAGACAGTATCGTAGCCGGCTTTTGTGTAACGTTGCCTGTTGGCGGACATCAAAATTAAGCTGAGTCCTGCGGCATTGCATTTGCAGTTGCAGCTGTTTGTGCGCGCTTGGGGGAGGAGAAAGTGTTGTGAAACAAGCAATAAAATAAACAAGTCTTATTTTGTGCTGCCTATAAAGGCGACTGCCGTGCTGCAGTGTTTCATGTCTTAAAAAGAATAGATAATGTTCCATGTTCTGTCTGCTTACGCTTGGCCCTGTCAATTGCTCAAGGCAGACCGATAACTATCCTATCCATACATCACCTTCTTTTTTCTAATTTTTTCTTTTAAAAAAAATTTAAATGCATTCACTACTCACTTTTTTTCTGTTTCCTAAATTTACAATATTTTATTTTTGTTTTAAGAGATAGTCATAATCTCATAAACACCCAACATATATTTGGCAAGAGACATAATAATTTTATCAGCAAATTCATTGATTCTCTAATATAAATCTTATTCAGAATTAAAAAAAAAGTAAAATTTTATAATAAATTTAATATAAATACAGAGGTTAATAAAAATTCACAAATATCTATCAGTAATCACAAATATTTAATTTTTAAATATATTTTTTGTCTAATAAAAGCACAAAAATAATTTAATTCTTTATTTGTTATGTTTGCCATTATGCTATGTATAATATTGTTTTATTTTTTTTATTGACAAGAAATAATTAATATTTTATTTAAAAAAGAAAAAATACTTACCAACAATATTTCTTTAAAAAAAATCATAAAAATGAATCACAAAAATTTGAGAATATTGTTTTATATTTAATTTTTTAAAGTTAAAAATTTTATGCTTAATATCTTTTTTGCACAAATATGTGTCGCGTTCGTGTTTTGTGTGTGTGCGTAAAAAAAATTATAATTAAGAAAAAAAAGCGTGTTTATTTTTATAAAATTATTTTTGTTTTCAGTTATTCATTTTTTTATAGAAAAAAAAATATTTTTATTTTCCAATACTAAATGCTGTACACCTTTTTATATTGCTTTTTAAATGGTATTTTTTTTAATTTCTTTTAAAAAATAAAATAATAATAGTTATTGAATTTGAATGTGTATATGTATGTGTATGTATGTAGTACTTAAATTATATTTCTTAGTTACTATAACTTTAAAATAATAGAATTTCAATTGAAAATATATTTTATACATAGATTATATACTAAATTATGTGATCTATTATACAATAAATTGTGTGATTTTAAAAGTAAATATATAAATATCGTTGAAAAAATAAAAATTCACTAAAAACTAGAGAATATTCACACGAATTTGATAAATATTGTCCGTTTAAGTGAGAATATGGTAATGAAATGTTAAATTTGCTATGAATTTGGCGTCCAATTGAAATTAAATTTTTAAAACAAATGCCAATTGGAATTTTTTAAATATCTATCCCAAATTTTGTCTGCTAGCATCTGTATGTATTTTGAATCGGGCTTGATTAGCACAGTGGCCTAGCATTGGGGCTGGACTTGCAAATCTGAGTTTCTATAATAATAATAATAATAATAATAAAATTAAAATATAAAAAAATACATTCCAAGTTGAAATCATAATAAATAAAGATTGATATTATTAAAATTCTCTAAAATCTTTTTAAAATTCTTCTTATTTATTTACTCTATTAAACGTATTAAAATTAAAAAAAAATTATTATACGCTGTTAATTCTAAACATAAGTCTAATTACATACATACATACATTTGTATATATAAAATAGCAACAGCCACCACAAAGAGTAATGTTAATTACAATAATAATAAAAATTATTCCCATTACTTCAGTTTCTCCTCAAGCATATCACTGCAGAATCAGGATCTATAATCTAATATATATGTATACACACAGACATCACATATGCCAATTTCACATGTTATATTGTTTAAAAAACATAAAGTGAGAAAAAATAAAAGAAAAAATTTTCAATTTTATGTAAAAAATGTCATCCATTGTAGTTTCAAAGTTAACCACCATATATGCTGTTATTAATATTGCTGATAATTTTTTGCACATTTTAAATTCAAATTAATTTTTAATTTTAAATTTAAATCAATTTTTAATAGAAAAACTTATAAATAAGGAGAAATGATGGTATAGGTATTTAAATATGTGTTCTTTGTATACATCACCGTTTGAGGATAATTAAGACTTAGAAGTACTATACCTTATTATGATATACTAATGACGAAAGGTCAATGTGCAAATTTTATGTATATATTTTTCGTGTTTAATTTTTTAATGAATATAATTATATTATAAGCATATTCAATATATTATACATAAATTAGTTATGTTATAAGTATATTCAATATATTTTATGTTCACAATAATTAAAGCTATAAACATGCATTTTCTGCTAACATGGTCTACATGGTTATGCCCGAAATCAATTGAAATACCGGTAAATAGATATTTCTATTTGCTTATGCATTCTAAAAAGATCAAATAGATATATCTATTTGATTTTTTTTAATTAACCTATAAAAGTTAAAACTTTTATCCAACAACAACCTTGACTTGACTTAAAAGCCACCAAACAAGGCATTAAATATCCATTTCTTCCCACGTTAGAAGTGATTTATTCCCATAAATATTTGAAACTCTTACATTCCAACCTTAAAAAGTAAGAGAGTGATTGTAGAACTCACATTCAATTCTTAAAATTCTTTTTAGATATATTGTATATAGTTTATGATACGTTATAGTATTTTATGCATATAAAAATATTACGTTAAATATATATATACTTAGTTAACATAAAATCAAGGTATATAATAAATATTAATCTTTTTATATATATTTAAATATGAAATTTTATGATTTTATATTATATTTTATGTTGTACAATTTTTAAAACCTTAGGAAGGTAATAATATAATTTTTACAAGAATATTTTATAATTAGTGAATAAATTAGTCATTAAAGTTATTTTTAAAATTTTTAATTTTTTGGATAAATATATGTTAAATTGAAATGGGCTAAAATAGTAAAATAATAATAGTCCTTATTTATTTATTAAAAAAATGAAGCCTAAGCCCATTTTCTATAACTCGAAGCACTTTTCTACAACTTTCACTATTTATCTATTAAAATTCAAAATTTTCTCTCATTTTCATCATGTTGGCCGTACCTCTCCTTGTTGCCAAAGCAAGAAACTTTTCTTTCTACAAGCTTAAAGAAGATATCCTAATCTAGAAAAAAAAATCAAAAAAACAAGTTTAGTACTAAGAAATTTTTTGATTTTTCTTATAAAGGTTAAATTTGAAAAAAAATAGAAGGACAAAACTTCAAGAGGCTATATTTGAGCTTAGAAAACATTTTAATGAGTTTCTTGAATTCTATTTTAAGTCTAGAATCATGGTATGGTAATTTAGAAAGCATGAATTAGGGATAGATATCAAAAAATCTTAGGAACCAAAATTGATATATACATATGTGTTTGAACTTGAATTATGTAGTTATATATATATATATATATATTATTTATTTAAGTTTGAATCAAAAATTAAAAAAAAAAATTTATAGTGTTATAATGGTGTGTGCATGTATATATATATATATATATATATATATATTTAGTTTGATTTTATTGTGAATTAAAGGAGGTTGTGAAGATGTGTTAAGAAATGAATTAGGTAGAGTATGTATATGAATATGAGGTGATGAGAAGGTAGAATGATGATGATGATATAGGTGATACTATATAAAATTTTTGAAATAGTTAAATTATTGAAGAAGAATCAGAAAAGATATTTGTGTAGGACAATATTAAATTTATGAGTTCATGTAATATATTTGATAAGAATACTTTTGTAAATTAAAGATTTTAAGTGTTGCAATGGAAAAACGGGCATTAAAGTAGTACGTCAGTATAAGATTTTCCTACAAAAAATTTTATTGTGCATGGGGTAAATTTTAATATGACCTTAATATATGTTTTAACTATTAAATAATAGTGTTAAAAAACTTGATATAAATTTAGACGTGTAATAAGTTATTTAAATAAGAATCAGTATAATAAAGTCAAAAAATGAGTAATGTGAATATAAAATAATTATGGTATATTGAATAAAATCGTGATTAGATATCTTGATTAATATCAATTAGAAAATATATGTATTGCATGCCACATCATGATCGCATTACTTAAAATAAACATAGTACATTAATAAGTTTGTATATGCATAAATTTTATCTAGGCGAGAATAAACATCAAAGAATGTTACACAATGAGAGGGCTAGATTTGGGAGTATTGATCCACCCACAAACAGTGAGTTAATGGATGCATTTTTTTTTAAATAGTTTTCAATAATATGAATTAAATATTTTATAAATATAAATTTATTTTTAATGCTTTATGACAAAATAAATTTAAATATTTAATTATTTTATAAATTTAAAATTATTAATTTGTTTATGAATATGAATTTGAAATATCAGAATAACAGTAGATTTACAAAAAAACTATAATTGAGAATTGTGTACTTTACTTGTAGATTTATGTAATAATGAATATGATATGAAATTATATTTATGATTTCGTGGTTTATAATTTAGTGTAAGTGTCTGATTGCAAGTGCATTTACACACAGATATTGATATATGATAAGTTGATATATACGCTTTTCTCTCCTATTAGAGATAGAGTATGAAAGTAATTATTTTCTCTTTATTGCTCGTGATAAGATAAAAGAGTAGGCGTTGAATAGTAAAGTATCTAATACCGCACTTGTTATTCGGATTAACGCTAATGAGTGACTAAATTTTATTATATAAATATATAAAAATTCTCGTTAACGAGTTTTGATATGTCAATGAGAGGGTTACTAGTGGAGGTTAACAATTTTATAACTCTAGAAATCAAATGCTCAAGCTGGAAGAGGTGCTCGGTGGAAAGAATTGGTCGAATGGAAGAGGAGGCTCTAAGCCAATTTGTCAAATCTATAAGAAGATTGGTCACAATGCTAACATATGTTTCCACAGGTTTAATAGAGATTTTATGGTTCAATCACCAAATTCTCCACAATAACAAAGTTATCGTCAAGCTTATAACAACAATTTCAATTCAACTAACAAGGCTGCATATGTTAAAAGTGTTCAAGATGAGGGAGCAGCAGATGAAGGGTGTACTTGGATAGTGGAGCCACTCATCACCTAACTAACAGCCTCAAGAATGTTTCTGTGCATGGTAAATTCACTGGCAATGAGAAATTAATTGTTGGAAATGGAGATGGCCTTGTTATAATTCATATAGGTTTGGCTACTTTATACCCTACGATGGCTTCTAAATCATTGGATATTTGTTCTTCAATTCACTTAAAGAATATGCTGATTGTGCCTAGAATACTAAGAATCTAATTAGTGTTTCAAAACTTAAAAATGATAATGATATTTTGATTGAATTTGTTGGTAATGTGTGCTTTGTAAAGGACAAAAGAACGAATAATGTGCTGCTGAGGGGAGTGGCTTCAAGAGGGTTGTATTGATAACTTGGTTTTAGCAAGTTATTTTCGTTTAATATTTTAGTAGTTTCATAGCAAATCGATGTTATTTTATAATATTTTTGTTATTTTTATTTTGTAGATAAATAAAATAGGATAATTTTAGAAAATAATAGATTTTGAAGACAAAAATCATAAAGAACAGTTCTTACATAGCTGGTGCAGCAAGAGAGATTTGCAATCGCTGCAGTGAGGAAAATTGAGGCTACTACTGCAATGAAAAGATTTTGTTAGCTGTAGTGAGGTCATGATAGTTAAAACGAAAAATTTTGACTTCTAGCCTAAAAAACAAAATCTAAGTTAAAGAAAAAATTTTCTTATTAAGAAGAGTTTTAGAAGGAAAAGAGAGTCTTGGAAAAGAAAGAAAAAGAGAAATTTGAAAGTAAATTCAAGTAAAAAGTTTGATTTAAATAGAGACAGTGGAAGATTTTCCCAATTCTCGGAGAAAAAGGACTTTATCTATGTAAAAGAGACAATTGAAGAGAAAAAGAGAGGGGAGCTGCCAAACTAAGGAGGAACATAAAGGAATTAAAGGGACTAACACTAGAAGGACAGGGCAAAGGAGACAATTAAGCCTTGAAGATTTATTTTCTAAGTTTTTCTATTCCTTTTCTTGTGTTTATGTTTACGTATTTTTGTGTTAATGAACTTAAAATTACGAGTGGCTAAATTTTCTTGACTTAAGGGAATGACATTTGTGAACTATGTTTTAACTAGTTTTGAAGTATCAATGAACTTCCTATTTATTTTATTTGTATGATTTGTTCTTAATGCCATTAAATTGATTGATTTGTGCCGTGAAATATTAAGTTCTTGATGAAAAAAATATAAAACACTAGATCATAAGTCATATAATGTAGGAAATAATTAGTGTGACTGTAATTATTAACTACATAACTTTAAAAGTGGGATCTAAATACATATATGGTTAATCTAATTATACAGAGATACTGGCTAAAAAAACTATATATAGTATTATGTGGAGATTATGAAGAGATATAAAATTAATTGAGAATTTGATTAATAGAATAAATTAGATGAAATTGATAACTTAGATTAAGAGAACTTAGTGAGTTAAAGTGGATTTAGAAACTCAAAATAATTTATTTTATTTGATTTTTTCTTCGCAATAATTTTCTATTGCTCAATTTAATCGTTTAATTTTATTAAATTGCATTTTAATATGTTTTGTTAGAGTACAGAATAAAGCATAATTATTATAATTATCGTAATTAACATATTTAGTTCATTAAATTTTTCTCGTGAGAATGATATTTTTATTACAACTTAATGCGGTGTCCTTATGGATTTGATCATTGATCATTCATTCTATTTTATTATATCTACTTTTATTAAGGAAGTGGCAGAGCAACCTATCCAAGAATAGTTCTCGGATGAACAACTCTTTAGTATCAACAAGCAATTGCCATGGTATGCAGATTTTGTAAATTACCTCGCTACAGATTTACTTCCATTAGACTTAACATACCATTAGAAGAAGAAATTTCTTCATGATGCAAAGAGTTACCTTTGGGATGATCCATGGTTATTCAAAAAGTGTGCAGATGGCATTATTTGAATATACACAGCTAAGGAGGAGATTAAATATTTTCTTGAAGGGTGTCATTCATCACCATATAGAGGGAATTTTCGAGCATCAAGGACAGCGGCAAAGGTGTTGCAATTGAAATTATACTGGCCGAAACTATTTATAGGTTGTCACAATTTTATTCAATGGTGCGACCGATGTCAAAGAACAGGCAACATTTCAAAATGGAATGAGATGCCATTGAATATCATGCTAGAAGTAGAGTTATTTGATGCATGGGGCATCGGCTTCATGGGACCATTTCCCTTATCTTTTGGCCACCAATACATACTTTTGGCAATCGATTATGTGTCAAAGTGGGTAGAAGCAATATCTACGTCAACAAATGATGCCAAGGTAGTGTTGAAGTTTTTCCAGAAAAACATTTTCGCGAGATTTGGGACATCACGAGCCATTATCAATGATGAAGGCTCTCATTTCTGCAGTAAAATAACCAATGCTTTGCTAACAAATTATGGAGTCAAGCACAAGATTGCTTTAACTTATCAAACAAATGGGCAAGCAGAAGTCTCAAATAGGGAAATCGAGCAAATTCTCGAGAAAACAGTCAGCACAAATTGTAAGGATTGGTCCATCTTGGTCCATCAAATTAGACAATGCATTGTGGGAATACGGAGCAACTTTTAGGACATCAATAGGAAAATCACCTTGTCGGTTAATGTTTGGGAAGGCATGTCATCTACCAATTGAATTAGAGCATCCACCATATTGGCCAATCAAGAAGCTAAATTTTGATTGGAAAGCCTTAGGTGAGTAGGGACTCCTTCAACTTGATGAGACAGGAAATAAGGAATGAAGCCTACGAGAACTCCAGAATTTATAAAGAAAAGACCAAGATTTGGCATGAAAATCAGATTTGGCAAAAAGACTTCCATCCTGGCCAACAAGTTCTATTATTTAACTCCAAACTGAGGTTATTTCTAGGGAAGCTGAAATCGAGATGGTCGGGACCTTACAAAATTCTTCGAGCACTGCTTTTCGGAGCAGTTAATTAGAAAATCCACAAGGTCAACAATTCCGAGTGAACAAACAAGGACTTAAGTTATACCATGGAATGGACAACCCAATCAAAGAGGCCATCAATCTTGTTAAGGCAGAATGAATAATAAAACAGCAACGTCTAGCTAGAGACGTTAAAACAAAAGTTAGTTGGGAGGTAACCCAAATTTGTGAATTATTTTATTTTATGTTTATTTTATTTAGGTTCAATTATGTAGGTATGTAATTTTCACGTAATTCGTCACTTTAATAGGTACAAGAATGTCAAAGTTTGGGGGAAACAAGCAGTAGAAAGATAGCATCAAGTAGTAAATTCAGAAAAGCTAGCCACAGCCCAAAAAAATAACTCCCGCTGCAGCCAGAAAATCCGAGGCCATTGCTGCAGCGAGGCAAGATACTTCTCTATGAAGTGATAAAACCCAAAAATGTCGCTGCAGCGACAAAATCAACCCGCTGTAGCGAGAACTCGATAGTTTAAATATCTCACTACAACACCCAAAATTTCCAAAAATCCTAGAAACTCCAGCTAATGATGATGAGACTGACAAGGATGATAAATAGGGACTGAGATGACTCTTACCCCCAAGTATGATTCTTATCTTTTAGTGTACTGATGTGAGCAGTAGGGAAACTACTCAATTGTTAAGTTTGGGGGAGATTATTTTTTGGCAAGTGATTATAAGTAGGGATGGATTTGTGGAAATTGCATGTGTATAGTACTTATTTATAAAGTTTTATTTTTTAAAAAAAAGTTATAATTCTGCGTGAATGTGTGCATGTTTGTGTGCGTATACTAAATAATAAAATTTGAGATATAATATTAGTTTGCATTGTATGACTGAAAAAATGAAAGTTGATGAGGTTTGATGGAAGGTTGCAAGTGCATTCGTCTAAATTTGGTAATGAAAAAGTATGCTTTAGAAGTTGTGTCCTATGGTTGAAATCTGTCAGTTAGAAAATCTTGGGCTTTTGTTTTAATCACTTGGAATAAAAGAAGTAAGAGCCTAAAGGGTTTAAAAGCTTAAAAAAAAGTCATTGTTTTATTTGTTGAAGTATAATCAACTACTCCAATATCTTGGAATATCTAATAACTTGGGGTATTGACCTTGAAACGTCTATTCTTACGTAAAACAGTGGATCGAAATAAGAGTACTTGAAGTGGCTTAAGTCTTTAAAACAATGAGTAACCTGGTGTTAGCGTTATCAATGTTGAGTAAGATTTAAGTAAGAATAAAGATAGCGCAAGAAACAATTAAATTTTTGCTTGTAACAAAGAAACGTGATTCTTAAAATGTCAGGAATGGTCAAAACAGACTGACGGTTGTGGGGTACATTAACTTTCGAAGGGCATACTTTAATAAATTTAAAAAGACTAATATTATGCATGAGTGATTGACTGGAGAACTAAATCAAATTTTGTTGTAGGATGTCGATACTTTGAGAACTGTTTCGTATTGTGTAGATAATTTTGTGAATGATTTTAGTGCATGCTTTATTTTATGTATGACTCTGTGATGATGAAATTTTTTGGGTGTATCCTCTGGCAGCCTCACGAGACTTCACTCGTCCACTAAAGGCATCCTAAAGGTTTAAAAGACTTGTTGCATATATTATTTTAATTTCTTTCTGGGTATTGAAGTCACATATACTACCGGTGGTCTGCATCTCTCTCAGACTAAGTATATTAAGGAGCTTTTTGCTCGAGCTAGTATGAGTGATTGTAAAGGATGTTCTACTTCAATTACTATAGGTCTTTATTTAACTAAGACTGCTAGTGATCCTTTTGCTGATGTTTCATTGTACATAAATATTATTGGTGGATTACAATATGTCACATTAACAAGCCCAGAGATTGCTTTCTCTGTCAATAAATTAAGTTAGTTCCTTTCTTCTCCTATTGATCAACACTGGAAAGCCTGCAAAAGATTGCTTCGTTATTTGCAGGACACTTCTTTTTTCGGTCTTTAATTCGGCTTAAGAGGATTATGTGCTATTGAAGCTTTCTCGGATGTAGATTGGGCATGTGACTTGGATGATCGTAAGTCGGTAGGAGGCTATGCTGTGCATTTTGGAAGAAACCTCGTCTCATGGTCTTCAAAGAAACAACAAGTGGCATCCCGATCTAGCATTGAATCTGATTACAGATCTCTAGCTTTTACATGTTCAGATATTACTTGGTTGCTGTCCCTTCTTAGTGAGCTTAAAATTTCTACTTTTGTTGCACCTATCTTATGGTGTGATAACTAAAGTGTAGTGGCTTTAACTCAAAGTCCAGTCTTTCATGCTCGTGCCAAGTACATTGAGCTAGACATTCATTATGTTCGTGATAAAGCTCTGAAGAAAGAAATTGATGTTTGTTTTGTTCCAAGTGGGTGTCAGGTTACAAATAATTTTCACCAAGGCATTATCTTTTCCACAATTTTTTGTTTTCCGTACCAAGCTTGAAGTTCTCCCTCGAAATTTAGCTCAAGGTGGGGATGAGAAGATATTGAGTATTACTCTAAGGTTCTTCGCCTGGTGACTGCTTTAGCTACTGAGAACCGAAGACTTAAAGAACATTGTTCACTGCCAACTGTAGTTGTTTAAGTCATTATAAGTCTGTTTTGCTAGCTAGCTTAACAAGTTCATTAGTTAGTTAATTCTTTGTTTACCAGCTGTAATATGGTTACAAAGATAGAATTAGTTTTGGTAGTTAGAAGATGTTTCCAGATAGTTCTATAGCTAGTATAAACAGCAAGCCTTTGTACATTGTATCATATTGAGAAGAAGCAATAAAATACGATTCATCTGTTATTTTTTTCCTCTGTTTTTCTTTAAACTTTTCTTTCACTTTCTTGTCAACCAAACAAGAGTTTGTGATTCTTTTCACACCTATGGAAATAGAAATGGGTCGGTAATAGGGAAGGGAATAATCTTTTTCTCGTTTTTTCTTTTCTCGGTTTCTTCTTTTCTTGGAATTAAGGGTGTGTTTGCTTGGAGAGGGAAGGATCTAAAGAAAAAGAATCCTTATAATTTTTTTTTTTTGTGTAGTCAGAGAAATGGGAGATAGAAAGAGAATTTTTAATAATTTTTATTCTGTCCAATTGACGAATGATAATTTCTCTTTTGAAAGTGAGAAATTTTTATTCTACCCTTTCTAAATGATGAATTTCTAATTTTACCTTTTATTTATATGTTTTATCAAAAATTTTATTTTAAATAATATAATAATATTTTAATTAACTTATTATTTTAAATAATTAGTTATTATAATGATTTAATTATATATAACAAAAATTTATAAATATAATATAAAATTTAAAATAACAATTTAAAAGTATTAACATAATATTATTTTAGCTTATTTTATTTAAAAATTAATTTATTATTTAATATTATAAATTTAATATTATTACCATCGTTTTAGTTATAAATATTGTTTGAAGATATATTAATTTATAATTTTTTTGATAATATTATATTTACTATAATTAAGGATAATTTTATACAAAAATTTGTTAATACATAATTTTTATGGGATAAATTTAAAAAAAATAAAATTTGTAATAAAATTGGAATGAATGTGAGAAAATATCTTTGGTTATTTTTAATAAATATTTATAAATATTTAATTTTTTATTTTTTGTAAAACTAAATTTGAATTGAAAAAAATGAATGCAATTATAGCAGAGCTGACAGTTGTAGCAATCAAAAAAGATACAAAGAATTATTATTTTAATAGCCGTTGACAGCATAGATTGCATCATTTACTAGAGAGAAGCAAGCTACAGCTAAATACAATGAGTCTTTGAGTAAAACTTATAAATTAGGAGTGCAATAAGGCTTGGCTACATGTTTGGGTTTGGACATTAGCGACGACAATTTTACTTGCAAATCAGTTAGTATTCGCCTATCATGGGACAAATTTGATATATTTCTTAGTAGTGGAAAAAAATTTTAAAATTTATAGTGAGTTTAGAAAAAATACTGATGTAAATAAATATATGTAGATATTCTTAACAAATAACTATAAATTCGTTATAATTAGGTAAAATAAAAATATTAATTTGTTATTTTCTATTTTTTTTATAATTATAAATCATTGTAATTAATATTAGTGGGGACCTCTCTAAAATTTTTAAAATTCTATTGGTGCAATTTTAATACTTTACTTACGATATTTTATATATACTTTATCTTTCTTATGTTTTCAAAATTTAATAATTCTTCTGATCTTTTTAATTTTGCTATTTTCATATGTTCTTAAATTTATTATCAAAAAATATTAATAAAAAATTAATTAATTAAATATACATGATTATATAACTAGTGTGTGTGTGTGTGTAAGGAATAACTTCATTGTATACTTATGGTAACTCGACATGAAACTCAATAATGGGAATTATCATTATACTTGTAGTGTTATATGTAGAATATATTAAACCCGTTGTCTTATTTGCAAGATTAGATTTAGTAATATTTTCGTTATTCTTTATTTTTGAACCTATAAGTTTTTAAATTTTTATTTTGAATTTATAAATTTATAAACTTTTATTTTAGATTTATAATATTTTATATTTGAATTTATAAAAAATTATTTATTTATTTTATAAAATTATAACTAATTTTATTTTATAATGAATATACTTAATATTTTATGTGAATGATGTATTTTATTTTTAATTAATGCTAAAATTTTATATTTTAATTAGATATTTTATAAATTTAAATTTAATATTCAATAATAGTATAACTATAGTTTAAAAATACAAAAAAAATTGTGAATTTAGTAATTATTAAAAATTCATTTAAGTAAATTTTGTAATGAAGTATCAAACCTGCAGTGGATTTGGTGTGGGTTTGGTATTGCATTTTCTTAGTGGATGTAGATGCAGATGCGGGTTTAAAGGTATTCGTCCTAAACCCGCACTATTGTCATCTCTGTTCGATGCAGTTCTTTTTTTATAGTGCGTTTATTAATTCATAATCAGAATGAGTTGGAGTTGAAATGAATTGAAATTAGAATAAGTTGGAATAGGAATAAAGAATGAGAATCAAAATAAATTCTTTACTTCAATTGTAGAAATTAGAATCTAAATTAAAAAAAAAACATTTAAAATTACTAAAATATCCTTAATTAATTTTTATATTCTTTATTATTGTTATAGTATAATAATTGTGATTGTTATTATTTAAAAAATTATTTTTATTAATAATTAATTATTATAATAATAATTTTGTTCATAATAATCATAAAAATATTAATAAAAATAATACTAATTATTATATATATATATATATATATATTTTTGTAAATTTAGATAATTTTATTAAAAAGAAAAAAATTAGGAATAAAATGGGTAATTTTTTATTTTTATATATTTTAAAAAATAAGGATAAAATAGATAATTTATTATTTGAGTGAGGATAAAATAAATAATTCTAAGAATAAAAATTTGATTCCTAACCCCTTTTTGGTAATTAAATTTTTATATCTAGTATATGAATTCCACACATTTGATTCTCATTCTCATAATTATTTTAGTAAGTTAATATTAGATTCATTCTGATTTTGAGCTATAAATTTCGATTCTAAATTAGTAAATACAGCTTTAATGTATAGTGGTTATCGTTTGGTTATTTGGCTTGGTGGAAAATTGGTACTTGAAAAAAGATACACAGGAGGAGATGCCATTAGTATAGTTTTTGTTGTCATAGCTGGGTCCATGTAAGTTTTGCTCTGTTTTGAATTTTTTGTTGCTGTAAATTTTACCAAAAGCAAATCGGATTAAAAAGAAAATATATTATTGATGTTCTAAAAAAATTAAAATTCTAAAATTTTTGTTGACCAGGCTTTTGTTTTAATTTCAGGTATCTAGAATTGGCACATCTGCTTGCATCAGTGCATTTACTACCGGACAAGCCATGGGATGTAAAATTTTTGAGGCAATCGAAAGAAAGCCACAGATAGATGCTTACAACAGCAATGGAGTGAAATTAGACGATATTCATGGAGACAGAGAATTAAAAGATGTTTATTTCAGCTATCCATTCAGACCACATGAACAAATATTCAATGGATTCTCCCTGTCAATACCGAGCCGAATTTGATAGCATTATTACTTTAATTAATTAATTTTTTTAATCATTAGCTCCAAGTTCTTAAAAAATTAAAAATTACACGTAATTGAATAATGAAAATATATTAATTATTTTTATTATTTATAAATAATTATTCTTTATTATCTTATATATATATTATTTACTGCTATGAAAATCATGCCGGATAGATTTTAATTTCAATTGAGTAAAATAAAAATAAAAATTTATAACTATTATTTTAGATTTATAAATTTATAAATTTTTATTTTAAGTTTATGATATTTTATATGTGAATGTGTAAAATTATTGTGATTAATTTTATTTTATATTGAATATACTTGATATTATATATGAGTGATGTACTTTATTTTAAATTAATATTAAAAGTTTATAATTTTAGTTAGAGGATTTATAAATTTAAATTTAATATTTACTAATAATCCAAATATAGTTAAAAATATAAAAAAATTTGTTAAAAAATTACAAATATCTGCAACAAATTTTGTAAATATTAAGTACTTATTTAAGTGGGTTTAGTGATAAAATGTTGTACATGTTACAGATTTATTATTGAATTTTTTTAGCAGATACGAATGATAGTTTAATTGTATCTATCTCAAACTCGATCCGTTGCTATCTTTAATTATAATTTATATAATTAATTATATTTATTTAATAATTTTAATTTTTATATATAATAAAATTATTGATATACTAATAGTTTTATTTTTTTTAAAGATAAATTGACTACTAAATAAAAAAAAAATATTATTAATACTTATAGTAAAATTTATAAATATTGTTAAAAATTAAATCTATTTTTAATACTTAAAGACATTTAAATATATAAATATTAAGTTTAAAATTATTAAAAATTAATATATTCGTAAAAATTTATATGTAATTAAATAGTACAAAGTTTAAATAAAAATAAGAGGTATATTTAAAATATAAAATATTTTTTAATAGTTGTAGATTTTTTTTTAATCAATAAAAATATATACATGTATTGAATTTAAATAAACATAATAATAAATTTAATATTTTATTATTAAAATGTCAAATCAATCATTAATAACAAAAGTAATCAAATTGCGTTTTGTGATTGCGGCAGCGTGCTGTGATCAGAACTGTATTTCCTGATATGGCAGCATAAAATTGCACTTTAAAGGCGATTGCAATATTAAAAAAAATATAAAAATATTATTATAATAATTAATTAATTATAAATTATTAAAGAATCTGTAATTAATATTATTTTTAATTATATAAAATAATAAATAATAAATATTAATTATTATTAATATGTAAAATTGAAAGTCGAGAAAAAATAAATTTAAATTTAAAAATAAATATGAAAAAAATTAAAAATGACATGAAAAAAATAATTTTATTTTGACTAATTATAAGAATAATATTGTCGGAATTATTAAAGTTGGCGATTGACCGAATAAAAATGAATCAAGATTGACTAAATTTATAAACCTCTTAAAAATTATGTTATTTTTAAAATTTTTTCTTAATTCTTTAAACCTTTATATAATGATTGCGGATTCAACAATACACAGGCCAAAAGAATTAAAAAAAAAAAAAAATCTTTGTAAAAGAAAGCAAATTGGGGACCCTCAGAAGAGGGGAGCAAAATTTCGTAGTAGTATGATAGTGCAGTATTATTGCTATGCCCTAAGCCTAATAAATATTTCTTTTGATCAACCAAGTCTGCATCGGCTATTTACATGATTCATGTCCCGTACAGTTACGTCCTTGATAAGAGAAGGAAATAATATGTTCCCTCCGCTTTGACAAAAACCCACTTATTTAGTTATTTGATGAAATTAACAAGTTCTCTATTGCAATTTGTATTGCATCTTCTCAGTCATGATTTATTGACAGAATTGCAGAGCCTGCCCACCGAGTCTCGGTGGGTTGGAGTACTTTTTATCAAAAACCCTCTTCAAAGTAATTCTTGTTCTCTCCAGAAGTTGTCTTCAACATAATTCACATCCTTGTCAGAAGCTCTCCTCAGCATAATTCTTGTCTTTATGAAAGTCCTCTTCGGTATAATTATTTTCCTCGCCAACAACATCTAAGGGACAAAACTGAATGTTACTTGGGTCATATTTACGAAGAGTATTAGTTTAACAAGTTTTATAAAGTAAGTTAGAGTTCTAGTAAGATTTTTATTAATCAGATTTCTTGCCCCACTTAAAAAAAAAAAAAAAGATGAAGAGAGTGAGATTTAAAAAATTCTAGAAAATGTAAATGATAGAGTCCTATTAGAATAAAAACTTATTGAAGTTACTTGTAAAACAAAAGTGAAGATAAAGAGAAAAAGATAGAAAAATTCGTTGAGAATAAGAACACCAAATTCTTATTTTTTTTTCCTCTTAAATAAAGCTTTTAAAATCAAAACAGAATTTAATCTAATCATTGGAAGGTTTTCGTTGGGTAGCCGACACATCTGTTTCATTTCCATGTTGCAGGTATCAAGATCAAAAGATATCAACTCACTCTAAATATCGGAAGGTTTTTGTCGAGTTCTCTGATTTGTTTCCATCTTACAAGTATTAAGATCAAGAAAATCACGTATCAATGTTCATTATTCTTATTCCTTCGAAAACTTTAATAGAATATCTGGTTTATTTGTTCGCTTCATATTCAATGGTTTCATATTCAATCATGAACACTCAGATTCTGAATCTTTGCTCCTCCTGATCATATATATTTTTGCGTCCTGCAATCAAATAACTTTTGGTTTTAAATTTGACCATAAAAAAAGGGCCTTCTTTTCTAGTGTTTTGTATATGATCAAGGATACTTATGTGTCATTGGATCCTCAAAAATTAAGGATACAAAAAAACTAAGAGAGAATTCTTGTCCTTCCCCAATACTCAGCAATATCCATATTGTTATTTATCAACCTCCACAGGACATAACTTCAACCACTTTCGTATTAATATTTACCTTCTCATAGTTTAATGTCTTTGATACAAGAATGATCAATATCATATTTTGAAACAAACGTTGAAATGTTCAATAATCACACTAAATATAAATAATAAATCTGAGTAATTATTCAGTTTGGATAATCGTAACTTATAAACATGGATAGTATTAATTGAAACATGGATAGTAACATTATGGATAAGTTCAAGGGTTAAAAATAACTCCTGTATTTAGTAAGGTATAATATTAGTTTTGCCGGTAATCGAATTGAGTACCTTGTTTATGGAACAATGAAAGGTCTCTATTACTTGTTTTACCCATCATGTATTAATTGAGTACCCTTTCTTCGAGATTATACAGAAAGGGCATAAGCCAAGTAATGTTTCTTTACGGACGATCAAGGTTCTGATGGAACTGGCAAACAAGCAAGAAACACTACAAAACTTCCCATGGAAGATGACCGTTTCCTGGATTCTATTGTTCATAAAGGGGAAAAGAACCAGGCAAGATGCCAAATTTAGACTTGCTTCTATCTTAATGACGTGGTTGTGATTGACTGTGACTTTAGGAGGATTTTAACCAAATCTGATAATACCAGCATGCCAAAAGAGTTACTTGTAAACCATTCAGATACTGAGGATCAGACCACTGTCAACTTGTTACTGTTCTGCATTTTAGGCTCTGGCTGGCCCCTAGCAGAGACTTTTGTTTGAAACCTCTCAACTTATGTCCAGTTTATTCTCTTGAACACATTCTTTTAGTGTCGGGTCTCCTGTTCTGATTTTAGTTATTTTTAACAACTTCGAAGCAATGCTGCGTGGTTACTTGGAACCCAGTGACAGGCTGCCTCCAATTTAAGATATAGTTGCTATGTTGGTGTCTTGCAGTGCAACAATTCAGCAAGTTCCTAAGAAGGTTACTGTTCTTCTAGCCGCATCTGTTGTAGAAATATTAGCTTTACAGTGCTATCGAAACCTGAGGCCGGTACCTTAGGAAATGTTACTCATGGAAGAGAATCTCAGACAGCTTATTCAGCCAATCAATTGAGGTTGTTTGGAGCCTTGGATGGTTAATTCTTTTGTTGGAGGCAGCTTTCTACAATGCTCGTATCTTTTATGGACAAAACCACTTTGTCTAGCAGCCGATTCATCTCACGTGCCCTCCACTTGTTTCGGATCAAACACTTGTAAGCAGCGCTCTCGTGTTTTCTTCTTTTTTAGGCCCCCTATTCTCATTCGCCTCTCCAGCGTTCAATTTTTACAGCAGAAAAAATGTGAAAAATTAATCGTCATACACCTCAGTACTTATTATTTGTACATATGCCCTCTCAGAATTTGGCTTCATTCAAGTTTAATACAACATTTGGCTAGTATAATCATTGAGGCAAATCTGCATGGCGATATTTACTTTTATCTGTTTTTCATTAGGGTCAAACCATTGGATTTGGATCCAACTGAGATGAACTGCGGGTACTAAAGCTTTTGTAAGAATGGGGTGTTCTATGGACTGGATGATCAACTAGGCCTCTTGCTTCTACTCTGGATATGGGCGTGTTTCACAACAAACTACTAATTTCATCAACTGAAGTCAAATTGATCGCACGCCAAGACACGGATAATTTAGAAGATTAAATCAGACTGGGCTTGTACGCTATCCTCGAACTATCAATCGGTACATTTTTTTCTTCTTTTATTAAAGATCTCATTTAAAACGACGTGAAATAAGAACTAAATTTGATAAAAATGTGTCGCTCCTGGGTCCGCTGTGATAAAAAGGGATAACTTTTGGTTACTATTGGTTCTCGACTTGCTGCTGAATTGACAGCCCATGCGTTTCAATCACTTGCTGCTAGCCTAGTCAAATTGATCCCCACAACCGAGATCCTGAGTTTGTCACATGCCATAGCAATCACGGCACAACTTTGTAGTCAAGGAATGGCATCACCAAGGGGTACTATAAATGGAGGCTCATCACCTCTACTTGATGTTGAACCGATCAGAAACAGACTCAAAAAGGAAAAACAAAAGGCTGTGGAGAGGATGACATGAGGAAAAATAAAAATTCAAAAATTATTCTGAAACTACACGAAACAATAGGAAAATGTAATGCATGCAAAAGAAACAAACAAAGACGATAAAATAGGCAACAAAGCTATTACAGGGAGAAAACCAAAGAACACTAAGTGATGTTATAACTCTATGTTTCAGCACTAGTAGCAACCCAAAACTCAGAATTTAGCTGCCTATGCCTGCAATTGCACGGTAAAAAGATTGTGTAAATAATCTAGAAAATTTTATACTGCAATGCAACTTATCAATTGTGCAACAGAAGTTTCAATTATATGGTATATCAACATCATCTGCGAGAGTTACCTTATTTGCAATGTTGTTTGAGAGCCAGTCAAGTCCCTCGTACAGTCCTTCACCAGAAGTGGCACATGTGCTCTGGATATACCTGCAGCAAGACATACACATGGTCAGTTGCATGCACACACACACACACACAAAGATCTATATTATATATAGAGAGAGAGAATGATTTCTTACCAGTGGCGCTGACGGAGGGAGTGAAGGCCCAGCTTATCAGTAATCTCAGCAGCATTCATGGCATTTGGAAGATCTTGCTTGTTTGCAAATACAAGCAGCACAGCATCCCTCAGCTCATCCTGTCAACGCAACAAAAAAGCATTACAATAGATACACTGAATCACCTCGTCATTTCAAATAAACAATTATAATTAACTCATTAAGCAAATTTCATAATTCTCCACTTATGCCTATTGCTTCTTACAGTGCCCAACACTAAGAACTTTATACATTACCTCATTCAACATTCTGTGTAACTCATCCCTAGCTTCAACCACACGGTCTCGATCATTACTGTCAACCACAAAGATGAGTCCTTGTGTGTTTTGGAAATAATGTCTCCACAAAGGTCGGATCTGGATGGACAAAACTATAAATGTTATAAGCTATAACAAAATTAAGGAAACAAAATCACACCTTTTATCTCTTTTCTGATCATCACTGCAGTTGAACCCACAACCCCACCAACCATGGGCCATTCTCTGGCCACTGGGCTAGAACTTAAATGGAAATAAGTTGTTTAAATGATTCCAAAAGAAGTAGGATATGCTTAAAAGTCATTGTTAAGCCAAAGATGCTTCACTTTGATAGATACAGGAGCTAAGCAATAGAAAATGTAATCTATCATTCAAGTGGCTTCAGAAAATGTAGATATGCTTTAAAGCACTAAATAGTTCATAAGCACGATATTTCTCTAGCAAGTAAAGCTACACATTGCACTACATGAATACACCTGCAAACATTACCTTTCACTATGACCATAACATTAACATACATTCATTGCTGGCTCCAAGGCCACTTACTAGAAAAGGGAATGAGAAGATCCACCAACATTAAGAGGGAACTACAATCCAAGAAGTCAAATCTTGCAAGTAGGACAATACCATCACTTGTCTTCAATATTCATTTTGAAATACTCACAACCTCAAGAAACAGACCAAACCAAAACAGCAGTACCTGGTGGTGACCGATTATCGGGTAAGGCAAAACAACTATATTATATGACATAAAATACACCCTAAGACTACAGTTGGGCCGAATACATTGAAACTAATACCTTGTCTTGGCCCCCGACATCCCAGACAGTAAAGCTGATATTCTTATACTCTACAGTCTCCACGTTAAATCCTGGTCAGAGAGTACAAAGAATTGAGAATAAGGGAAACACAGGAATCCACTTCATTGAGCAATTGGAATAGGAAATCGGGCAAAATTAACAAGAAGGAAAGCATGTCAATAGAGAACTACGTAGTTGTGATGCTAATCCAAAATGTATTTAAGCTAAACGCATCTAAAGCAATGTTCAACTTACCAATGGTAGGAATGGTGGTGACAATCTCTCCGAGCTTAAGCTTGTAAAGAATAGTAGTCTTACCAGCCGCATCGAGACCCACCATGAGAATTCGCATCTCTTTCTTGGCAAAGAGCCTGCTGAAAAGCTTGGTGAAAGACAGCCCCATTTTTCACAACTGCAGATACCGACAATGCAAGATCAAATTAAATAACTAAACATCTTCTAGGGAATGATAGCTCAAATTGAACAAACAAAAGAAATCCACATCAATATCTAAGGACACATATTGTTAACGACATAAAAATGGGCTATCCTCCAACATATCCAACAGCAATCACTACTTATGTAAAAGGGGAAAAAATCTATGAACAAAAATTGCAATTATTTAATTTCATTCATGCAACATTTCAAGATTGCAATTATTAGATCTAATCAAACAAGTCCCTATACAAAACATGTTAAGCAAAAATCATTAGGACACCGGTTAAGAATGAAATAAACTTGAATTAGATTAGATCAAACACGAAGGGCATGTAATACATGCAAATCTAAAGCATCAATGCATAATTTCGATAATTCAAACATATACAAGGCCAGGTAAAATAGATCATATAGATAATGTTTTAGATTCGAACCAAGTGCTATCAATTAACAGATGTATATCGAACAACAACAACAAAAACAGATCAGAGAAAAAGACGCAACGAAATTTTAAAAACAAATAAAACGGAGAAATCTAACTAGGGTAAAGAGTGATTGAATAAGTACAATTCAACGAAATGAACGACGAGTGAGATGTAATGTAAGAGAGCAAAAACTTGCCTGGTGAAGATCTACCTCTCCCCAAAAACACGAGCTCTCCGCCAATAATTACACGGTCACGAAGTTTGCGCATTTATTGAACCAAACAGCTGTTTAACTGTTTTCACGCCGTCACTGTTTTCTAAGCTTCTATAATTCTTTTTTTCCCTTTCTTTTTAAATTTTTAGCTGTTGGTAGTTACTGACGTCGTTACAAAGACGCTTGGCCTGCTGCATGCATTAGAGATTCTGGCCTGTTTGGGTAATGGGAGATTCATTCCCCTGGTGAAGATTACAATTTCTGGAATGGGAATTAGGAGTTCCAAAATTATAGTTTCATTGGAATTAAAATAGAAGATGGTAATTTTCTTTACAATTAAACATCAAAATGTAATCCTCTGCTATTTTTTTGTTGGTAGGGTATAAAATGGTAAATAAAAAATTATGGGGGTGCACAAGGTTCAAAAATGAAAACAAGGCCCATGATCCAATGACATCTAAAGAAGCAACCATGGCCTGGGTAAAGAGGAAATGAACATGTTGATGTTGGCATAAACAGAGCCAGGCAACGAGTGTATGAGATGGGCACGCGTACATGGATTATAAAACTCATAACCCAAAGCATGTATCCCCTCAGTTCCCAAGGGCAAATCAATCTATATTGAATGCCATTATATTGTAGGTAACTAGTAAAAGCTGAAAACTCTTTCCCTAAATCATACTGAAAAAACTTAATTTGGCATTCAAGTTGCTTTCCAATAAGAGGTTTGAAATGAATAAATATTGCTCAGGCATCATATTTCAGTTTAAGTAGAAATATCCATAAATATCTACTAAAATCATTAACAAAACAAATATAACACTAAAATCCTGCAATTAGAACAGTGGTAGAAGGCCCCCAAAGATTTGCATGAATGATTTCTAATGGTTCAGTAGTTTTAATACTAGTTTATGGAAATTGTAATATATGATTCTTACCTAATTGACAAGCATGACATATTTGAAATGAAGAATCTTCATTGAAGGTATTTGGCAGATTACATGTTTTCAGTATAAGATGAAGAATTTTTAAATTTGGATGACCAAATCTTTGATGGTACAGATCATTAGATTCCTTAGTTTGACAAACAGATGCTCGAGAACATGAACTCGAATTAAGAGAAAAATCAGGCATTATACACAAATGACAACTTAGCAACTAAGAATTAATGTTTCCTTGATTGGTGAAACAATTATTATATGTGATATTTTTATTGAAGATAGGAAAGAAACCAAGTAAAGACTGCATAGACACTAGAGACTTCTTAGAATTGATGCTATAGTTTTTGATACGTGATGAGCATGCTAGTTAAAGCTTATAGAGCCCCTTCGTATTTAAACCTCTCAACGACGCTCTTTTTATCTTTTTGTCCTTAATCATAAAACAAGAACTAGAAAATTCAACAATAATATTATTATCAAATGTTAGTTGAGATATACTAATCATATTTTTGGTTATCTCTGGCACACAAAGAACATTGTTTAGTAGAGAGTGCTTTTGAGTGAATTTGTCTCATGTTTTGGACATATAACAATTAAACCACAATGTGTTATGTTTAATCCTCACTATTATCAATTATTTATTTTTCGAAACCAAAAATTGACCTTGAATGTTTAAATTAATCATATTATTAGGAAGATGATGCATAGCCCCACTGTTTAGATACCATCCCTCATCAACAGTTGCTCTCTCTCCTTGAGTGTTACTTATATAAGTTGCTTTGCTAGGCTGATTGATGATCGATAATGTCCTTGAGGTTGAACATGAGCTTGTTGAGGTTTAACTAATTGAATTTATTGATATGACTGCTGTGGAACATAGTCTCTATTAAACTTGTGAAAAAAATATTTGTAGTATGGCCTAGCTTGTTATAAATCTGACAAAGAGATTAAGAAGCTCCTCTTCCACTAAGCTAGGTTCTTTCAAATTCATTAGTTTTTCCTCCTTGAATTCCTCTTCCTTTACCAACAATGATAGCTTGAATATAATTATAATTATATCCTTATTGACTTTTCTTTTGAACATTTTTTGCTCGAGTTTAGGTCACAACAAACTCTCCCTATGCATAAGACACATTGCTAAAATTCTATTGTTGAATTTTACTCTTATAAGTCAACAACATTTAGTATATATGATGAATAATCATATCTTCATTTCTTTCAATTACAAATACCATAACTAATTGATATTTAGTACTTAATCCATCAAGCATAACAATATGAAGTAATCATTAGTTAATGGAAAACTTATTGCTACTAGATTATTTGCAATATTTTTCATCCTCTGAAAATACTTAGCCATTGTTAGACTTTTCTTTTTAATCGATTGAATCTAAAATCTCAATTGAAGTACTTTGACTTAGGATTGTGATTTGAATTTCTTAGCCAAAACCTTCCATACTTCACATGAAGTTTTGCAATCAATTACTAGATTAATGATACTCTCACTCATACATGATAGCAACTATCCAAGAAGCAACTGATTTTGATGTTTCTAGATAGTGAATTTAGGATTTTTAACTAAAAAACCTTCTCTATTTTTTTTATTTTAATTTTGGTGGCCAAATTTATTCTTGAAGAATAAAATTTTTAAGACCATTATCTTTAATTGATCGTAAGACTTGTGATTTTCAAGTTAAGTAATTGGTTCCATTAAATTTGATTGGAATTGTGAATGAAAAGAGTTATTTAAGATAGCAATATTAGCATTGCATATATTGCTCTAATACAAAGTTAAGAAATAAAAAAACAAGAAGCATTGTTTGACTACTGAGAAAATGAAGAAAAAATTCATAGAATTCTAGCTTTTATTTTCAGTTATTTTTATTTACCAATTAAAATGCAAAGAGATTTAATCGAGTTGAATATGTTTACTATATTTGTATTTTGAAAATATATTTCTTTTTTACAATGAGCAACATGTATTTATACATATTCTTGAGTTTTAATGAAGCTCTAAAAGTAAAGTAAATAATGATAAAAATATATGAATTGTCAGTTTGTTCTATGTATAAATTTTGCATTTAATACTATATTACATTTACTGTTATAAATTGCTATTGTCAGGTGGCTCTACAAAGAGGTACTAATGGTCTTATAACAAAAAACATTTTTTTTTAGAGATAAAGACAAAGTAAATAGATAAGTATGCATTGCTAGGATGACAAATGAGTTGATGTGGCTAATAACTTGGTTTAACTCCCACTCTCAAACTTAATTGTCTACTAAAACATTAAGTTTGCCTTTGAGATACTAGAATTCATTATTTGAGAGAGGTTTAGTCATGATATCTACTATTTGATCCCTTGTTGGTATGTACTTGATTCTCATTTCTTTTTTTTTTATTCTTTCTCTGATGTAATACACATCTATTCTGATGTGTTTGGACATTTTAGAAAAAACTAAATGTTCTGCAAATGAAATTGCGCTTTGATTGTCGTACCAGATGATGAATTATTGTTCTAATTTCAAATGTAGTTTCGAAGGAAATGAATTGAGCTAAGCCAATTTTGATGTTGCTAGTGTTAAGGATCGATACTTTAATTCAGTACTGGATCTTGAGACTGTCTTTTACTTCTTTGAGCTCTATAACACTAGGTTTCTAGCCAAGTAAATGACATATCCACTGATCAAATTTTTATCATTAATGTCCCCTATCTAGTTAGCATATAAGAAAACTACCATGTCAAAATTTTCTTTTTTGGTGAAGTATAAGCCATGGTTTTGTGAACTTTATAGGTACTTTAGTATACTTTTAAGCCCTATGCAATGGTGTTGCTTTAAATTTTCATGGAATTAACTAAGCTTGTTTATATTATATGCTATATCTAGCCTAATGAATGTTATATATTAAAGTGCACTAATTAAATTCCTATATAAGGTTTGGTCATTGAAGTCACTATTAGTAGGCTTTGAGAGTTTTTTACAAGTGTTCATAAGATTTGACATTTTCTTGCAATCTTTCATTCCTATTTTCACTAGTAAGTTTTGGATGTATTTTTCTTAACATAAATGCATACTTTAACTATCATTTTTTAATTTAATTTTCAGGAAGTAACTCATAGATCCTAGTTCATTCAATGAGAAAGTTTCATTTAACTTATGAATTGTCTCTTGAATCAATTTTGTTGCATTTCCAATAATAAAAATATCATCTATATAAATTAGTAAGATAATAATATTATTTTTGTTTAACAAGAAGAAGAGTGATGTATTAGTTTTTGAGTTAGTAAAACCCCAACCAATGAGAGAATTTTTTAATTTCTTATACCAAGCTTTTGGTGCCTATTTTAGCCTATATAAAATTTTGTTAAGCTTACATATATATTTCGGTTTCTTGGTGTCTTTAAACCCTTCTAGCTGCTTTATGTAGATTTATTCATTTAAGTTACCATTTAAGAATGAATTTTTAATGTCCACTTATCTAATGTCCTAGTTATATTTAACTATCAAATTCATTACTACCCTCATTGTTGAGGATTTTATAATAGGACTGAAAATTTATGTAGAGTTTATATATGTTATTTAGTGAAATCCTTTAACTACTAATCTTGCTTTATGTATTGCAATTATTTCATTCGAATTATATTTGAACTTAAAGATCTATTTGTTTCTAATGATTATCATATTAGGTTTTGCAAGTACTAAGTCCTAGGTTTTATTCTTCATCAAAACTTTGTATTCATCTTTAGATCTAGTGAACATGGGATAAGTATTATGACTATGTTGGCTTTGTGTTTATGGTATATGTGTGTTGTTTGTTTTTGAAAAAATATCAGGAAGGTTGTCTTATGTTTTAGTTAATACTTGGTTTTATTGACAACTTTGTGTTTATGCAAAACTTTTAGTGATTGAGGATGTTGTTGAAGAGGTGGCTAAAGATGCTATATAGCTTGCATTTGACCTGTTAAGAGAGAATTGAGGAATTAAAAACAAAAGAGTGTAATCATTGACAGTGTTAAGTATAGATGACTTATTGGTTTGGATGCTGAGATTTTTACTTTTGTAAGGAAAGTCCAGTCATTGAAATTGACATGTTTTGCTATATATACCTTTCCTAACTCATCTAAATATTTGTAACCTTTATGTCTCATATTGTATCCAATAAAGGTACATTTGTAATGCAAAAATTTAATTTGTTTAAGTTGTAAGGTTTAAGATGTGAAAAGTAAGCACGCTTAAAAGTCTTTAAGAATAAGTAATCTAGTTTTTTATTATAAAATTTTTATATAAAGTTTGACAATTTAAAAAGGAGGTAGATGGCCTATTGATCAAGTATGCTGAGGTCTCAAAAGCTTGCCATTAAAAGTTTAAAGGCAAATTTACTTAAACAAGTAAGTTAGACTTGTCTCAGTAATCTACTTATATTTTCTTTTGGCAACTTCATTTTGGATAGAAGTATATAAGCATGAGTTTCTAATTTATATTCCTTGTTTCAGTAGTGTTTTTTTTAATGAGATTTTAACTTTGCTTTCTAATAGAAAAATTCAAGTGAATCTAGTGTGATTATCAATTAAATTTATATAGTATTTATAATTGTAACCTAATGACATTGGGGCTAGTTCTCAAAGATCACAATATATTAATTCTAGTGGTTTTTCAGTTTTGCTTTGGCTGGATTTTAGAGATAATTTGTGATTTTATCATATTGGTATGCTTTATAGAAGTATTAAAAAGATATTCAATTAATTTACTTAAAGTTCTTACAAGAAAATGTAACTTTTATAAGTGTTTCGATATTTGGGTGTCTTAGTTTTTTATGTAAGACTTCTAAAGTATTTGCTAATTTAACATACTCAGTATTGATAGCTTTTGTAGGTAAATTAAAGATAGACTCTAGATTAACAAAATTGTTTAGACCAATTGAGGTAGAAAGAGAAATGGTAGACACTATGGACTCAATTTTATTGACTATAAACTTTCTCTTACTCTTAAAGAAATAAAGACTTTTTTTAGCCAGTCCTCGTAGTACTACCTTTATGTTTTTATCTTTCAAAACACATCCATTATCATTAAATGTAATTGTAAGGTTATTATCCGTAATGGGTTTTGAGACACTAAGCAAATACTTGGCAATATATGGCACTATGGCATAAAGTAATCGAAGTACTAGCCTACATCACTTCCAAGTTCTTAAGAAGATATGAATGTTAAAGATTAGCCTTAATTGCTTTTATTTTTTTGTTTAAATTCTTGGTCAAACCTATACCAATAGATGGCTGCTATGTGACCTGCTTTATTACAAATTTAACATATTGGCTTAGATTAGTTTTTGGGCAATGAAGTTCATCCTTTTCCTCTACCTCTGGTGGTTCCTCTTTTAGCTTATGAGTTTTGATTTCTACCTTTAAAATTATTTCTTTTTTTGTTAATTCTAACTGTTATTGTTGTTGTTGACAACATTTGCTCCAATTTTAACTTCATCTATTATATTATTAATATAAAGTGAGAAGCTGTGAGTAGATATCTTCCATGGTCATAAGTTCTATCTTAGAAGAGATGTTAACAATAATTACATCATATTCTAAGCCTAGCCCATTCAAGATGTGTTTAACAAGGTCTTTTTCACTCAAGTTTTTCACTAAGATGGCCAGGACGTCAATAAGGCTTCTTATCTTTAAGAAGTAGTCACTTATGTTCATTAAACCCTTTTTGGTGGGCTACAATTGATTTTTGCATTGCATTACTCAAGCAAGTGATATGAAAAGCAAATTTTTGACACTACCTCTCAAAGTTCTTTAGAAGTTAGACAACTTATGAAAGAGATAAATGCATTCTTTATGATTATAGAGAAAAGCCAACTGTAACAGCTGATCTTGTTTTTTCCATTGCTGGTATGTTAAGTTCTATTAATGAATCCTTTCAAGTTATCACTCTTGATAGTTGGAAGAACTTGTGTTTTCTCAACCAAAAAGTTGTACCTATCTAACTTCATTAGAGCATTAAACGAGAGGTTCTTACAAGGCTATTAAGTTAGTGGCACAAATATTGTGCTCAAATTTGGATTTTTTGTATTGAAAACATTATTTGCTATTTTGATTATTTTGATGGCTTTGATACCAAGTTAAAATATAGAGAGATTTAATGAAGCTGTATATGTTTGTTGTATTTGTATATCAAACACTTTTTTATTTTATAATAAATAGGATGTATTTATACACATTCTTGAGCTTTAATGAAGCCCTAAAACTAAAATAAATAAATTACAAAAATAAAAGAATTATCAATTGTCTTATGTACAAATTTTGTAATTAGTAATGTACGACATTTGTTGCTATGAATTGCTACTGTTGGGTGGCTTTATAGAGTGGTACTGGTGGTCTCATAACAGAAAGCATTTTCTTGGAGACAAAGACAAAATAGATAAATGAGTATGCATTGCTAGATGTCAAGTGAGCTGATGTGGTTAATGATCTAGTTTAACTTCATGAACAATGTAGATACAACATAGAGCCTTCATCTATTTATACTACTTTATAGAGAATTTTAAACTGTTTAATTACATGTACATAATACAACTATTATGCTAAGCACTTTTCTCCGTAACAAAATTCAATCTAGTTCAGCTTTGTCAGCTCATCTTTATTGATAAGTAACATAACAAGCAACTTTCGACCAACTTATCTTTATTGATAACTAACATAACAAACATCTTCTATTTGCTCTAATAATCTGCATTGCATCTATACTTATTAATGCCTGAGAATGGCTTCCACTTTATAAAACTTAAAATTAGGAATATAATCTACAAGCAACAAATCATAACACCATCAACGTACCAAATTAAAAACGAGCATAGGTTTAGGGTTAACTCGGAACCTTGTGAAATCAAACCGATCAACTCGATTCCTGAAACAAAACCAGTTTATTTTCGTTCAATCTCGGTGTTAGAACTTAAGAAAATGATTTATTTCAATTAGATTTAGATTTTGTATAATAAAGAACCGAATTGAATTGAGGAACTGAACTATTATAGCTGACCTATGTGATTCGACCTAGTCAAATTATATTGCTAAATTTGCATATTTATAACTCTTACATAAAATATATTTATATTTAATGTAATAAGTAATTTATCAAAAAGAACATTCTTTAGCCATTGATTTAAATAGAAAGAGTTAATCAATGTGTTTATAACATTTATTTAACTTAATTTATCATATTATTTAAATAATAATTTAATAAAATTGTGTTGTATATATATATTGATTTTAATTTTTTGAACAAGTTAATAAAAACAATAATAATTAAATATATGTACGATATAATTTTATTAAATATATAATTTTACTATTATAAAAAAATTAATTTCTTTTTTTGTGATACATAATATTGACTTGAGTAATAATATATTATTTTTTAAATAATTTATCATCTATTAATTTTCTTTGATAACATATTTATCTTTTCTTTCTTCACTCAATTTTTTTATTTATATATTTTACTATTTTTGTAATTTAATATTATTAATTTTATTAATTTTTTTGTTAAAGTAAATTTATGATTTAAATGAATGTTATAATATTATATTTAAACAGAATTTTACAATATAAACTTTGCTGAAAGAACTTAAAAATTTTTGATAATTAATAAATAGAATACCATATTTTGGAATCTAAATCGAAGCGAAATTGGAATCGAAACTTAAAAATTGAATACCCTGTTAAAGTTTAAAGGGATAGGTTCTAATTTCAAATTTTAAAAATCCATTTTATTTAGAAAAAATTTCTGTTTCAACTAAAACGGAAACCAACCCTTCACATGCACAACCCTGCCAAATGCTCAAACAGCATTCCGCACACATTAGAAAACCTTCGAAAAGAAAATGGAACGCAGAAATTTTAATCCGTACCAGGAGAGCTCTGGCCTCTTATACTGGCCTCTTATAATAGGAAAATTTGATACATTTTTTGTGTATTTGTGCAGAGAAATAGAGAGTTCATAACCTGGGCCGGAGAGGATTGCAATTTAAAAGAGGAGATTTCTTGCGATGAGTAGGGAAGCAGAGAGGAGTAAGCAAGCCTCGTTTTGCAACTGTAGCAACCATGGTTTTGAAAATGCAGAGGTGTAGTTCGGTTAACTGTCCAATGACAGACAGTAAGTTGAACGTCTGAACCTCGCGGGAAACGATGCAGTCAGCTTGCTCTTTTGGAAACTAAAAAAGTGAGGCTTTGAATTGAAATGTGGGAATTGCGCTTTGAATTTTCAGGACACTTGCTCGGCTGTTATTGTCGTTTGGGCTCCAGTTACTCCTTTACCAGACCATTTTCGTATTTTGTTTTAAGCCCTCCTTGATTCATTAATTGGTCTGTCGTGTTTAATTTCTGACAACTTAAAAATGTTCTATACCTTTCAGTCATTCAAAGGTTGTTGATCACTGCTTTCAACTATTAAACCTGGTGTTCGTGTTAGGTCGTTGTCTGGTAGATACGAGGCGTTAAAAATGGCTGAAGAACAAAGGTGGAGACTTTCTGTATAGGATCAGTACAGCTAATGAGTGGGAAGAGTTCCAGAAAAATGGATCTTCTTCTGGCTGAGAACTTGACAAGTCGACCGGTTGTTTCCATCTCAGTATGCTCGACCAGGTCACTGCTTCGTTTTATTCTTCGGCAAAATGTTCTATTTAGTGTCAGTTAATTTGAAATAGCAATTTCTTTCAGAACTTTTAATGCGTGGCCAAAAATTGTTAATGGAAAACCAAATATAAACTCAAACTCTCATGAAAGCTTCAAAACTAGTGAAAGAATAGAGTTAGATGATCTTTATCTAACTGGCTATTTGAGATGGGTGCTTAGATATTCAAAGATTTTGAAGTACTTGCTATACTTTCACCTCTGCTTTGAGGCCGGAGAATCATGCCACATTTTGATTTCTTATTTTGCAGGTGCAGTCAACATTACAAAATTTCTTTTTGAGCAGTAAAGAGGATTTTTATCTGCTACTGATTGATGCTAAAAATGTGAAAATACTCTTTTAAGTTTTATTATGTATTCATTTCAACTTTGTTTTGTCAGTTACGGAGATTTTTTTAAATGAAAATGGGTTTCATGGGTATTTGAGATGTTCTGAGTAATGTTTATGGGAATATTGATCTTCATATGTGAGGGTGATAAGCAGTATTAGATTGTAAAACACTTTCAGAATTTTTATCTTGTACTTGTGCTACCTATAAAACAACAGTTGTTCTGTATTTACCTTTTTGTGTTCTTTTATTTTTCATTTCTCTTTGTGTTACTCGAACTAGATCAATGACATTCAATAGAGCCCCTCCCTGTTGTGATTCTGATGGCACATAGATTTGTTTACTTGAATTGTTGCAAGCTATTCAATTCACAGAGGAAAAATAGAAAGATAACAGTTAACTTACATGTGTGTGTGTGTATAAGTATTATGTTTTCAGACCATGATGTTTACGCTCTAAAAGCAATTTAAGTTTAGCAGTGTTGCAAATTCTATTTGTATATTGGTGCTGCATTGGCACTAGAGGTTATTAAAAGTTGAAAATCCAGTTTGAGAGGATGGGACTTGGAGGAAAAATATTTCACATTACGAGTGTGGTAAAATCAATGATTGAAGATTAGCTCCTTGGATAGGATTGTATAGATTGTCTAACAAAACATTTTAACTTTGTGATTTTGCACTTGTTCTAGTAGTTAATACCAGTAAGCTTGCTATGCGTGAGTTCTTGCTGCTTGGGTATGCTAATAGAACTATGCAACAAGAGAAAGCCAAAATGGATCATGCTAATAGAACATTTTCTCTGAATAAATTGATTATGAATCATGTAAGCTTGAAACAGGATTACTTGGTTGGCATTGTATTTTGAAACCGTGATCATTTATGAGCTTCCCTCTTACAACTATACATGTTGCAGCTTGGCAATGGATTGATATATGAACTTGCGGATGGTTCAAACAGCTTCCCTCATTTCTACGGCCCACCTAGAAGTTTTGCTCCTCTTGCATTAGAAGTTGTAACAAAAGCAGAGAAATTGTCTTTGACACCGGATGGTCGAATTACCTGTACTTTCCTCAATTAATCTTTGCAATGAAGATGTAGAAATGACTACCAAAACTACTGACTTTTTTTCTATCTCTTACTTCTCCTAAATTCAGTATTAGAACTCTCAAGAAAGTCTTCTTGAAAGTCACCTTGGATTTTAAAATCATTATCTTGATCAAAATTTTGATTATTTTTTTATTTTTCTTAGAAAATAGCACTCAAAGAATTCAATATTTTAGACTCGATAACAGTGTTTGCATCAAATATTTTTCCTTTATCTTCAAGTACCAAGAATTTGTATGCAACAATATTTTGAGCATACTCGATGAACATGCAATCAACAGTTTTTGGTCCCATCTTATCTCACTTAGGATTAGGAATTAGAACCTTGGCAAGACACCCCTGTACTTTGAGGTGTGATAAATTAGGCTTATATCCTTTCTACAACTCACAAGGTGTCTTCTTAATTTTCTTATAAGATATTCTATTTTGTAGGTGACAAGTAGAAAGAATTGCATCCCCCAACAAATTCAATAGTGCCCCAAAACTTATTAATAAAGAATTCATCATTTTTTCTGATAGTTTTATTTTTTTTTACTTTCAGTTACTTCATTTGAGTCGGGAGAACAAGGAGGTGTTATTTCATGAATAATCCCATGAGTTTCACAAAACTCATTAACTGCATATTCTCCTCCTCTGTTAGATCTTAATATCTTAATTTTCTTTCTAAGTCAGATTTTCAACTTCATTTTTGTGAATTGAGAATTTTTCAAATGCTTCATCTTTATTTCTTGGTAAGTATAACTTTGTATCTCTTCAGAAATCATCAATAAAGATTACATAAAACCTTTTTCCTCCTCTAGTCATAGTTTGCTTAAGATCTCCAAAGTCAGTATGAATTAAACTTAATAATTCTATTTCTGTTTTTAAATTAATTTATTTGATTTCTTGGTGAATTTTGGTTCCACACAAATATCACACTTTTTGATATTTAATAAATCAATATCCAATAAAACAATTTTTTTTTTCAATTTCCTTGAGTTAGAAAAATTCACATGACTTAAGCTACTATGCCATAAATTAAATGAGTTAACAATATAAGTAAAAGTGAAAGCATCTTCATTAATAATTGTGTCAAATACATTAAGTTTGAACAAATCATTGAAACAATATTCTTTTCCAATAGATACCCCATTTTTGGATATAACTATCCTATCTCTCTCAAAAGAGACTTTTGCATTTGTTTTCTCAAATACAAACACACATATCAAACTGTACCTAATATTAGGCACATGGAGGACATTGTTTAATGAAAGTATTTTCCCAAAAGTTAATTTGAGAAATACTTGTTCTTTTTCCATAATTGGAGTTGAATGAGAATCTCCACGAAAAACTTGTTCTTCTCCTTCTCCTAATTGGACATACTCATAAAATGAGTATTGATTCCCACATATGTGCTTGGTAAAACCATAATCAATTATCCAATCCTTGTTCCCATTTGCAACCATATGTGCTTGAGATATCACAATAGCAACAATGATATTTTCTGCTTCTGCTACATTGGCTCTAGGAGGTTTCTTTTCACCCTATTTAAACTTGTAATCAATTGCATAGTGGCCAAGTTTACCACAAGCAAAACAATTTGAATGTAGAATTCTTGTAATTGTTAGGCTTCTTGTTGTTGTATGGTTTTTTGTTATGCATTTAATTGTTAGTCTTTTACTTTTTGGTTGGAGGAGCCTCATCTTCAACAACATTAGCCTTAGAATAAATTTCTTTGGATTTATGTGCTTCCTCCCTTGTTCGATTTTTCTCTTCAATTCGAATGCAGACGATTGCATTCTCCAAGGTCATTTGCTTTTTCTTGTGCTTGTTACTCTTTTTGTAAGCTTGCCAAGAATCTGGTAATTTTTCAACTAAGCATCTAGTAAGGAATGCTTCTGTTAGAGTGATCAATTCATTCTTCAAATCATTAACCAACAAATAAAAGTCATTAATTTGAGAAGTAGCAGGCTTGTCTTCTGTCATTTTGAAGTCTGAAAAATTGGCTAACATGCTTCTGGGTACTAACACCTTGAATGATATATTTCTTTTCTAATTGTGCCCAAATTCTATGTTCTTTTGTCATAGGACGAGTACACACCATATAAATTATTTGAAAGAGTATTCAAGATTGCATTACGACATACTTTATTAACCTTAATCCATGCTTGATAATTTTTCGAATCAAATTTAAGCAGTGATTGATTGAGATAATCACTAAGATTAAGAACATTGGTTGAGATAACCAATCAACAAAGTTAAGAAAATGTGTCACGAATTCTGCCTCTCTATTGAGAGAAATGGCTTCCATCAAAAATCTCAATTTTGGAGATGTGTGGAAGGGCTTTGACAGTAACAAGCAAAGCAGTCCTCAAAAACATCCTTTTGGTATGCATATCCTATTGCAGCAAAGATAAAAAGCTGAAAAACTGTTGAGATAACCAATCAACAAGGTTAAGAACATCTAATATGTCACGAATTCTACCTCTCTATCGAGAGAAGTGGCTTCCATCAAAAATCTCAATTTTGAAGATGCGCGCAAGGGCTTTGACAGCAACAAGCCAGTCCTGTAAAACATCATTTTGGGATGCATATCCTATTGCAGCAAAGATGAAAGGCTGAAAAACTATTTCGCCCTTTTAGGACGTACTTTTTTTGATGTTAGTCTTGGGGGCTTGGTCAATGTGGGATATTGGTATTTTGGAATTATCCAACAGATTATTCCATAAGATCCTTTCTGGTTTAATGTCTTTCTTGTGGACAAGCTGCAAAGTTTAAGTCTACCAAGATGCCTTCTTGATGCCCATCAACATACCTTGAGATGCTAAACTACGAAAAATGATACGAGACATTCAAAATTTTTCACACACTGCACGAGATCTGATCTTTTATAT
This sequence comes from Swietenia macrophylla, assembly GCA_032401905.1. Taxonomy (NCBI): domain Eukaryota; kingdom Viridiplantae; phylum Streptophyta; class Magnoliopsida; order Sapindales; family Meliaceae; genus Swietenia; species Swietenia macrophylla. Next base: position 3,709,686 of record CP135559.1, on the reverse strand, counting down.
TTCGTTTCTCTGTACCGTACTCATTTTCCACCTAAATTTCAAAGCATAAGAAAATTTAATAGAGAAAAAACTAATCAAAATAAATACAAAGAAAGCAATAAGAATTTGGGCATTTTACCAGAAGTTCATGCTCCAAGAAGTAACGCTAAAGAGCTCCTCACGAGAGAAAGCAAGAGACATGTGACGGGTACAATGAAAAGACGGCTTTTGCTGTTGTTGGCATTTGCAGTTCTAAGAGACGGGCCGCGAAGACAGGAAAAGATGAGTTTTGCTGCTAACTAGTTTCCAAACTGCACTGCCAACTAATTTCAATTCGATATTATACTGATTACAATATTTTTGAATCATTACAAGTTTTTAGAAACTTGAACTTAACTTTCAATCAGCTTTAAATAAAATTATTTTAATATTTAATTTTGTAATATAATTAGTTACACTTAATAAAACAAAAACTATTTTTGTTAATTAAAAAAAGTTTTTAAATCCCTTTATGTTTAAAAATTTATCTAAAGATGTCATTAATTTTGTAACTACATCATCCCAAGCAATGTCAATGACAAAATTAACTAGGGTTGACGAACCTAAAGCTTATAATTTTGGTTTTGTGCCTATCTGTGTGTGTCTCCTAAAGCTTTGCATCTAATAAATAGTTCTGTGTCTATCTGCGTCTCCTAAATTTATGCATCCAAAATATTGATGAGAATAATATAATTTAACAACTAATATTTAATAATAGATATTGAGAATACATTAGTTGATTATTAAAATTTTAAAATAAAATTATTTATTATTTTAATTATAAATTATTTTATTTATATTTTTAATTTAATATGTGGTGAGATTGTGAATGTTGATTAAGACTTTGCTGGGCTAATTGTATCTTGAGAGGACTTTTTTGACACACATTCTGTTGGGTTGGAGTGTACCTACATGGAAGCCCTGAGAATAAGAAATATATCACAAATGCATTCAAAACAGCGAAGACCAAATATATATATATATATATATATATAAATAGAAGATAATTAAGAGGATAATATTAAAGCTGTATGTCTTGAAGTTGCATTTATTATTTCATAATTTCTAGGGTTTTTCTTTTTTTTTTTGGTTAAGAATCAATTTTAAGGTTTATTTAAATTATAGTCTAACTTAAAATTTTTCTATAACGGTGGCCTAAAATATATTTTTTTGAACAAAAAAACTATGACTTTTTATTTTGTCCTGTTCTTAATTTAGAAAAGAAGAGAAAGATTTTGTCAAGTATAAACTCCTTTGATGAATTTTTTAATAGGTAGCTCTTTTGACATAATTTTAACATTTCACCGTCTTGATGAAATTGGTCGAGAAAAACGATTTTAACAACTGACTTTCTCAAAAAAAATTTTTGTTTTAGAGAGAAACAAGTAGGGATAATTTCATCCAAGTATGAGTTGTTTGGCCACAAGTATAAAAAAATAAAATAAAATAAAATTTGCTTTAATAAACTTGAAAATTAAGCCGTTTTGATCAAATAATTTTGTTTTCATTACTTCTTCTTTTTTTTTTTAAAAAAAGTTATTTTTCAATATTTTTAAAAAAGCACCGTACCAAAATCCTTGGCAAAGTTTGAAGAAAATATGAATCCCAAGTACTTCATAACATTTGGAAAATGGACAATGGAATTACTACCCAATATCCTAAGCTTAGAGTATTTATACACCTAGAACCATCTAGGTTCCAAGGCATACATACCAAAGGATCATAGAAGTTTCTTGTGAAATAATTCATGTACCGGAACAAAGCTTTGTTTTATGAATTCTTTATTTTTATGTATCTATTAATTTATTGGACTATGATCTCAATTGGTGATAACCAATAACAAGAAGTTTACAATGATTCTTTGCACATGCCAATTAAACCAATTAAAAGGATAATAATGAATTATAACTTATTTAGGATATTTATTTGTGATATTTTAATTAAATTTTTATATTATTTTCTTTTTCTAATATGTTTAGGAAGATTATATAGATATATATTTTAATTAACTACTATTATTATTTATTTTAGAACTTTTGTTTTTAATTATTTTAGGATTTAAATATAAGTCATATATAAAGGAGTTTAAGATAATATTGTAACAAAAAATTAAATTTTACTTAATAAAAATTGTGAAAACTAGTCTTCTCTTTGATTTTTTAAAAAATTTTGTGAGTTTATCAAAAAAAATTTTCTTGTGATATTAATTTTTTTTTATATTTTTAATTCGTGATTAATGAATCACAAGATTAAGATTTTTATCATTAGTTTTAAATTATTTTAATTATTAGGTCAAGATTCTTTAATATAAATTTTAATTTTTTTAACATTTAAATTATAATTCAAGTTGATTGATTTTAAAATTCATTCTTGAGATTTCAAGACTAATTCTTGGAGTTTCAGAATTAATATTCTTGAAATTTGCTTCATCACCATTATTTTATCATTTTTGTTCCTAAAGGTGCTAGAATTCTTTTAATTACTGTTTAATGTTCAACCACTTAACTCGCCCACTTGTTGTTCCTAAAAGATACATGTATTCTTTTTCATTTTATAATTTGTATCTTGCCATTTGTGCCTTTTGTGCTTACTTTGACATTATTTATTCATCAGCATTGGACTAAAATCGAGAAGTATAACCACAGTGGTTAATTAGATTTATACAATCAATTAGCTTGACAAAGGTAGAAGAATGAAAAAATTTTAGAATAGCCCTATTTTGCAGGTAGCATAAATAGCTAATTCTAAAAATTTCTAATTAAAGTTGTCGGATTTATAAAATTTGGATGATTTTGTTCTTAATATCCAATCAATTTAAAAGAAAAATTAACTTTCACTTTTCTATCACTTTCACCTTGTTTCACTTTTAACAACTTTTACCATCCTCAATTTCTCTTAAATTTTATCCTAAATCAAAGACAATAAAAAGAAAAAGTGAGCGAGTTATTTATTTTTAATGCTTATAAAATTTAAATTTATTTGTTAATAGGACATTAAACATATTATTGAGAGAGGGAAGCTTGAAGAAATTTAAAAGAGGAAAGTGCCATGGTAAGAATTTACCAAAAAAATAGTTGGAGAGGAAATTACCCAAAAAAAAAAGAACGGTTGGAGAGAAAATGACTGAAAAGATAAAATTTCCAGAAAATGAGCAACCTTAATGATATTGTTACCCTCGTAGTCATTTGCTAGGATCGTAGCAATGAGCTACTGTCAAAGCTAGAATATCACCAAGCTCCTTTAATTTTGAATAAATTTACTAATAATATAATATAATATTAAATAAATATTGATAATAATATAATTAATAATTAGTACTATTAAATAAATTACTTGAAATTATAATATTAATTAAAATTTATAATTATTAATTGTAATACCTAATTGATACGTAATACGTAATTTAAACAATATACATAATTAATTATTTGTTAATATTTAATCAATATCTTACTATAAAAATTAATTAATAATTTACTTATTAATTACTTATATATATTATAATTAATATTAAATAATTATAATTATGAGTTAATATTTTATATAATAAATTGATTACTGTGAGCGCAACAACACTCTTGTAGGCCTGCGCTTTAATTAATTAATTTATAATTAATATTATTTAATTATAATATTGATATATAATTATAATATATTAATATTATTATTAATTTTATAAATTATTAATAAAATAAATAAATAATTAATTAAAATGATTAATAATTATAATTATAATTAATTAATTAATTCAAAGAGTACAATGTTATTTAATATTATACTATATTATTAATAAACATAAAGCTACAATTATCAATTGAGACAAATTTAACATTTTTCTTATTGAAATTTAAAATCCACGTAGACTATGTACTAAAAAAGTTCTTGGAACTATTAGGATATATTATATTTTTATTTATGACATATTTATAATACATCAAGTATATAAAAGCATTTAATCGAGATACATAATGTTATGAGTATTTTATATATTATTTATTTAATTTCTAAATTTTATTTTCTAAATTAATTTAGGCAACAAATTAAATATTTTCATTTAGGTCTAAAATAATATGATAGGTGAATAAAAAGTAAAATTAAAACTTAGCTTTTTGAAATCCTCCCTTGGCCAAATTTTTCCTATTTTTTTCCATTCTCTAAACTTCTCTTTATCTTTTATGACTCTCTTCCTTCTTACCTTCTATCATCCATCATTGATGAACCATTAAAACAATCTAAAAAAATTTATAGAAAATTCATATAGCCATAAACAATCCTAGATCACGTCATAATTAAACAATCCTAGATTAACCCATAAACACCTAGAAAATTATTTAGTTTCAATTAATTTTCTTAACAGAAAAATTGAAAGAAAATTCAAGGAAGAGGAATTTAAACTAAAAAGATTTGTGGTGAGTTTTTTAATCATTTTCACAATTAAAAATCATGTTAGAAGCTGATTAGAGTCATGTTATAAATTTTTTAAATTTAGAGACCCTAGAAACTGAAATTCTAACATTTATATATGTGTGTGTGTGTGTGTGTGTGTGTGTGTGTGTGTGTGTGTGTGTGTGTGTGTTTATTTTGATTTTTTTTGATGAATTTAATGCTTATATGAACATATGTTAAAGTGTGATTTGTGATAAAGTGCACAATGATTTTATTTTGATGTTTAAATAGATAAGAATTTATATATGGTTGTACAAAGAAATAAATGCAGTAATATATGTATATATATAGGCTTAAATATGAGGTTAATTTAATGCTTATATGATATGCATTAAATAATAATTAATGTTAAGAGTATATATGGTTATGTCATAATATTTAATATGTATAAGATTATATTTGGTTGTAGTAATAAATAAAATTTTAATGATTTGTTATGTGTGACATATATTGATTAAAATTTGACAAATGAGTTCCCATAATCCATAAGCTATATTAAACAATTTTAATGCATTGAAATTGAATGAAATGAATGTTTATAGTGTTAGAAAAAGTATAATATAAATGGGTATTAAATTTCATACGTTATAAACTTTAGAAAGTATATCTATATATGACTGAAAAAATTTTAAACTTGTTATTATTTTGATACTAAGTTTAAAATATTTATATGTATATGGATGTGTTTTTGAAAATATGACAATATGCATATTTGGGTACCATTATGTAAAATATTAATATATAATGCATAAAAATTGAGAATTAATTGAATGAAAATTTGGTGAAAAATAAAATTTAAAATATTAGGAATAGAAATTGGTATATATATATATATATATATATATATATATATATATATTTGGTGTAATGAATAAAAAAATTATAAATTAATGTTAATACCTCGATTAGCGACTAGAAATATTTGCATCAAGTACATTATATGCAAATCATGTTTTCATATTTTTAGTATATTAATACCATACATATACAAAATCTTATTTAGGATCTGAGACTATCGAATGAGATTCCACTAAATAAGAAAATCAATTTTGGGAGTGATTACCCCCCCCCCCAAAAATTATGAGAAAATGAATTATTTTTTATTATATAAATTTAGATTTATGAATTGTTTTATGAATATGGATTTTAAATATCAGAGCAACAGTGAATTTATAAAAAATTATGAGTTGAGAATTATTTATGTTACTTGTGGATGTATGTATTAAGAAATATGATGTGAAAAAATATTTATAATTTTGTGATTTATAACTTGATGTAAGTGTCCGATTGACAATGTATTTATACATAGATATTGATATATGAAGCGTTGATATATATACTTTCCTCTCTCAATACAGAAAGAGTACGAGAATAATTATTTTCTCTTTATCATCTATGAGAAAATAAAGGAGTAAATGTCAAATAACAAAGTATCTAACATCACGCTCTTTATCTGAGATAACGCTAATGAGTTAGTTTAATGATTTTATTATTATATATAAATATATGAAAATTATTATTAACAAGGTTTCGAGATATCAATTAAAAGGCCATTGATAAATATCTTGGGAGATACTTTTTAGGCGAGCTCAAATTTAATTAAAACATCCACAGAAATAAATATAAAAATACTTTTTAAGAATTATTTGAATATAAATGACTAATTAAATTTTATGAAATATATATTTTTAGAATATAATGCTCTTACTTAAATGTTGATATTTTAATTTATTACCATCCATCTATTCACTGAGTGATTATTTACTTTTTTATTTTCACTTTTAAAAATATTTTTAGATTAAATAGTTCTGAAGAGGTTAAAGTTTTCATCCTAAACAATTAGCTAATGATGAGCATTTTGTTGGAGAATCATTAGGTATATAGTATTCTCTGTAATTATGTATAAAAATATTGTAAAAGGGATCTAAATATTTATAAATATTATTGATATTTTTGTAATATTTTAGTTGTGAATATTATATATGTCATGCGATTTTATGTGTATATAATGTTGTAAATCTTACATATTTATATGAATTATCAATGGAAGGTAATTTTCATGGGTGTGTGATAATTATTATGCGCTCAAATTTATGGTTTAGTTCATGACAATCAGTCACTAATAACAAAGGTGATCAAGCTACAATTACTAGGTGGGATAAATTTAATATTATATTATATTATTAATAATTTACTTGGTCAATATTGGTTGATCGATTAGTGTAAGAAAATTTGCAGTCACATCTAATTGCTATAATGGTAGCAATATATATCAAGATCATTCATTTTTTGATAATTTTATTTTTTGATCATCTTTTCTCCTACCATTTTTTGATAATTTCTTCCTATGACACTTTTCTCTCTCAAATTTTTTCAAGTTTTCTTCTCTTAATAACATATCTAATGTCCTATTAACAAATAAATTTAAATTTTTAAGCATTAAAAATAAATAACTCACTGACTTTTTCTTTGTGTTGCTAAGAGAAATTGAAAGTTAAGAGGATGAAAGTTAAGAATGGTAAAAATTGGTGTTAGTAAAAGAAAATTGAAAGTGAGAGAAAGAGAATATTAATTTCTTGTTTAAATTGATTGACTATTGAGGACAAAATTATTCAGATTTTGTGAACTTAACTATTTTAGTAAGAATTTTTAGGGTTAGTTACATTGGTAAATAGTTTAAAAAAAAAAGTATTTTAAAAAATTTTTTCTTGACAAATTCTTCCTTAAGAAAAATATTCTAGCCGTATTTGCTTGATTTATTGAATTGTATTTCACTCATTTTACATTAGGTTGGAGTTTACTATATTCCATTTTTTAGGAATTGGTAGGTCACTTTTATGAATTTATTAGATCATAGTTTCTTATAACGATAAAGATCCATAATAGACTTCAAGCTTTAATGAGCACATTTGTGCTACAGTAAATAATCTATTTTAAGAGAAGTGCAGGTAGTAAAGTTATGATTTATATAGTACTTTTTTTTTCATATAATTTCAATTTTGAGATGTTTTGTACATGCTAATATCTTCTAACAATTTGCTAGATTTCTTTATTGTTTTTCTACGTAGAAAATTTGAATATCTAACCTACAATATGTTTCATGTTCATATAATACCATTTAGGATCTCTTGTAGACTTTTGTATATGGTAATTTTTGATATCTTGAATTGATAGGAAAGCAAATAAAATATATCAATATAAAATATGAGAATAATGCTATTTGTTAAAGATAACAGTTAATTTGGATGAGAGACTCTTCTAAACCTTTGGCTACATACTTTTTGGAGATTTGTCTAAAATAATTTATCATGTTCAAATTGAATCTCAATTCCACTATAGAACTACAAACCATAAGGTAAAACATGACAAAAGAATGATTATAGTATTAGAAGTATACATTGTTGATTGACAAAGTCTTATTATTAGGGTTGGTTATATCATTTGCTAAAGATTAATAGATCAAATAGTAAACACCTTACACAATAGGAATTTCAACCAATTCTTTTATCGATCATACTTAACAAAAATGTTTTTTCATATTATTGAATTTAGTCTGCAAGAAATAACCAAATTTTATGGCATTTTTTATCGGTGAGACAATTGAAACAAAAAAAAAACTTGCAAAATGTGGGAGATTTGTATAGGTTATAGCTTAACTCCAAGGCATCTAATCTTTAGATTCATCTTCTTTCGTGTTCATTTTCAATATTGGACACTACTTTACTTAACTACATCCAAGCTTTAACATATGCATTAAAGAATAATCTTTAATTTGATTTCTTTTATTTTTTATAAACTTCATATACGAGCATTTCCATTCATCAACTTTTTTGTTAAGTGTAGGTTCTTATGTTGAACCAAATGACAATCTAAAGGATGACGAGTCAAGAGTTTATGTTTTTATCTAGATAAATGTTAAGAGTGCAACTCTCCTCAAGTCACCCAAATGCCACATATCATTAACTGATAACAAGAATTAGCCTTAAGAATGTGGGCCTTGTTGATGAGACTGAGAACAAGTAGTGTCGATGATTGAGAAGCCATGTAAAGGATATGAGCTTATGGAAGCAACTTGAGAGAACCTACTCAACAGTTTTTGGTACCTATGTAAAGAAATTAGATTAATTAGTAGATTGTTAAACTAGGAGAACTAACTATTCATAAAAACCTCATAAAATGTTAAGTTCTTAGACATTAGTGAATATTGATAGACATCTCATATGTAGACACACAATTAAAAATTTATAGTGAAAATAAGAGTTAAGAAAAGTCACTAACATTCTAAGAAAATAATTAAAGAGTAAAAGTACAAAATTTATTAACAAATTTTAGTATTTGTATGTAAACATTTTTTTTCATAACAATTATTCAAAATGGTCCTAGCTATTGGAAAAGGTTATACCTTGAATATATGTACATATAAAGTTTATTATTGAAGCTTGTACTGGCTCTCATAATTTAAAATATTGAGCCAATCCAACCTAGTTAAGTATAAGCATAGAAAATTAATTAGTTCAAACTTAAAACATTTGAACAAGTTAGGCTCAACAAGCTAAGTATTTCACATAGCTTGTTTGTTTTAAAGTTATATGAATCACAATATTGAATAAAGTCATATTATATGTATAAACTAAAACAAAAGATAAACTAATAAGTGATTTGTTAAAGTTAAAATAAAAAGTAAAGATAGGTATATAATGTAAATGATATTATGCAAAAATATAAAGAATAGTTAAAGGTTTTTTTCTAAACACCTAGTATTAACTTCATGGTAACCTTTAACCTTGTGGTGAAATCATCCATAATTAAAATAATATGATTTTGGTAGCGCACTATGATTGGACTCTAAGGCAAGTTGATATCAATAATGCCATTTTAAATAGTAACCTTGCAAAGACTATTTACATAAATTAACCTTATGGTTTTAAAAAATCTGATAATTTTCAATATATGTACAAACTTGTTAAGCACTCTTTTGACATATTTCTCTAATGACACAACCAAGCTTCCATTTTCTATTTCTTTGAATTTCAATCTCCAAGATTTTATTTGCAAGCCTTAAGTCTATTATTTCAAATTCATTGCTAGGTAGATAATTTACTCTCTCAATTCCATACCTTTTTTTACATGCTAAAATGATGTCATTTGCATATAGAAGAAAGTAAATAATTTTTCCTTGATCTAGAGTTCGATAATAGACATAACTACCATGTTTGTTTTTTTTAAAACCATGCTTAGTGATAGATTTATCATACCCCAAGTATTAATGTCTTAGAGATTGTTTCAAGTTATATAATGACTTCTTCAACATGTATATATTTTCTTTTTTGCCACTAACCACAAAACCCTCAGGTTACATCATTAGAATGGTATTTTAATACTTTCTATAACGAAAGGCTGTCTTTACATCTATTTGATCAGTTCTAAATCAAAAGAAGCGATTATTATTAGCAAGATTCTAATTGAATTTTGTGTAAAACCTTAAGTAACAAGTTTTGCTTTGTACCTTGGTACCTTATTGATTAAGTTACCTTCCTTTATTTTGAAGATTTATTTACACCTTACTATTTTTCTTTTTTGTGCTTTTAAAATAAAATCCAACTCTAATTTTCATTAAAGAATCCATTTCTTCTAGTATAACTTTCTTCCACACAAACTTTCCTTATAGTTCATAGCTTCGTTATAAGTTTTAGGTCATCATCCATTACTAATTCACTTTTCGTAAATTCAAAAGCATTTAGATCTGCATTTGAAAATTTTCTTAGAGGCTTTAGGTTCATTCTTTTGCTATCTCTTACAAGATTATAATCTTGCAAGCTGCTTGTTTGTTAGTTGGTGAAAAAGATTAGTTAATTTCAATTATTTATTCTTGATTAACTAACTTTATTAACTTATCATAATACTTTATTTCAAATTGCACCCCTTCATGCTCTTTTGCCCGTGTTTTTATTGAGCTATTTGAATTGAATAGATTATTTTTATTAAACACCACATATCTTGAAATGGTGTAGCTTACATGTTTACCATTAAGACACTAAATGTTAATAACCCTTAACATATTCTAAATAACCTACAAAAATTTCCTTCACTCTTTTTAATTCTTGCTTTCTTTGCTTCACATAAACATAGGTTAGATAACTAAATACTTTCAGATATTCATAGTTTGGTAAAAGACCACTCGACATCTTTTCAGTTGTTTTAGAATCTATAATTGATGAGAGGCTTTTATTTACCATATAATAAGCAATTGAAACTACTTTTGCCTAAAAACTTTTAGGAAATTTAACATTAATGACCATGCATCTTACCTTATTATATATTCATCCTTTTAACTAAGCTATTTTGTTAAAGTGTGTTAGTCATTGCCTTATGCATAACTATACCATTTCTTTTATAATAATCTTCAAAGGTATTATTATAAAATTTAAGCCAATTATTAGTTCTTAATCTTTTCACCTTTTCACCTATTTTATTTTCAAACCAAAGTCTTCTGTTCTTTGAACCTTTCAAAAGCTTAATCTTTAGCTTTGAGAATATGTATTCAAACTTTTCTAGAAAAATTATCTATCGATGGCATGTAATATCTTCTTTAATTGAGTAAAGGTACTTGAGCAGACCCATATAAATCAAGGTGAATGTAATCAAGAGTAAATATCTTTTGTTTTATACATTACCTTATGAATTTGATTTTGGTAGATTTGCCAAAAATATAGTTCTCACAAAATTTTAAATCACCAATTTTTACATCATCTAGTAATTCTTGCTAACTGAGTTCTTTTAACTCTTTTTCATTTATACGTCCAAGACTTAAATGCCATAGATTGGTCTCATTAATTTCAAAATCTATAGTGATTATAGCAATACCATTTGCAGATAATCCAAGTAATAAATATAAACCATTTTGTCTAATTCTTTTCATTACTACCATGGATCCCTTAGAAATATTTAAGTTTCCCTTTTCAATTTTAAAGCCTTAGCTATCTAACATATTCAATAAAATTAGATTTCTTTTCAAGTTTGGTAGATGTCTTATTTGCTATAACATTCTTATGATGCCATCATGCACATTTGTCCTCAAATTTCCTATTTGAATTACTAATCATGCCGTATTATTTCCCATAAATACTTTACCCTTATTAATTTCTTGATAGGAATGGTATATATTCTACATGGATATATATGAAAAGAATACACCTATTGACCTTCTAGATTATATTTTGTGGCAATAAGAAGATTGGCAATCTCATATCCTCCTGATGATTCTAAATTTGAAATTGAACTTGGTGTAATGACTGCATTACCTTGTCTCTTATGGACATTTTTTTTCTTTATTTTTCCTCTTAAGACAGTCTATTTTAAAATGCCATTCTTTATTACACTGATAGCATCTTTTCTTCTTAGATTTTGACTTTGATCTTTTACCAGTATTTTTCTTTCATTCTTTTATTTCTATTCTTCCTTTTGCTACTTTATCATTATTTGAATCTTTTGATTCTTGACTTTTACAGTTCTATCATATTTAAAGTTGATTTCACATATCCCATTGATAATGATTCTTTTCCAAATAAAAATGTATCAATAAAATATTCATAAGAATTAGGTAGGGATCTAAGAAGCATTAGTGCATGGTATTTATCTTGAATATTAATATTAATGTTTTCAAGATCAAAGATAATCTTATTAAAGTTATCAAAATGTTCTTACATAAAAATTTTTGTTACATAAAAAATTGTATAATTATCTTTTCCCATACAATCTATTTGCCAATTATCTTTTTAACTCAAGATTATGGCACTAGAAACTATCTTCAATAGATTTTTTTGTCTTTATTAGTCGTATATTAAGGAAATTTTTTTTTCATCTTTTAATTTTTTTTCAATTCCTTGCTGAAAAAGCAAAGCCATCATCCTTATCCTTTATAGATTGAAACTAGTTTTAAATGTTAACTTCTTAATATTGAATTTTAGAGTTGCCATGACTTTTTCAAGAAACCAAGCTCTAATACTAGTTTGTTAAGATTTAATCTTTACAAGAAATCAATTTCCTTACTCCTTGAATTAAAACAAACAAGAAACAACAATTAAAGTTGTAGAAAGAATAAGAATACAAAGTAAAAAGACAAGAATTACGTGGTTTGACTAACATGTCTTCGTCCATAAAATCAAACACACTCAAAAATGTTTATTATCAAGAATAAAAATTATAAATATTTAAATGGGAATTTCAATAAATGAGAATTTCAACTTTTTCTTAGGCTTAAGATCACTCAAATTGGCTTTGTAATTCTTAAGATATGTCTTTTAAAAGAACCCTTAAAAAAAACTAATTTTTTTACTCCAATTTTCAAGCCTTAACAACCCAATAATTAACACTTAACAAATAACTAAATCTAACTAATTTTTTACCACTTCATTCAAAATTGCCAAGAACACCCATTGAAATTCTGAAAACACCCATCAACATATTGGATTGTAAAACAATAACTACTTTTATGGTATTAGATATTAAGCTTAACAAAATAGATGTGGAACTTTTCATTGACAAAATACTATATAGATCAGTGATTGGATTATTATAATATGTAACACATTTAAGTTTGCAAATGTTCTATAATCTGAACAAATTGAGCCAATTCATGATTGATCCACTTAACACTCGTTGAACGGCTTGTAAAAGAGTTTTTAGATATCTCAAACATAATATTAACTTTGGTTTAATATTGTACAAAAAAGAAAGAGAAAGATTTAATCTATTTGGTTTTTTCTAATGCTAAATGGGCTTTTGATCATAAAAATAGAAAATCTATAATTTGATATTGCATTTTATGTGTGACAATGTAGTTTTTTGGAACTCTAAGAAGTAACATATAATTGAAAGTTCTATTATAAAATAGGAGTACTGAGCCTTTGTGTAATAGCATATAATATAATTACTATTGTTAAGTATTGTAATATATGTATACATATATATATATATATATATATATATATATATATTATTTGTTGATGGAGAATAACAATTGGCAAGTGAAAGTGTGCGCAAGTACGAGATGATGCCAAATATTTGGTTAGGTGTCAATAAAGAAAGTGAATTAAGGATGCATGGCAATTTAAGCAAGACACATGCATGTAGCTTTCACTTGTTTCTTTTATATTGAAAACTTGTTAACAATACAAAGCAAAAGGTACAAAGTGAAATAAAACAAGAGAGAAAAGGCGACGCAGAGAGGGAAGAGTTTAGTTTTTATTTACTATTCAAGTTAATTTATGTAAGTTTTTACTTTTCTTTACCACACTTTGCTTTATACATGAATTTTTCCGGTAAGATTATTTTAGTGTTTGTATTATTTGTTAATGATATTACTAATAATATATATATATATATATATTATTTCTTTTGTCTTAATTTTGTACTAAATTGATTGTGATTGTTTTTATTAAGGGCAATTGATAAGATTTTATTTTTGTAATAAATTATTTTAAATAGAATTTAAATAAAATAATGAATAAAATTTTGATATAGTGCAATTTTGTAGGAGGTGATTTGCTATGTGTGTGTGTGTTGAAATTTAAGGATATATATAAGTAATTATTATGTTAAAAATTAGATAGGAACTTGTTTGCTAGATTAGTATAAAACAATATAAAACTTATAATTGTTTACGGTTTAGCCGCTGCCTTTGCTTGTAACTAGGCTAAAATCGTTATTTAAAAATAATCTAGGTCATATTACAAATTTATCAAAGATTTGGGCATTTTGTAAATTAATAGTGGGATAGAATAGTTATTTAAAATTTTATTGGGCTATATTTAAAATTTGCTAAGCATTTGGTCCTTTTGTAAAATAGAAATAATTTGAGTGGTCTTACAAATATTATCCATGTACGAATAAAATACTTTTATTTATTATTTTATTATTTTATCTTGTAGTTACTATTATTTCATATTAATATTACTGATTTTTAGGTCATAATTATTTTATAATAATATTTTGAAAAAATTATTTTATCAACTTTAGGATTATGCCCAATTTTTAGGTAAGATTTTTGTTAAGTGGAGAATTAAATTGTTATTATTTGGGTTAGTAATATTATTGTTAATTTATTTAGGGGGTGATTCTAAAGAAGAAAAAAAATTAGTGTAAATGTAAAGAACTGATTTTCAAATTGTAAAGTAAGTATTTATATATAATTGAGATAATTTTGGTTTTATAAAACTGAAAAGCAGGTTGTTTGATTTATTAAAAACTAAAATACATGCATATAAATTTTTGAAAATATTTTTATGTTGTTCTGACAAATAATTTACTAAATTAAGATTGAGTATTTTTTATGAAAATTTTATTTATATGAATTCAATAGTAAAAGTTCAATTCTTTTGTTTCATTTTAGTTGTATGCGCTTAAAAAAGCTTGTTGGAATGAATAGAAATAAATTTTTATTTCAATAAAAGTTTTGAAATGTTTGTTTAAAATTAGTAAAATTAAATTTTCTTAATTTTGTTAAAAAATATGAAATGTTATTATTTTTATTAATTGAATAATTTATTGAACGTGGAATTGTTATTGTGGTGATTGAATAAGCATCAATGACTTCAAATGTAATTTTAATTCTATAATAAAAGTTTGTAAATAAAAAATTAGGTAGGACAATGGTCTCAGGAAATGATGCTCCTAAAATACATTGACTACTAATAAGGTAGCAGTTTTTAAAAATAATATTGTTAAAATACTATAATTTTTTGAGCAATGATTCATGAAGTTAATACCTTAGAAATAAGCAAGAAATTCTTTAATGAAGTTGTTTATAATGACAAGATGTTTATAAATATTTATTGGATATTAATTTACTCTTACTTTTTATATTTTAATAAAGTTGGAGACGGTTATTAAAGGATTATAGGTTTTCTAATTAGAGAACATTTTGTTATATTTTTATGTGTAAATATGGAATAATAATTTGTATAGTTTTAGAATAGTATATGAATAATTAAGTAATAGATGTTGATTATTTTTGGATGTTGAAAGGTAATGGAGAAATGAAAAATATTTGAGAGTATTTAAATTTTAATTGCAGATTTTAATTACTAGAAATATCCATTTTATAAAAGAAAATTCTGCAAAAATTTTAAGAAATAGTGCGAAGACAAAATCATTAACAGAGAGCTTGGGATTCATCATATTCCAATTGAAAATCAAATAGTTGATCTATTCGCATAGCCTCTCAACTAGGAGAAATTCGAAGTTTTCAGATGCAAGGTAAAAAGTTCAAATGCAAAACTTCAGCTTGAAAGGGAGAGTTAAAATAGAAGGTGAAGATGGGCCTAGCTTTCTTAAGTATATCTAGCATGTCAAGCCTAACTCTTTAATGTTCGCAAATCCAACCCAGATCAACTTGGTAGAATCTTCTTCGGCAAACAACCATACTTTTTTGTACACGAAGACAAACCATAGTTGTACACGAAGACAAACCGCAAATAAATGCCACAGCTGCTTAACACAGCCGTAACAATCTCTTTGCTGTCTACGCTGCTGCTTTTCTGTGGATATATCTTTTGTACAACTTTATTGTCTTTGTTTTCACCATTCTTCCTCTTTCATGTATACATCGCTTCAGTGTATACATCTCTCATTACTTTTAGTTTTTTGGTTCTTAGGGCTCCAACCCCTTTTTTTTGTCCGCAAGGACACAACAGTACAATGAAGAAGCTTACAAGCTTTTCTCTCCAAATTTCAACTGTTAGCTCATTTGCATGTTAAGAAATTTGAAAGTGATACCTTTTCTATAACTTTATCTCTTGCATAATTTCTTTTTCCTTGGGCTCGTCAAGAAAATTTTATTTCGAGTCTTCAAATTTATTTGTCCTGTATTTTAGTGTCCTGCATGCATAAAAGTAATAAATGCGACAGTAAAACTGTGCATGGAATTGTGACGATATCTGTAAATGAAGCTGAAAAAACGTTTAGTAATATGACCTTGACTCGAACTCACCAATGTTTTTACTAATATTTGCTATCTCAATACCATATTAAGCCTAAGACGGGCAGTGTTTACTTACCCACTTTCACATCCTTTGAGGAATTGACGTAATGATTACTAGTATACTCCAAAATAAAGGAATTTTATAACAAAGAAATCAAATATTAAATAGATAATATACCTACACCCAACAACCACAGACAATTCTCTGTGTACAAATGGAATTATAATTAATATGATCCGTACCATAATTCCATACTTGCAAACTCCGAGAGCTAAAAGCTGAATGTGGTGAGGGTAACTTTACCCTATAAGACCAATAGCCCGTCGGTTAAGGCGGTGACAATTCCTTTCCCACGGGAAATTGATGAAACGCACAGTCGCAGGCAAAGCAAAGCAATTGCCGCCAATGTATCTCGCAGCAACAAAAGAACCGCCTTCGCCTTTCAATTTGCAAGATCCAGACAACCTTCGTAGACTAATCTGCCCTTGTGTTAGTGCCATCAATTTCGTAACAACAACAAAACAGAAGGGTACTTTTGTAATCCTAACACGCTTTAAATTAACGTTTTCCTGCGTTAATTAACAGGCTCCTTAATTACACCAATAACAGTCATTAATTAACTCCAGACCAAGACCCTGGGAACGGGGACGAGGGAAGAAAAGTTAAAGAAAAAGGAAAGAAAATTTTATGAAAATCAAATAGACGAAAACAACAAACAGAAAATAAAGGGTCTGCTCACGATAGCAGAGAGAGAAAGCAGGGGAAGCTCATTCTCTTCTTCGATAAGTTGTTCTTTATCGAAGGGTTTAAGCTTCTTATTTTTTATATCAATCTGTTTTTCCTTCTTTCATTTTTTAATTTTCTTTTCTAGAAATTCTTTTATTGTTTAATTTATAGATCAATTATAGATATAGTTGACAAAGAGGAGAAGTTCATAAGTCTTTGCCGTCGAATTGCATGATCTTGATTGGAGACTGTGGAAGTAGATCGAGAAGCAAGCCTAGTCGCTGATCTAATAAATCTATCTACAATATGGTATTATGGATTATATTTTTGTTTCTTTATGTTCATAGTTTGCTTTATTTTCGCGCATTTCAGGATTTGGTTCTCTTAGTTGCATATCCGCAATGTTTGTGGACTGATCTGAGCTTAAGTTGAAGCAAAGTGAATAGTCGACGCTATTTGTTAACCTTTAAGATTTATTTTTATAACATTGTTTTGATCTATTTGAATGCATATGACACACAGATTTTTATAGTGTCTAGCAGATGTGGCATTGACTAGAGGTTTTAGCACCAGACCCTGGTGTGATTTTTTGTTTAAATCTTATTGACATTTTGTGTTTTTGTGCTCCTTGCACACGGATTCTATCTATTTAAATTTTAATTTGTTCTTTAAAAGTTATTTTGGTTTTTTGGGTGAAAATGGAGCTTTGGAATATATGCTAGCTTTCTCGTTTGGTTGCTTTTCAAAGAATGCATTTGAAATTGAAGTCAGGTTTCACAGATTGCATGTTTGCACTGATATTTCAGCTGTGAAATCAGCAGTTCTGGATTGCAAACCTTTGAATCACATCCAAAGCTGTGCAATCAACTGTAGCCTAATTTTCCCCAAACTGAAACTTCTGTTCTAAAAGTCTTTATCTTAGTTGCTACTGATAGATGAGTGGAATGCATAAGTTTGAAAAAATCAACAACTGAAATTGTAAATTTGTTTTTGGTGCTTCTAAGAACTTTGGTATCTTATACATTTAGGTTGATGTAATTTTTTTTCCCTTCATTATCTTCTGATGGAATCTGAGGGTAGATATCTGATACGAGACAAAAGTGAATGGTGCTGCAATTTAATCTGATAGAGTAGAGGTAACTGATACTGGGAGTTGGAATGGATGTTACCCTAAATGTTTCTATGAATTGATATTTCTAAGACTTGTCTCTACTTATTGATTGTTATGGACTTCCATTTTTGTTCTATAAATTATATAAACGGGGGATAATGGTTGATTCATCTTTACATTTCAGCAAGTTTTGTGAGTATAGTTTATTATACAGTACTTGTTAGCTTGCTTGTAATGCACTTGGTAGTGCCTAAACTCCTGTCTAAAACAGAATAATAGTGATACCAGTCAATTTGAACAGTGAAGAGTTGACACTCTTGGTTTTTCAGGCTGCTAATTTTACTCATGTGGTCGGTTCTCTTGTATGGGTGGAAGATCCAGATGTAACTTGGATAGATGGTGAAGTTGTGGGTGTTAATGGTGACGAAATCAAGGTCCTCTGTACGTCAGGGAAGACTGTAAGTGCATTTAATACAAGTACACTTGGGCTTGTGTATATCAATCTCAGCTAAATATGTTGTCTATGCTGAATAATGATTTGCTAATTACTTGTGTCAATTTGTTGAATAGTCTATGTTGAAGTTTTCTTCTCCAAGGCATATGAAGTTTAAACTGATAATATTGTTCTTAACTTATTTGAGAGCATTGGACCTGGTGATAGGAGAGTTTTCTGAATTTGGGTCCAAATTTCATCTTTGAAAAAACAAACTGCAGGTTGTTGTTAAGACTTCCAACGTTTATTCTAAAGATGCTGAAGCTCCCCCTTGTGGAGTGGATGATATGACAAAGCTGGCTTATTTGCATGAACCAGGAGTCCTGCAGAATTTAAAATCAAGATATGATATGAATGAGATATATGTAAGTGTTTACAAGCAGAAGATAATTATTCATCTTCCTTGATTGTTTTGATTTGGGCTGCGTGGGGGGTAGTTAAACTGATCTTACAATTTGACTGATGTTGAGAAATAATTTTGCTCTGATTTTTTTCTTCTCACATTTTTAAAATTTTCTGAGACAAGGCTAATGCACTTAATGGTGCCTCCAGACTTACACGGGGAATATATTAATTGCTGTAAACCCTTTTAGAAAACTACCACATCTGTATGATAGCCATATGATGGCACAATATAAAGGGGCAGCCTTTGGTGAGCTGAGTCCACATCCATTTGCTGTTGCAGATGCTGCATACAGGTACCAAAACCTAAACTAGTAGAAAATTATTTGTTTGGTCCCTTATCTTGTCTGAAAAGTGAAATTGCATGAATATGAATGCAGACTTATGATCAATGAGGGAATAAGTCAGTCCATTTTGGTTAGTGGTGAAAGTGGGGCGGGTAAGACAGAAAGTACGAAATTGCTCATGCGTTACCTTGCTTACATGGGAGGAAGAGCTGCTGCTGAGGGGAGGACTGTTGAGCAGCAAGTCCTGGAGGTAGAAAAACTGTCTCACACTTCTGCATTTTGTGACCATTTGACAAAGCTCAAATTTTCATGTTCCTAATGCCTTTTTTCCCCCCAAAATATTTTCTTTTGCGGTTTCCTTGCGTGTGCAGTCCAATCCTGTTTTAGAAGCATTTGGTAATGCAAAGACTGTAAGAAACAACAACTCAAGGTTAGAAGATTAATTATTAAATGTATTTTTTGGGTTATAGTTTACTATTGTATTATACATCTATTTATCTTTTTTTTGGGGATTTATCTTTAATTTATCTTCTGGATGTCGTAGTCGTTTTGGTAAGTTCGTGGAGATTCAATTTGACCAGAAGGGAAGGATTTCTGGGGCTGCAATCAGAACTTATTTGCTAGAAAGATCACGTGTTTGTCAGGTGTCTGATCCTGAGAGAAATTATCACTGCTTCTACATGCTGTGTGCTGCACCACCAGAGGTGATTTTCCTGTAAATGCTTCACAAAAGGTTGCTTTGTTGCCCCTTAGAAATATTTGGAAATTGCAATGTGGAATATTTTTCTATTACAATTTATTGTCAGTCTGTGTTTTAATTGAAAGGCTTTTTTGAAGCATATGATGACAACAGTAGACTGACCAAAGTCAAACTCCTCTTGTGAGGAGGTTTTCTTCTTGCTATATTTTTTATTCTTTATCTTTGGATTTGGTGCTCCTGTATCAGTATTGGGTTAAGAGAATTCTAATACAGTGATTTAGCTTCATATTATGGTATGCTTCTCCAATGAAACATGTTAATGGATTTCTGTAGAGATTCACTTTTCTCCATTGAATTCATTCTGTTTTCCTGGTAGACATGTTATTCACATATTTGGTTCAAATGCTGTGTGAAGAGATATATTTGATTTTGGCAATGCATGTGTCAGTTTTGTTGCCACTGAAATTATCTTTCTCCCTACCCTGTCATTTTCCTCATTAAGTTTTTCTTAGTTGATGCTGAGGAATCAGTATTTGTGTTGAATTCGTTTTCCAGAGGTGCACTTTTTCCCATATCTGGATCTTGTAAATAGGAAGTGGCTACAAAGTGTTGGAAAACTCTGTTATGCCACATATGTACGCATTTTGTTTTAAGAAAAAGATATGAACCACAATTAAATCGAAATGTGGAACAGGGTGTTTCAAAAAATGAGCTGTTTCTGCAGAAATATCTGAAAATTAATCATGGATGTTAATCTCCAGAAAATGTTTGATACCCTTTTTATTTTTCTTGTATTTGAGTGGAATGCAGTTTATTCCACCCCAGCGCAAAATCACCCTTCTATCTTTAATGTAATGTGTCATATGCACCTTTTCCTTTTTCTTTTAACTTCCAGATGCTTCTAATTCTTTTCTTCCATTTGATTTGTCAGGATATTCAGCGGTTCAAGTTGGGAAATCCAAGAACATTTCATTATTTAAATCAATCGAATTGCTATGAGTTGGATGGGATTGATGATTCTAAGGAGTATACTTCAACAAGACGGGCAATGGATATTGTTGGAATAAGTTCTGATGAACAGGTTTTTCTTTTTTCTTTCTTAGGGACTTCAACTGTGGCATACAATTCTTCATCATAAAGTACTTCTAATTTTTCTTTTGTTTGTACAATCATGCTTTATCAGGATGCAATATTTCGAGTTGTGGCAGCAATTCTACATCTTGGAAACATTGAATTTGCAAAAGGGAAGGAGATGGACTCATCAGTTCCCAAAGATGAAAAATCCTGGTTCCATCTAAGAACTGTTGCTGAACTTTTAATGTGAGTGATCAGATAAATTGTCATACCCACATAGCAATGTTAATTGTGTGGATTTTGTTTGCTCTCATAAACAGAGGAATAATATTTCATTTTATGTGTTTTGTAGGTGCAATGTGAAGGCACTAGAAGACTCTCTCTGCAAACGTGTCATTGTAACTCGTGATGAAACTATTACAAAATGGCTGGATCCTGAATCTGCTGCTCTTAGCAGAGATGCTTTGGCTAAAATTGTGTACTCCAGGTTATTTGACTGGTATGCTTTGCTTCCGTGCTTTACAAGATAATGTTCAGTATGGACTGTGCATCCTACATAGTTAACCATTTTTTGACATAGTTAACCATTTTTTGACTTTATAATCCATTTACTATGGTGGGATTTGTTTTTCATTATTGCTCTGCAATCCTCTTCATCAGGCTTGTGGACAAGATTAATAGTTCGATAGGTCAAGATCCTGACTCAAAATCCTTAATCGGAGTGCTTGATATTTATGGATTTGAGAGTTTCAAGACAAACAGGTGCTTAGCCGGTATGCCTTTTGTTTTCATAAATGAATGAGATTGATTTCCAAAGCCACTGATTGTAAGTTTATTTATGTGCCTCAAGGTGTTAAGAGGGGTCTTTCACCCTTGCCTTGTGGGCAGTAATATTTTCATTCTTATTTGTAAAATTAAAGCAGTGGTCTCAAAAAGGCATGTGCTTAATTGAATCATCTATCAAGTCCAAGTCGAA
The DNA here is from genome assembly GCA_032401905.1 of Swietenia macrophylla. Classification (NCBI taxonomy): domain Eukaryota; kingdom Viridiplantae; phylum Streptophyta; class Magnoliopsida; order Sapindales; family Meliaceae; genus Swietenia; species Swietenia macrophylla. The sequence goes on along the minus strand of CP135559.1, from coordinate 3,687,472 downwards.
GGTGCAGTTTTTACACCTTGACTCACTAAGCTCGCACCTTCTCTGACTGATTTCTTCTTCTCTTCTGATATTTCCACAAATCCAATTTTGTTTCTCTTCTTGTTTGGTCTAGATGGTGTTACTTATAAACCCCAAATCTTGGTATGCCTCCGTTCTGATCACATAATTACAATTAAATGCAGTAGTGATAGTTGAAATTCTTGAATTTAAATTTGCTTATGAAGAATTACAGCATACATAGTTTGAATATTGTAAACAAGGCATTTTTGAGGGATAGCTAGGACATACTGTCAATATATATAATCAAGTGTATGTACCACCTGTCTTCTTGTATTTTTCCTCCATTTTCCGTTTTAGGAATATATGGTTAACCTGATGTTTCATTATGGTGCTTTGACCATTTGTCAAATGTATTTGATTATTGGAGAATTGAAGAAACAGTCCCTGTTCATCAAAGAGTGAAAGTTCATTTCTGATTTGGCCAATGCAGTTCCTCTAATGGTTATTTGATGGTCGTGTGGTGCCAAAACTTTTCCATTAATATGTTTTGAATTTCACCACAAAGTTACATGTGGGTATGATTGCACCTTTGATTTTCATTGAGTAACTTCTGAAAGCAGAAAAGAAAAGCAAAATACTCCTGTTTGATTACGCAATAAAAATGTTTTTTTTTTTTTTTTTTGGTGGAAGAGAAGGAAAAAAATAACAACAGGAAAATTAATTGTTTTTACATAAGCATAATTACTTCCTGAAACTTAGAGTAACATCATGAATTTCCAGAGAGTTGCATCACCATTGCCTCTAGTTTTGATATTACTGCTTTCACGATCAACCAGTTCACATAGTCTAATGAGCTTGTTAGTATATTAGATTCCCCACCACCATTTCTAAGAGAGTGTGAATGGCTGGGTTGGGCAAAAGGAGAATAGGTCATTTGCTAGTTATTCTTTCAAATTTTTGGGTAATGGTCTGTTGTTGAATGGAAAGTTCACATTAGATGGACCACTGGTGCTGCCACCACTTTCTGTAACAAAACAGATGAAATTATGTTATTTTGTTGAAAATTTCTGAAGCTTGCTTCTTGGATTCTTCTGTGTGATACTTAGCATCTCGTGCCTTTTGCAGTTTTGAGCAATTTTGCATCAATTTGACAAATGAAAAGCTTCAGCAACATTTCAATCAGGTTGGTTTGTTAAAATCATCCGTATTTCTTCAGCATCCCTGGAATATTTTCTATATATCTGTATTTTGCATAACTATTGATGCATAAATTTCTTGCTGTGCAGCACGTTTTCAAGATGGAGCAAGAAGAATATACTAAGGAAGAAATTAACTGGAGCTACATTGAATTTGTTGATAATCAAGATGTTCTGGACCTCATTGAAAAGGTTTATTCTCTATTCTGTGTAATATTTTGCCCTGTATTCCCAGGATTTGCTCCGCTTTAAGACCAACAACGTGTGCACGGAATATTAAATTTAATTGATACATAACAAAAATTCTATTCCTTGCTGTGCTTTTATATATGAAGATGCCAAATACTGCTTTCTCTTTGGTGAATGCCTGATCTTAGGATCTTACAGTTGTCTTGATCTATGCTTTCTTTTTACTTGCCTTCGTGTTGTGTATACTATCTTTGTTGGTCACAGGGCTGGATGGAAGGGGCTTGTGGTTGGTAAATGATCAATGTAATAGGTATTTTCTACTTATGATCATCAATCCTGAAAATATGGTTCTAGATAGCATTAAATGGCATAAAAGGTTTATCTAACCTCTGGGCGGAGTATTCTGGACTCTAGAGGCTGAATTAGGAAGTTGTAGAATTAGGAAGGAGTGCCTTTTGTTATGTGCTCTCTTGCTATTGCTCTGGTGTTATATTTCCCAAATGTCATCTTTATTTTTGTTTTATTCTTCATTCTTCATCTTATTCATTTAATGGAATAATGGACACGATGACAGGCTTTTTAATGAGATCAAATGAATACACAGACTTTTTATTTTCCAGTCTTTTTCTGTTATGTATTCTCTTTATTTAACACAGACCATAGCTCAACAATGTATGTTCTATATGGCAAGGTGACAATATTTATGAATATTGTTGGCTCTTTTTTCCTTTTCTTTATTCTTGCACACCTGCTCTTTCTTCTTGATATGGGTGGACCTGAACTAACGTATGGATGTAGCAAATATAGGCACATGGTTCTTATCGATAACTATTTATTTATCTGATTTCTAGAAACCCGGTGGCATAATTGCTCTTCTCGATGAAGCTTGGTAAGTACCATACTTATCTGTACTGCTGCGTGCCATGGATGTCAATATCTCCAAATGTTTTCTTGCTAATTAAACTTTTCTTTTTTTATAATTGATTGTGGTTTGTAGTATGTTTCCAAGATCAACACATGAAACATTTGCTCAAAAGCTGTACCAGACATTTAAAAATCATAAACGCTTCAGCAAGCCAAAATTATCTCGTAGCGACTTCACAATTTGCCATTATGCCGGTGATGTAAGTATGCTTTGTTTTTATGAATCTTCTTAGGTTTTAATAATCACACATCGTAGAATTAGGCCTAAGAAGTGAGCCATGAAAATCTCTATTTTTGGTACATTCATTAAGAAGATGGGCATCTTTTGTCAGGTTACTTATCAAACAGAGTTGTTCCTGGACAAAAACAAAGACTATGTAGTTGCTGAACATCAGGCACTTTTGAGTGCTTCCAAATGCTCCTTTGTGTCATCTTTGTTTCCACATCTGGCTGAAGAATCTTCCAAGACATCAAAATTCTCTTCAATAGGTTCTCGATTCAAGGTTGATAGTTTTCTCTCTCTTGAAGGAGTTTGATTACATTTTACTTGATCCTGTGGAATGTGGATTATGAAGTCATCTTTTGTACTTTCTGCAGCAACAACTGCAATCATTGCTTGAAACCCTCAGTTCCACGGATCCCCATTACATTCGCTGTGTAAAGCCCAATAATCTTCTTAAGCCAGCAATCTTTGAAAACAAAAATGTTCTTCAACAACTACGATGTGGGGTGAGAATGTTGATATACTATATGTTGGACCATTGAAATATCGTTGTTGTAAACAATCTACTTGTATTTATACAAGTATATACATATTATACGTGTCATCTCAGGGAGTCATGGAGGCAATCAGGATAAGTTGTGCTGGGTATCCTACTAGAAAACCATTTGATGAGTTTGTAGATCGATTTGGCATCCTTGCGCCAGAAGTTTTGGATGGGAGGTACTGAAATTGTGTTCTTTAGCTACTAGATGTTTTGCGAAACCATATTTTGACTGTTTATAGTATTTTATGTTAGTTCTGATGAAGTCACTGCTTGCAAGAGGCTTCTAGAGAAGGTGGGACTTGAAGGCTATCAGGTAATCACTGGGTGAGGGATCAAATCATCTTCTCAGAATGTAATTCTATGAAGATTGTCATTTCTCATGCTCAGTTGCTGATTTACTTAACATGTTGTCGTCATAGCATATCCTTTAATCAAAGGATGCATTATTCTAAGCTTCTCATTGTATGGTGTCTTTGTACTGCAAGAATCCTGCAGGAGATGCTTTGCTGGCCACTTTGATGTTAAGGCTAGCTTGTTGAGCTACTTCCATCTACCTTTATAACTATGACAGTATTATTACATCTAGATATGTGCCAATCCTCTTTGTTGCAACACTTTTGTCATTTTGAAAAGGTAGTAGCTATGCTGGTGGCAACTCATTGGTGGTTGGTTAGGTTAAACAGTATCCTTGTTATTGTCATTTCCCTCCCTCATCTTTATTCTCATACAGGCTAAACAATAAGCTGTTAAGGTTGATAGGTGATAAAATCATGCCTAAAAAACACTTTGGGGCTGGTTTTTCACATTCCGATATCGTTAGTGGTAATTACATGGATTCTCTGCACAAAGTGCCATGCTGCAGTCTTATTATTCATGGCACAACATTGTTGGAATTAATTCTTTGTTTCTGTTTGGTTAATCCATTCTCCTGTGATTTGTTGTATGCTTTATCTGATGTTTTCTTCTCAGAGGTTATGCACTTATCAAGGAGATAAATGTGCTATATTGGAGCTATAGTTTGTATCTTCTAGATATCATGTGACTTCTGCACATGCCCCTCATCTGTTTTCTAGCTAGTTTTCCAGAGTATTCTTACTGTTCCAGTCTATGTTTGCAGATTGGTAAAACAAAGGTTTTTCTTAGGGCTGGTCAGATGGCAGAACTGGATGCACGCAGGACCAAAGTCTTAGGAAGATCAGCTAGCATTATCCAGAGGAAAGTCCGTTCATATTTGGCTCGTAGAAGTTTTATCTCACTCCGGCAATCTGCAATTCAGCTTCAAGCTGCATGCAGGGGTACCTAATTGTGTTATAGTCATATTTTCACTTGGCCCTTTTTAATCAGCTTTACAAAGATTTGAAAATTGTTTATAGGTTTGTCTCTCAGCTTTCGTCTGTATTAATTGCAGGACAACTTGCTCGGCAAGTTTACAAGGGCATCCGGAGAGAAGCTTCCTGTCTGAGGATACAGAGAGATTTGCGCATGTATCTTGCTAGGAAAGCTTATAAGAATATGTGCTTCTCTGCAGTTTGCATTCAAACAGGTATGCGTGGGATGGCTGCTCGGAATGACCTTCGCTTCAGAAGGCAGACTCAAGCAGCAATTATAATTCAGGTAAGTCACCTTTTTTTTTTTTTTTTTTGGGGACAAATTGCATAATTCGTTTTTAAAACGTTCTGAAGTCTTTTTCCCTCATTTATTTTCTTAGTAATGTTGCAATGTGGATAAAATTAGTCGAAACTATGATGTTTAGTTTGTAACTTTAAAGAGTTATTTCAGCATTTGTCTAGATGATATGATGCCTTATTTGAGGATTTGTCCAAATGATATGATGCCTCTTTTATCTGCTGAGTGGTTGAACCTCTTTTAATTTCTCTGTTGGAACTTGGAATAACTTCAATTTTACATCCCAGAGTCAATGCCGCAAATACTTGGCCTGGCTGCATTATATGAAGTTGAAGAAAGCGGCAATTACCACACAGTGTGCATGGAGAGGAAGAGTTGCTCGCAAAGAACTAAAGAAGCTTAAGATGGTGAACTTCTCTTTCATTGTTGTCTTTTTAATTCTCTCATAAGATCTTATCTCACAGAATTGTTCAGATAATTTTTACCATGGGCGGTACTTTCATTAATTTCTTTTTTCCCTTCTCATCAGTTCTACAAAATGATATGCACAGAGAATTATGCTCTTTCATTCCTTTTCTGGAGTAAAAGTTTTGTTTTGAGAGAGAACTTATAAAACTTAATTTTGCATTTATAGTTTTATATTTTCTTAATAATAATTTTTGAGGTTTAATTATTTTTTTCTTTGTTATTCAACATTCTGATTTGAATGATAGTCTAAGATATTCATACATTTGATATTCAGGATGGCTTGTATCTTTCCATGCCCGAAAATGTGTAGCTAATGTTTGAAAAAAAGTCCTAAAAATTGAAACAAGCAAGCAGTTAGAAAACCTTATTTGATTGCTAGTTTTATTTCTTCAGCATTTCAAAAGCAATAAATTGCATTCGTATATTATTTTTTGTAATTAAGGTTTTCTGCTATTCTTGTAATTTACAGGCTGCTAGAGAAACAGGAGCTCTCCAAGCTGCCAAAAATAAATTGGAAAAGCAAGTTGAAGAACTGACATGGAGATTACAGCTAGAGAAACGCATGAGGGTAAATATAACCAAAAATGAATCAATATATGTGAGGTTGATATTATGTGATGTTTGTTAGAAATGGCTTCTTATCCCATTAACTTTTTAAGGAGCCACAAATTTCTGTTACTGCAGTCTCTATAATTATTGCTCTTGTTTTGTTAGGTTTGATTGCTTTCTGATCTTTGATTTATCAGTAACAATCTTTATTTGGGCAAAAGGTGGATAAATATGATAATGAAGGCATTGAACTATACAGAATAATATTTTAAACCATCATAAATGTGGATCTCCAGTTTTCTCTGTCTTCTTTCTGCTCAGCTCACTGATATACAGTTAAAGAAGCTTCTGACAATTGTGGATTATCATTATATAATTCTTTTACTTTGGGGAATGGGATGATATCCTTTAAAAGGTCTGCACAGGCACTGGATCTTTTGAAAGTTAGTGAGATAGTACTTACTATTGGACACACAAAGTGAGTGACAAAAATAAGAGAAAAATAAGCTGTTTGTGATAAACTTGTCCAATCTGATTATGCTTATATTCCGGTCGCTGGTTACCTGCACTCCTCCCACACGCCCACCCAAGTCCTTTCTTAAAGATGCTAAAACACGTGGGAAAAATTAACTTTAGATCTGAAACATACAGGCAGCTTAATAGTTCTATTTTGAAAGAGAAATCACTCCCTTCCTGCTTGACCTACAAATTAGCAAGGGAAAATGAGCTGTGAATTTTCACCTCTCTCTAGGTATATCAAGATGTAGGGAATTTGAAAGGTGTAGCTGCATAAGATGGAAAGAAGAAGAGACATTTTTCTAATTCCTTTGATTTTGTTCCTTTTCGCTTCATATTCTTCACCTGATTCTGTATCTTTCCTTGCCTTGGTCTAGCAAAAAAACTTTTATTATTTACTAGAGCATTGATCTTCAACTTTGTAGGTTATAAAGCTTCCTAATGTAAACTGTTTTGGTTTAACATAAAACTTGCCTCTCATATTTGTTGCATAATATTGACAGTTTAAAAGTCCATCAAGAAGGCCGTTGATTTACATAGTTTTTCAAGCCAAAATTTTGAGCTATAGCTTACAGACACCATTTTGTGTATTAATTCCTTATTTCCACAATTCTGCTTGATATGACTCTATACTGATAATGTACCTTAACAATCTCCCCTATGTGGATGAATCTTTATGATCTTGAAGCCGCATAAAGTCACATCATAAGTACATGATTATTCTAGCCCTAGCCAAATTATTGGCATTGGCACTTTGCAGAGGAAAAATTGACCAATGGATGCCTGGGTATACATATTTGGTTGTATTCTTAATCAAAAGCTGAAGTTTTAGGACATAGGCTGTATATATATGTCCCTTTCACTATATTTTACATGCGCACCATAACTTAAAAGAAAAAAGAAGGGCAAAAAGGAGTAATTTTAGAAGACACATGCATGCATTATTTGCTTTTTATATTCTCTTTCTCTAATTAATGCATCTATGACCTACTTCTGTAGGCTGACATGGAAGAAGCTAAAATGCAAGAAAATGCAAAACTACAGTCTGCTTTGCAAGAGGTGCAGCTTCAGTTCAAGGAAACCAAAGAAAAACTCATGAAGGAAATTGAGATTTCCAAAAAGGAAGCAGAGAAAGTTCCTGTCATACAGGAGGTTCCTATTGTTGACCAAGGAATGCTGGAGAAGCTTACAAGTGAAAATAAAAAACTCAAGGTAAGGAGGCTTAGCCATTAGTTTATTTCATGCTCAGGAATATTTGTAAGCTTGGGCAATCATGTTTGTGGATTTCTCATTGCCTGTGAATTGTTTTGATGCTATTTACCTGCAGGCTTTAGTGAGTTCATTGGAAAAGAAAGTTGATGCAACGAAGAAAAAGTTTGAAGAGACTAGTAAAATTAGTGAAGAAAGGTTGAAGCAAGCTTTGGAGGCTGAATCAAAAATAGTTCAGTTGAAGACTGCTATGCAGAGGTGGTTTTCCTGGTTGCATTGTAAAGTTTGAGTAATAATACTAAGTCCCATATGTTATTAAACACGGTGTGGAAACTAGACTATCAGCATGAATATTGGTTAATCAGCGGCCACTTGTTGAGCAATGTTTATTGGTTTCATTTGCAGGCTTGAAGAAAAAGTTTCTGGCATGGAAATTGAGAACCAAGTTCTTCGGCAGCAAAACCTATTAAGTACACCTATTAAGAAGATGTCAGAGCATATATCGACTCCGCCAAATCAGGTAAATATGTGCTGAAAATTTTGTGGAATTTCCTCATGGTTGTCTGTCTGACTTGTTTTATTTTTTCTCTTCTTCCCCCAATTTGCAGAGTTTGGTAAATGGTCACCATGTCAATGAAGACAGCAGATCCAATGTAACTTTTGTTTTTTGTGGATCATCTTTCAATATATTTTGGGTTATTTTTGCTATTACCTTCTGTTATTATTGTTGTTGACAAAAGCAATTACTTCAGGAACCACAGAGTGCTACACCTATGAAAACATTTGATGCAGAGTCTGATAGCAAATTAAGGAGATACCATATTGAACAGCAAAATGTATGTTCTTACCTATACCAGAAACTGCTCCTTCTGTCAAGTTTTCCCTGATATAATAAATGTAGGTTTGAGTAATTCTAAAATTTGATGTTATTCTTACAACAGGAAAATGTTGATGCTCTCATCAACTGTGTTGTGAAAAACATTGGATACAGCAATGGGAAGCCTGTTGCAGCATTTACAATATATAAATGTCTTCTGCAGTGGAAATCTTTTGAAGCTGAAAGGACTAGTGTGTTTGATCGTCTAATTCAGATGATAGGCTCTGCAATCGAGGTACATGGATAACATTATTCATACTTGTGATTTGTGTGACATAAGGAATACAAACGATGTGGGAGAATCAGTTCCATATTTATCCTTGTAGTTTTTATCTTAACTGTTTTGGCAAAAACAAAGGATTTCCTCCAATCTAACTAGCTATCATTTTGCTTATCTTTTTGGAGGTTTTGTTAATCAGCGGTATTTCAGAAATTTTTGGTATCTTTAAAGGACAAAACATTTTTTCCCTTTCATGTGATAGGACAGACTACATTCTTAATGTGCTTCTTGTACGCTGATTATATAAAGTATGATAACACTCTTGTTATCACAGAATAAAGACGACAACGATCATATGGCTTATTGGCTATCCAATACAGCGACACTATTGTTCTTGCTCCAACGAAGCTTGAAGGCAGCAGGTGCAACTGGTGCAACTCCCTATCGGAAACCACCCACTGCAACCTCACTATTTGGAAGGATGGCCATGGTATTTTAATTCTTCATTTTATTTTGCTTTTACTCCTTTTTAGAGAAAAATGTGATAACTTAGGTCTTCCTTTTATGTGTTAATTTAGGGTTTTCGGTCCTCCCCTTCTTCTGCAAACCTTGCAGCTGCTGCTGCACTTGCAGTAGTACGCCAAGTAGAGGCTAAGTATCCGGCATTGCTTTTCAAACAACAGCTTGCAGCGTATGTGGAGAAAATCTATGGAATCATTCGTGACAACCTGAAAAAGGAGTTATCATCTTTTCTTTCCTTATGTATCCAGGTATGTGACTTTTCAGAGAACAATCTGATTTAACCCCTCAAATCCTTCATTCCATCTTCTTTAGACTTCCTGACATTGGTTTAGCTTTGATTTTATGTTTCATTGAAGCTATTGTTCTGAACCATGTAACCGAAAATTCTGATTTTCAGGCACCAAGGACATCTAAGGGAAGTGTACTAAGATCTGGGCGGTCCTTTGGCAAAGATTCTGCCTCTAGTCACTGGCAGAGCATTATTGATAGTCTCAATACACTTCTCAGTACATTGAAGCACAATTTTGTACGGAACTTCATTTTCTTCTTTGCCTTACGACAGATTGTCTTAAATAAGCTGAACTTCTAAATTTTTGTACCTGTATGCATATTCTCACAGTTGTTGGCATTTCAGGTGCCTCCAGTTCTGGTCCAGAAGATCTTTACTCAGACTTTCTCATACATAAATGTGCAGTTATTTAATAGGTAATCAGTCTTTTAAATCTAGCTTTTTCATATTTTGTGCTGAATATTTGATTGTAACATATTTTGATACGGTTTTTCCAATCTTCTTCTGTGCTGTGTCCATAACTTTGTTATGCTTTTTCCAGTCTTCTTCTTCGTCGTGAGTGTTGTACATTTAGCAATGGAGAATATGTAAAAGCTGGATTAGCTGAGTTGGAGCTGTGGTGTTGCCAAGCAAAGGATGAGGTATTTTTCTTAAATGAAATGACAATTTCTATCTTGGTGCACTTTGGTGGCCATATATTGTTAGAGCTTCATACTATTGTTTGGGTTCTTGCCGATTAGCTTAAACTTTTGCATCAAGCAATAACTTTTAATATGCAGTCATGTAAATGGATTTCCTTGGATTGCAGTATGCAGGCTTCTCTTGGGATGAACTGAAGCACATTAGACAGGCTGTTGGATTCCTGGTATGTCATCTTATATGATATTAAAACACCATTGAATATTGAAGCCAATGCTATGTAGTTTTGGTTTTTGATCTATTTTAGATTGGATTTCTTTTATTGACTGCTCATTTGAAGGAATCAAGCTTGCATCACTATCTGACATCTATCGTTATTGTAGTTCACACTGCTATTCTCCTTGACTTTTGCCAATTTTTTCTTATTTCGCATCTCACATTTGCAATTCTGCCAAATTTACTGGCAAATATTCCAGTTATTTGCTACTTTCTTTGAAGCAAATTAACTGAACAATGTCTTCAGGCTTAGGCATCATTGATTTATGTTGTTTGGTCCCTTTACTTTATCATTTAGCTTAATTCACATTTCAGGTGTAGTTGGTAAAAGCAATTGTCTCATAACAGTGAGGTTGATAAGCTTCTTAATAATCTCTAATACACTCTAGGTCTGTTTGCCTCCTTCAGTGTTGAGATAATGATGCACCATTGGCTTGACTTTAACAAATGCATTTTACCATCCTTGTTGGTTTCAATTATTCCAACATTCCACTTTTCATGATGCATTGGCTAATAGAAAATGATTCTACAACCTTTCTATTGTTTTGCATTGGGAATATATTGATATTTCTTTTCTCATATGCCATTGTAAAAATAGTGTTCCTTTGGCTTGGAATAGGTTGGTATGATCACTGTAGTTTCTCTCATTTTTCTACCTATACATAGATTTGATCATCTGCTGAGTATATTCTTTTCAATTTTTTTTTTCTTTTCGAAGGATGGGAAAAAGTGGTGTCTTGATGTTCATTGATCTTGATCCACAGGTTATACATCAGAAGTATAGAATTTCCTATGATGAAATAACCAATGATCTGTGCCCTGTAAGTGCCTCTCTCTTTCTGTGTGCATGAGTGTGTTTGTGTAGCATTTGTGCATCCATGCTTGTGTATTTCATGAATTATTAGGCTGATGAAATGACTCAAAAAGAACATCAAGGAACAAGAAACTTGGTTTGTGCAATAGGCCCCACTAGGGATAGGGCTTCTGTTTTCCAAACTACTTTGGGTGCTGATGTCTAATGGGACCATTCAGGTTTACCATCTTCTTCCTCACAGGAGGGGAAGCTATGCACATGTTTAATCCTGATGCTCAGATGCAGGTTGATGGATTAGCCTAATGTCCCACTAATTTGTTGGGGGTCTTGCATGCATAGAGTATAAATGTATACCCATGAGCCAACTCTTTCTCTCTCTCTGTGACATTCACATCAATCTCTGGTTTTCTCAGATCCTGAGTGTCCAGCAACTGTACAGAATATGTACACTATACTGGGATGACAACTACAATACTCGAAGTGTGTCTCCAGATGTAAGTTTTGAGTAATGCAAAATCATCATTTTATAGTAGCTTTTTTAAGTTAATGTTTTTGTGTAGCTGATCTCATTGAGTTGCCATACAGGTTATTTCCAGCATGAGGGTGCTTATGACAGAGGACTCTAATGATGCCACCAGCAATTCCTTTCTGTTGGACGACAACTCCAGGTAAGGTTTGAAGGATGAGGGAATATCAATGTTTTCTGAAATTCTGTATCTCATAAGATGATCAAGGGCTAACAAGAATTTTTGTAATTTACAATTTTGCATCTTCAATCACATGTATTATCAGAGATTTAGCATATTAGACTAAAGACATTGACAATCGAAAGTTATCCATATTTCTTGATGCAGCATTCCCTTCTCTGTTGATGACCTTTCTAATTCACTGCAAGAGAAGGATTTTATGGATGTCAAACCAGCAGAAGAACTTCTTGAGAATCCAGCCTTTGAATTTTTACACGAGGCATAGGAAGATCAAACATGCTCCACTTACTATTCTTGTCAAAGGCAGGCAGTGAAGTCAAACTGCTTTGATCAACATCGAGGGCAGTTGTAAATTCATTCTTTTGTTAATTTTTGAAATTTTTGTTTCACTACATATATATTTTTGTACATCCACGCCCCTTTTTGTAAAATTTCTATTTGTTTGATTTTTTGACATTCAACTTTGTAAAATCCATCATTGTTGAGGGCCGTGGATATACTTGTTTGGTTTTGTGTGCCATTTTTTTTTTCTTTTGTATTTGTTTTGTTCTTTTCGCCCCATAATCGGTGGCAATTTCTATAGAGTTGCGCAGAAATGCAGTGTCATTGGAGTTTTGGTGGTTGAGGCATTTGCTGTCTCCACCATATTTTTATTGTATTAGAAAGCATGTGAACGGATATATTAAATTATAAGAACTATATGTTGATTGCTTATTATACTTATACCTTTTTAATTGAAATCTAATTTGGAAGTTCTCTGCGATTCCCAATTTCTATCTTAGCATTGGTTCTGGATTCAACAACATTGAAAAGATTGTTCAGGTTGTTCTGTGGTTAGTGTGTGCATCATAACAATGATCACTAGTTGTATGTTCTGGAACCTTTCTATTTCATTGAAAGCAAAACATTTTTTTTTGAAGCTTTATTTGATGCCAACGTTATAAGTGAAGCAGGAAAAGCGTAGAAGAAAGTTGTTGTATTTTTATTAATTATCATAATTTTATTTATCTAAGGAATCTGTAAGATTTTGTCGTATATTTTTTAAGAGACGGGCTTCTAGTCAGCTGATCCTGATCAGCATAGAAGCGGCGAGTGCTGCCAATTATAAACCTCCTGATATGGGAGAATTATGCTTTCATGTATAATTTTCCGGGGAGAGGTTGATTTCATCAAAGGAGGGACTCAAATCGAAAGGAAGGGCACACCACCAAAAGTGGTCAAATGTTACGATCTTATTGTTAATTATAACCAAATTTAAAATATTTTCTTGAATATTTGTTTTAAGAGTAATTTGTTTTCACGAGTATCTGTTTCGCATGTTTAAACAAACAAGAAGTTTGTTTTTTATTTTATGGAGTAATACGAGTTTTTATCTTGAATAATGATATTGATAATAAACTTGGTCTTTTATTCACTTTTTATAATCAAAATATTAGCTCGTTTATTCGCTTTCTTAATAGTGTTCCCGTGCACATTATTTTCTATAATTTGCCATAAGGTGATACTATTGAATTTACATGTTTTGAGTTTGAAAATATAGCAACTGAAGTATTTGTTAAATATTAGCTTTTATTAAAAAAAATTTTAAATATTATTTGTGATAAATTGTTTCAATTTTACATTAAAAAAAATATCACATTAAAGAGAAATGAATTAATCTTATAAAAATGAATAGATAATATTGTCTAATTTATTAATATTTTGGTTTAACATAAAATTATTTATTTATAATAAATGATATTAGAACGTAGTTTTTTGAGGTCTGTAAACAAATAAATATGTGACGGAGAAGAAGATGGTAAACAGAAGGTGGTGAACAAGGAAACCCATAAAAGGAGGTTTATAGGTACACACAAATACTAGGAAGAAGATCATGAAGAGTAAAACCAAAAGAAACCATGAATAGAGGTTAAAAGCCTTAAAGGAAGTCCTTTCAATCCGAAGCATTAAGTCCATTCTCATGGGTCTCTCAAATCAAGGTGTCACGGACATTGGATAAAATTTGATTAAATAAACCTATTCTTCGAGGATATACTGTAGCGGAGCCGTGAAATAAAAAATAAGTTAAGTTTAAATTTATAAAGATGATAAGATGATATTACTTGAAAGATATATATATATATATATATATATATTTATTTAAGTTGATAATAGAAATTTGGATGATAATAAATGTAATAGTTAATATTTTTAAATTAAAAATAAATTTAAATTTTTGAATACACATGCGATCAAAATATCTAAAAATGTCAACGAGCTGCTATTCAATAAATGAAAGGTTTGAAAATCAATTTTAAACAATGACATTGAATGGATGCCGACCATGAGGAATTCACATGAACAATCCAAGCAACTTCAATTAGAAGGCAAGCAGTCTTCATTTCACAGACACCATTTCTAACCACAAGTTTTTTACGTCAAAACTTAAATAGGGTTAGGTCCTTAGGGACCATCAAGCCTTAGGTTTCAGGACCAAAATTGGACCACCCCAAATTACAACTTATAGCTCCCTAATTTTCTTAGGATTTGTTTTTAGGGTGGACTTCTAGAGGTCTCCATGTCGGCATTATCTTGTGCAGCGGGCAATGATAGTCAAAACTTGCATACTAACAGAATGGACAATTGTACGTGGCTAGGGCTTGGCTGTCAATTGTTGGTTTGCGGGTGAGTCATTTCTCACACGGGGTTCAGCTGATTGGGTTAGTGCACGTAGGCTTGTTGGTCCAGCCATTTGGGGCCCCTCTTCATTTGTTGCCGCCTGGAAATTGGAGGAACCCCATGCCATGCGCATGCGACATAGACCTATCGGGCAATGTTGGGTCCATTTTTCATGCTCTAAGCCACATACACGGGCTTGCCCTTTTCGAACTTTCAAGCCCAAGATCCTGTCTTTTCGTTATTCTCTTGGCAGAGAAGGATAATAACGTTGTCGGCTACCACCATTTGGAGAAACTATAGTTTTGTCATTGTCACAATTTGCATATCCAATCAATTTTGTGGTCGTGATTCACATGAATGTTTCTCTCTTTTTTTTTTTTTTTTTTGAATTTTCAAATAAAAATAAAGGTAGGCCATGCTCGTAGAATTTGCAATGAGAACAAATTAAAATCAAAATTAAGGCAATTGAGATTCAATTGGGCCAGGAGCATGCATCATAGTGTATATTAACCTACTGCCGCTCTTTCAACGCGGACAAGTGCCAACTTTGTTTATAGTCACCCTCAAGTACATGATGATGCAAAAGCGAAACGTGACACGTGTACTCTATTCTGAATAACCGCCTCTCACCTTTTGCTGGCTGTAAAATTTATAGACTATTAGATTATGTGAGAGTAATTGTCAGCCGACGTGCTTAATCATTCTAAAATCTAAATAAACAATTTGACTGACACAATATTTGGTCATGTAGTATTAGTAAGTGAATTCATCGGCCGGTCTGGTCCATGTGCTCTCATGTGTTTTTTCACCGTTTTCTCTCCTCTGTGGTCAAATTTAATTAATTAATAATAAATAAGAATCATCTAAACCTTCTTTGATCATGTCATGTTGTTTTATTCCTCGCAATCTTAGTCATGTTCTCAAAGATATTGATTCCTTCCCCCTCTTCCTTCTTTTATTTATTTAATTAATTAGTAAATAAATGTTCATTAATTAATTGTGATGTTTGCAGTTATTTTAGTTACAAAGTTAGTTGGTGTAGAGGAGTCTTAATAGAATTAGATATCTACCCATTAACAATTAATTGGTAAAAGTGCCATTTACATATCGAACACAAACATTAGATAAAAGAGTCCAAGTAGTTGGTTTTCGGTCAAGAAAACATAAATCATACCGAATTTGAGAACAATATTTTAGAGATGCATAATTATTAATGTCCTAAAAATTATTATCAAACTAAACCAACAAAAAAAAAAACCTAGAACATCATCCTCTTGTACATTTTATTTTATTAGTAAAATAATATTACTGGGTTGAGTGCTAATTCAGAAATAACAGTTATAGCATCATCAAGTTAATTGCACACTTGAATTTCTCATTTGGGAAATTAATTGGCTTACAATCCAATCCACTGAAGGGTCCATGGCTTTTGGAATTAAGTGTGGTTTAATTCTTGGACGGTTAAGATCATTCTTACGCCCTCGGATAATGTCTGCCACATGCACCAAATTTAAACAACGTAAGCGCCTTTTACATTAAGTTCGCCCCAAAACCAAAAATTTATTTCCTTCTATTAATAATTGGTTTAATATTTTCCAAGAAGAAAAAAAGGAGCTATATATATATATATATATAATATATATAAGCATGCAGTTGGTTGCCTTGGAGGGAACAAAGGATTGGAATGTGCATGAATCTTCCTTCATTTGGAGCTGAATAAAACACACCCACGTCGACCGTTTTGGGTTTCGAAATTGACATAGATCAAGCTTTATCTTCTCTCTCTCTCTCTCACATACATCTGAATTTAATTACTGGAGAATGAGGTTAATTACATTGTTGTTCAGAGAGTAATATGGCTAGTCACCTTGATATATAGTCCACACGATGTACGCTTATGACACTGTGAAGACTATAACTGACTTTTATTTATATAACTAATTAATTGCTTTGAATGATGTGAAACAAACTTGATAATGTGATTGCACATTAAGCCAAGTAATTAGTTGGGCATTAGTCAAATCATAAGTTAATTATTTTTTATTGAAATTCTTCTCTCTCTCTCTCTCTCTCTCTCTCTCTCATTAACTAAGAACCCACCATATGTTGATCAACTCCTAATTCTCTATATTAATCAAAACTCACCTGACTTTCTACTTCCCTTTCTCAAATTCCCCAAACTAGGAAAACTAAATCTGTGTGTCCCCAAGTGTAAGGTTTTCCGAGCAAAACTACGAATGAGAATAGGGGGGGCGGCACCTAGATTACCGTGAAATTAAGACCCATTTGTAAATAAATATAATAAGACATGTTTCTCTGTGTACAAACTAATTAGTAATATAATTAAAACTTGTTGCCACATGCAATGCCTTTTGTTGTGCCAGGTGCAATGCCCCTAACATGGCATCTGGATAATTAAACAAAAATTGGAGAAAGAGAGATGACTAGCAGTTGTACAGGATCTCATTAGCTTGAATAAACTGTTTTACCGAACTCATCAACCGAATATAGCCGTCGGGAATTGTTCTAATTTGAATAAGCAAAGTAAAGAAAGTCATAATTGGAGATAGGGTCACCCACGTTCTAGTTTAATTTGGTATAGGATTTTTTTAAATCTTTTTAACTTAAATAAATATTAATACATAACATAATTAATAATAAATAATTTAAATTATATTATAATTTTTTAATTTATATTATAAAATATAAAATTAATTTATAAATTTAATAATGATATAATTTGACCTCGTTAGTATTTATGGCATCTTGCATGTAATTATATGTTATGCTGTGTTTTATTAAGAGTATTAGGGCAATTAAAAAAAATTATTTATTTATACTGTCTAATTAAAAGATAAATAAATTTAATATTATACCATTATTCATTAATTAGTGAAAAAATAAAAATTTTTATATACACTCAGGTGTAAACTATACTTATTTGAATTTAATGATATAATATTTTTACGTGATATTTTATATTTTTAAAAGAATAAAATAAATGAATAATGATAATAATATAACAAATACATTAGTTTGTATGGATATTGTATATTTATTATTCTTGTTATTACCTAAAAGTAATAAATAAAATTTTAAGGTAGAAAATAAATACTTGTCTTGGCATTTTTATATTTAGAAAATATTTTGTTCAGTGTATGTTACCCCCCATAATATTTCACAAATTCTAAGATCTGAAAGCACTAACCTTTGATGTTTATATATTTGGGAACTTGAGAACGAGATCTGAAAACTTGAATAATTACTTATTATTCAATATTAAATATCTCATATTTAATAAATGGTTACATAGCCGATAATAAAAATAAGACATAACCATTTCATGTATTGAATAATTATTTATTAAATATAAATAACCATTTATTAAATATGAGATAATTATCTATTAAATATAGAGTAACCACCCATTAAAAGTGAAGTAACCACTATTAATTTAGGTAACAACTTATTGAAGGCTATAAAAATTGGTTTTACTTTGAAGCGAAGAGAAGGAGAAAAGGAATAGAGAGGAGACAATGCAATAGGATTGAAAAAGAGAGGAAGTCGGTAGAAACTAAAACTCTTTTTTTTTTAAAAAATAGAATATTTCTCTATTATTTTTTATATTCTTTTGATTAATATAGTTTTATTGATTAAACATTGGATATACTTGTTTTGTAATAAATTGAAGATGGAAGAAACTTTCAAATAAAAGAAATTTATCCCGCAAACAAAGAAATTCACATGTTAATATCGGGCAAAAAATCAATGTCAATAGGATATACTCAATATTTTTAGTAGAATGCATCTTTAAAATAAATTATCTACCACCCATTAATATTAAAAATTAATACCATCAAATGAGAGGATGAGTATCAATTTTGTAGTTATCTAAACAACTAACACTCCAATATAGTAGTAGAACTTCACTATTCTCTTTGAAGTCTTGAATTTTGCACTATTTTTCGTTTATCAATGACCATGAGATAACTAATACATTGTTTCTATTTAGATCTCTTAAACTATTCTAAGAAGAATTTTGGATCCAGGATTTAGATATCACACAGTAATTAAATGCACATAAACTTATTTATAATAAACAAATAAATATTATTTAATAGCTAGTGATTTATTTTATGAAGATTTTGAATTTCTCCATAGTATCTAATATGGTGTTACGAAATCATTTTCTCAAAAACAAATGTAACGATTCATTATTTATCAACTCAACAAAAATTTAATATGTATTTATTCACATTAAAAATCATCAATCATACCAATGTCTAGAATAGATAAATTAAAAAAAAAAGAATTTACTGAATAATTGCAGGAATAATATACTACATTCATTGTATCCTAAACTTTACTTCAGGTGGCATAATTAATCCCTAAGTTTTTAGTACTTCGTTTGGCTCGTAATTTTAAATTTCACTTGCATCAATTATTTATGTCTAATGGCATGGTTTCGTATGCCAGCCTGCATTTCCCTGAAGAAAAGAATTAAGTTCTCTTATGCAAAAACAATTCTCATATTTATTTATCGATCGAAGCTAAAGAATTTAAACAATAACTACGAACGAAAAAGATTCCAGCATGTATAAGCGATTAACAGCTCAAAAATTCCCCAAATCTGCCTCCAAAAATCAAAAGAACTAGTTCATTGTTTCTAACAAATATATATATATATATATATATATACTGTACACGTTGCTTTATCTGGGCGACCTCCATTGCTCTCTGTTTTATTTACACAATCTTACAAAAATTATATATTTGAGATATATATGCTTCAAATAGACCATGTATATACAAGCTGCCATTCAAGCTGAGTAACATTGTCCCCAGAATTTGAGAACTCAGAAGACAAAGAATCATTCGTGTGAGACAGTTTTAGGTATGAGATAACTATTAGTTTAAGACAAGACAAAGCTAAGCTACGTAAGTCTTCTTCATGTTGTTCATGAAAACAACTAAAACACAAAGTGATGATCTAGCTAGCTGAGATAAGCAAGTAGATATTGGAATCAAAATTTAATAAACATTTAATACAAGAATATAATGTTTTTGGCCATATACTAATATCTTTCCCTTGAAAAAAGTATCATTCCTACAACTAATGAATCACTAAAAGTTTTTGTGCCAATCATTTTTACTGAGATTTTATGTTCTACTATGGTCTGAAACAAATTCCAAACACATGCAAGGAAATATTCCTAATTAATTTGTTGTTTTGCTTGTTTATCAACGAGAGTTAGTGAGTGATCACATGATATAAAACAAGATGAGGGTTTCTGAATAAGAAGATCTTCTAAATCTTTCAAGTTTCTGATGTTATAATTTAACATGTGGAATTTTTTAAAGCCATTGTGCAGAAGATCTTCTTATTTTTCCCTGGCAATTATATATATATATATATATATATCTAAGGTGCCTTATAGATTTGTTCAGATTTTCCTTGGTTCTTTATGTTTTTCTGTCTTTTATTCTTCAATAGTTCTCATCGTGCCATGTGACCATCTTTATTCTTTAACTCCGTGTAATTTCTATGTTTATATTTCAAACTCAAAGGGATTCAATCCTATAGTTAAAGAACAAGGATTCATAGTTATCACTTAGCATTTGCTGTGTTGTATATGTATTTATATAATCGTTTGTCCAAGCCCTGCGATCAAATTGTAAGAAGGAGAAATCCTAGTTGGATGTCTTTGGAGCCGTAGATTTAAGAGGGAAGAAAAATGGTTTACTTTTATGTTGTTTTAATGATTGAGTGTCTCTAGCAAGTGGAATTTTTTAAAGCTAAACAATAATGAGGGTATTTATAAACATTTGAAGTTGTGGGTGCAATGAGAGTAAGGCTATGTAATTTAATTACTTCTAATATTATATTTATATCACATATATAGAAATTGAAAGAGAGAGAGCTAAAAGGGTTCATGACAAGTAATTAAATGCAAATTTTAACTAGTTGTAATCTTTTGGGACCCCTTTCCTTTTGACATTAATTGAACCTAGCTAACACCCACATTCTAAAATCTATTGCAACTAATAGAGGATATATAATCCCTTGCCTCTGGTTGACCAAAAACAAGTGTGTGGGCAAAAGGAGACTCTACCAAACTCTGTAGCGGAAAATAATAACAATAGAAAAACTATAAGAACAAAATTAGAAGAGAGAGAAGATGCAGCAACGTAAATAAATTAGCTCATTTCATCAAGTGAAGGCAGATTTTGGTTAGACTTGCGAATGTTTAAAAATGATGAGGTTAATTTTTATTATCTCATAATACTGAGTTTATACACACCAATAATGCAGATTATCATAGGACTAGGATTAATTGAGGTAATTTAAGAGTTTTTATTTAAAATTTCATGTGAAATTTCTTAATTTCGTATTATCAAAAGTCATTAGCAAGTTGTCAACAATATTTTTGTCAGAAGAACGTACATGCTTGAAATGAAACATGGGTGTTTGTTCATAAACTAATAATAAGTTTTCATAGTATTTTCAAAAAATATGGAAAGCATTTATTTGATCATTTTAACATGTCAATTTGTTTATTCAATCAAACGCAATCAATAAATTAATATAACAAATATTATATGTTTTTTTAACTATATATCACAAAACAAAATGCCTCATAAACAACTCATAACATATAGACAAATTTGTACCGTAAAACAACTAACTATCTAGCCATTGATTAACGTCCTCAAGTCAAGCATGCATCCACATAACTATTGCATCGATCGTAAGTGCTCTGCCTTCTATCCTCTTACTAGCACATTTTATTTAGCAGCATAAAGGGGAGTCCACACTATAACTATTTCTTTATTAATATCTCATATATGGTGTAACATCACTAGTCGCATATATATAAACCCTAAATATTCATAACTTGTGCTGAGTGAAGTTGGCAACTCAGCATAGCCAGCCAGTATAAACTTGAAAGAATTAAGCCAGTGATATCCTAATGATTTCGTCTTTCTCGAACTTTTCTTTACGCGTGACAGAACAAATTATTATAGGTTTCATAAAACTTTTGCATTGTTCAGTAAGCTATACACTAATCAGGTCACTAAAAAAGATATATATATTCTGCCAAAATGCCCTAGCTAGCTTCCTAGCAAGTGCCGCCGACCATGTAGAAAGCTTTAACGAAAGACCAAGGATCTTGCTACAAAAGAAGAGAAAGAACGGAAAATAAAATAGTGAAACAAAATCCCATATCATCTCTAAAAAAAGAAAGCCTTCCACAATAGATCAATCGAAAGCGGGAAGTGTGGCAATGCAAGGCTGGTATGGAGGCTAGGGATAACAGAAATCACATATCCCTGTCAATATCATATCATTCATGGGATATAACTACTAAGTTCTCTCTCTCTTTCTTTCATATCTCTTTAATTTGTTACGTTGCATTTGTAGGCTTATAATATATATATATATATATATATAAATTAAAAATGGCCGGGAATGATGATACTATTACTCATTCCAATGCAAA
This sequence comes from Swietenia macrophylla, assembly GCA_032401905.1. Taxonomy (NCBI): domain Eukaryota; kingdom Viridiplantae; phylum Streptophyta; class Magnoliopsida; order Sapindales; family Meliaceae; genus Swietenia; species Swietenia macrophylla. Next base: position 3,665,524 of record CP135559.1, on the reverse strand, counting down.
ATTTATTATGTATTTGTGTGTGTGTGTGTGTGTGTGTGTGTATAAGATAATATAATATAATATAAAATTAAGAAACGCCAAACTCATAGCTCTCAATATCTTTTCATAAAAAGGAGAGACTCTCATGGAATTCAAGGTTTCATGCACATGCTGCCCTCTTCTTCCCATGAATTTTCACTCGAGAGCACCAAGTGGGTGGGCGGGACACACCATAATTTTTCCAACTCAAACTATTCATCGCAAAGTTGCATTTGTACTTGATAAGCTAGCTAGGCCTAGAGTATAGTATGGTATTGTGTGTGTGTGTGTGTGTGTGTGTGTGTGTGTGTCTGTGTAGAGAGAGAGAGAGAGAGAGAGAGAGAGGCAGCAGTAAAGAACTGAACAAATTACAAACCCCAAACCCTAAAGTAGTTTTAATTAATCACCACCATAATCAACTTGTTAAAAAGCTCAAAACCCACTTCACTTTCTTAATCATAGGGACGCGTGTCGCATCATTCTCTATTCAATTAGATAACAGGAAACAATAACGCTCGTCTATTTGCCTTTCACGTATTGAGAACGAACGTCTAGTTTTTCTACAATTACATAATCAAGATTCAATGTTAAGTAACTTAAATATAAGCTTTTATTTTTATAATAGTTACCTCGACTCCCTACTGATATTAAAAGAAGTTACTACCTGCAAAAAGATACTCGACATCTTCATTTACTGATGACCTGAGCATGTAATTTTCCTATCAACTGAAGGCACACATAAGCTGCCTTTGTTATTATTATTATTATTATTTTTAATACATTTCACTTTAATAACAATACTTTTTTACATTCTACAAAAATAACAATGCGCTAAGTTCACACTTACCAATACAAATTTGGGTTTTTGGCGTCGAGAAGAATTTTTTTTTTTTTTTTTTGCTAGGAAGGAACAGAGAAAGCAGTAGCAATATGAGCGCGAGCGTGGCGTGCACGGAAAATAGTAAAGAAATGTTTTATGACAAATGCGGGACCGAAACATGGCACAAGTGTGGTTAAGAAGGTAGTTGGCAGAAGGGGCTCTGTGGTCCGAAACAGCCTTGCAAGTCGCAATCCAATGCTTGGAGTCTTGTGGGGGTCCAAGATTATAGTGCCGCGGGTACTCCCGGTCAGCAGCTTGGTTCATCCAGTCCACGTGGGCGCTCAGCAGATGTCCTAGTCAGCATTCCTTCTCTGCCACGTGCGCACTGATTTCTGAGAGACTTTTACAACTATTTCATCTCTCTTAAAACTCCATTTGTGGGTCCACAGAATCAGATGAGGATGATGTGTCACTTTCATGATCCTTCCTATAATTATATATTCTCAGTTTGACCAACTCTCCCTGATGTGTTAAATTGAACTAGGATATTTACTACTAGTACTGTTACTCATCTCAAATTCATTACTCGTTAGTGGCTCAAACTTTCAATGAAAATCTTTAATACAAGTTTCCTTAATTTGACATCTAACGTCAAGAAATTCTGATACTTCCGTCACTTACGGAAGCGTTTCCCTTAAACTTGTTAGTTGTTATCATATAAGCAGCAGCTTCTTATAATTTCTCAAATTATACAAGCAAAAACTATTAAAAGCTCTTCACGTCTTAACTTTCCCAAGAAAGAATAAAATAACACCAAAAAAGATATGCTAGTCCTGAATTTTTAAAGCACGTATAATTTAGTAAGATCCAATAATGTAATGCTAAATTATAGAGTAAAATAATGAAAGAAAGCCACAGGCTGATGATTTTGAGAATGACCCTCAAAGCTCATTAACTCTTCACTACAATCACATACACATACCTTGGCCAACTCCCCTATTTAAGCACCCCCACCCCACTTACTCTCCCTCCAAACCAAAAACAACATTTCTCTTCTCAACAACAGCAGCAACCAAGGCTTAAAATCTCTGTTTTTCTCTATTTGATTCTCTCTTTTAGCAACTGTTGAACAATCCCAAAACGATATCCTTTTAGCTAACCGATTTGGTTCTCCACAAATACTTATTCCAAGACTTTCTTCTACCCTTGAATTGCCATTAATTTCAAGATGGAGAGTTTGTTTCGACTTGCTGATCATGAAGATTTCTCATCTCGTAGATGCATTTGGGTTAACGGTCCAATCATAGTAGGAGCTGGACCATCTGGGCTAGCCACAGCTGCCTGCCTTAGAGAACAAGGGGTTCCTTTTGTTGTCCTTGAAAGAGCTGAATGCATAGCATCTTTGTGGCAAAAGCGCACCTATGACAGACTTAGGCTTCACCTTCCTAAAAACTTCTGCCAACTCCCTAAACTACCATTCCCTGAACACTACCCTGAATACCCAACAAAGAGACAGTTCATTCAATATCTTGAATCATACTCAAAGCATTTTGAGATCAACCCAAGATTCAATGAGTGTGTCCAGTCAGCTAGATATGATGAAACCAGTGGCTTGTGGCGGGTCAAGACCGTTTCCACAAGTGGCTCGAGCAGGACTGAATTTGAGTTCATTTGCCGCTGGCTTGTGGTGGCTACTGGTGAAAATGCTGAGCGTGTTATGCCTGACATCGAAGGATTGGCAGAGTTTGGTGGAGAAGTTATTCATGCCTGTGATTATAAGTCCGGCGAAATTTTTAAGGGAAAGAAAGTATTAGTTGTCGGTTGTGGCAATTCCGGCATGGAGCTTTCTCTTGATCTTAGCAACCACAATGCCTTTCCATCAATGGTTATTCGCAGCTCGGTAAGTTATTAATATAATATTTCTCCATTAAATTCTGTTTAAAGGGAAATATGAATATAAAGATTGGATTATTACGGAGTTCTGGGTTTGGTTTACAGGTTCATGTCTTGCCAAGAGAAATCTTTGGGAAATCAACATTTGAATGGGCGATGTTGATGATGAAATGGCTACCTCTTTGGCTTGTTGACAAGTTATTGTTGATTTTAGCATGGTTCATACTGGGAAACACTGAAAGATATGGGCTAAAGAGGCCATCTATGGGACCATTGGAGCTCAAGAACACTGTGGGAAAAACTCCTGTACTTGATATCGGTGCATTGGAGAAAATCAGATCCGGAGATATCAAGGTTGTTCCTGGAATCAAGAGGTTTTCTTGTGGACAAGTTGAGCTTGTTAATGGCGAAAAACTTGATATTGACTCAGTTGTTCTAGCTACCGGATACCGCAGCAACGTTCCTTCTTGGCTTCAGGTGAGAAGATGTTCCATTTCCTTTTTCGAGATTTTTTGCAGCTTTGAAATGAATAAAAAAATGCTATTAGTCAACTGTGGACAAATGAGCTAATCGTGGTTTGGTTTTATTATGTACAGGAAAGTGAATTCTTCTCTAAGAATGGATTCCCAAAGGCACCATTTCCAAATGGCTGGAAAGGAAATGCCGGTCTCTATGCAGTTGGTTTCACAAGGAGAGGGATCTCTGGTGCATCCTCAGATGCCATGAGAATATCACAAGATATTGGCAAAGTCTGGAAAGCAGAAACAAAGCAACTGAAAAAGAGAACGACCGCTTGCCATAGAAGATGCATTTCTCAGTTCTGATCAATCGAAAGTTCTACAAAATAGCTAGGAATCCATTTTCTTTCTCTAGTGAGGTTTACGTTGTAAAAATTAAAAAAATAAATAAATAAATAAATAGATTTTGTATTATACACAGGGAAAGAAAGCTACAGATAGCACACAGACAGAGCCCTCCCCGAAGGCCCAAGTTTTGGCATGCTTGGGCATTTTGTAAAACGAGGATGATGAGGCGTCTTCTTCTTCTTCTTCTTTTTTTCTGAAGTTTCATACAGTTTTTTGTACTTCCAGTTTAGTGTTGTTTAACTTATATGACAAAGAAATTTCCTCTTTTCTCAATCAATGCTCTCTCTCTCTTTTATTGTAGGACAAAACTTTGCATTCGTAATTACAACCTTTACTTACCCGGTATGTTTCACTTGGAACTATGTAAGAAGAGCATAGGTAATTTTCTATCATCAAAAAGAAAAGCTATAGAACCATATGATCCAAAGAAATATGTAGGATTTTCATGTTTCCAACCATACAAGTTCAATCACTAATTTTCCAACAACTCAAAAAGTCAAATCTCTTTTAAATTTTCATATTCTGGCAAGTATTGATCTATGTTGTTGAGTTAGAATATACTTTTATCTCTTTAATTTCAGAAAACTATATCTTTCATGTTAAATGAGGTTTCATTTGTAATTGATTGGCTGTGTTGGTGGTAAAGAATAAAAAGTTAAATTAACTTCTTCATGCAAAAATCGACTTTCCGAAATTAATTCAATTGGAAAATATGAGAAACAGATTGAAGTGACAAAATTGAAATGATTTTCATTCGACGAGAGTGTGGCAATTTTTACTATAAATAAGTGTCTTTTCTACTTCAGTTTTTTTCCATCCCATGTAATCTCATTTTATTTTAGTTTAATTCTTCTTCTTTCCATAAACTTTCAATTTTTCTCAGAGTATTACCAAAATTCTGTTTGAGTGTATTCTCTAAAATATTTAAAAGAGTAATATTGAGTGAGAAATTATAATATTACTTTTATAGTACATTCTTTTATCTTGCATATAATTTTTACTTCAATTAATTTAGAAGTTTTTTTACATAAATTTTGTGTTATTTATTTTTTTATCTTCTGTTATTATTATTATTGTATGGTAAGCACTACCATCTAAATATGATAAAAAGTTATGCATCTTATTTTTATTATTGTTATTATATAATAGACACAGCCTTTTAAATATTGTAAAAGGCCAAAATTTTCATTTACATTATATTTTATTATTGTGTTTGTATAATTTGCAATGTCACCTGAAATTTGAAATTCAGAAGTTCAACTAAAATAATTTTTCAATATGGAAAATGAAAATGAAGGTAGTTCTAAGAAAAGATAAGTGTATAGTAGTTATTGAAGATAGACCATCAAATATTATAAATGAGAAGTGGAACGAAATAAATAAAGATGCAATGACTAATCTATGCTTGGGATTAACTAATAAAATATTATCAAGTATTGAAGAAAAAAATACGGCAAGAAAGATCTAGGATGGTCTTACAAAACTATATAAAACAAAATCACTTCACAATAAAATTTTTCTCAAAATAAAACTTTACATTCTTTGAATGTCAAAATCAATAATTGTAATAGAGCACATCAATGTTTTAAAAACTTTATTTCCTCAACTCACAATATTTAGTCATAAAATAGTGAAAAATGAATATACAGAGTTTTTACTTCAAAGTCTACTAAACCCGTATGATCAACTCATTATCAATTTGACAACTCAACGTACTTACTTCGACAACCTAATTTTTGACAATATAATAACTTTTATATTAGAAGAAGAAAGCAGACGTAAAAATAAAGAAGACAAGTTGGTGAGTTCGTAACAAATGGAGACTTTACCAATGATGAGAAGGAGATCAACGAAACATGGCTCTAATGGGAGTCAAAATCATAGTAGATCAAAATTCAAAAGTAGCAAAAAAAGTCAAATGCTATAGTTGTAACAAAGTTAGGTACGTTAAAAAGAATTATTGAAAAACAAAAAGAATTTAGAAGTAAATTCAAACTCTCAAGGAAATATAGCAAGTACCTGTAAAAATGGAGAAATCTTGTATAGCGAAGCAGTAATAATTACTGAAGGTAGAAAAAAGTTTGCAGATGTTTGGCTCATGGATTTAGCAGTAACATGGCACATGACCACTTAAAAAAAAAAATGGTTCCATCAATACAAGCCTATCTCTGAAGGAATTGTGTAAATGAAAAATGATCATGCCTTGAAAATTAATGGTATTAGGACCATCAAGTTATAGATGCATGATTATATGACTTGCATTATCCAGAAGGTACGACATGTGAAAGGTCTCAAGAAAAATTTATTGACTTTAGGACACGCTCGTGGTCATAAAAGAGAGAGTAACTACAAACTTATATATACTATAAGGAAAAACACTACAGGAAGCAAGAACATTAGTTGCATCAACAACTTCCAGAAAAGAATCAATGATAATGTGGCATCAAAAACTCAGACATTTGTTAAAATGAGATTTGAATATACTCTCAGAACAGAAACTGCTTTTGGGTTTTAACATAGTATCTTTGCCTTTTTTCGAGTAGTGTGTTGTTAGTAAACAACACAAATTAAAGTTCAACATATTTAAATTTAGAAATAAAAGCATTCTTGATTTAATTCATTTAGACAATCCGAATGAATTAAACGTGTTCTTCTCCCTCAATGTCAGACAATTTAAGTTGGAGATGAGACAACTGTACTCTAGAAACAACACAAAAGAAGTGTAATAGCCAATTAAAATTCAAATAATTATGTCACCGCCAACGAGAAAATGACTATCACATTTTATATTGTCATTCAGACGTTTGACAGATACCGGTTATGTCTTTAAAGAGAGTAAAATACTTTATGTCCTTTATTGATGACTACTCCAAAATATGTTAAATATATCTAATTAAAAGAAAGACAGATGTGTTTAAAATTTTTAAATTATTAAAAATATGGGTGGAACTAGAATTTGAAAAAAAAGATGAAGTATCTCAAGACTGATAATGAAGAAAAATTTAGTAACAATGCATTTAATGCATTTTGTTAGTAAGAAAGTATTAAAAAGTAATTCACTACATCATACACTCCTCAACAGAATCGAATGGCAAATCGGATGAACAAAACTTTGTTGGAAAGAACGAAGGCAATGTTAAGAACTACAAAATTATCAAAATCATTTTGGACAGAAGCAATCAATATAATTTATTATTTGATAAATCGGTCACCATTAACAGCAATTGAGTTGAAGACATCGATAGAGATGTGGACTGGTAAGCCAATTGACTATTTTAACTTTCATACATTTAGAAGCCTTATGTATGTGATGTATAATTCCTAAAAAACAATAAAACTGGTTCCAAAATTAAAGAGATACATATTCTTGAGATATGTTAATGAAGTAAAGCAGTATCGCTTGTAGGATTTCACTGCGCACAAGCTAATTATCAACAAGGATACTATATTTGTAGAAGATAGGTTGCAAAAGAAAAATGATGATAGCATTAAAGAAGAGAAACTAGAGATTATTACAATTCAAATGGAAGAAAAATCAAAGTATGAACATTTTTTTAAATTAATACCAAAGCACGAAGAAGGATTTGTTGAGCCTACAATTCTAAAATTTTGATGATCAACTCGTGAAAAAAGAACACCATCTTAACAATCAGAATATATTATAGAGGACAATGTTGTATATTGTCTTTTAATAGAAGATGGAGAGCCGTCAAATTTTTAAAAAGCAATGAGTAACTTGGATGTATGTTTGTGAATGACAGTAATGCAGGAAGAAATTGAAACTCTTCATAAAACCAAAACTTGGGATCTCATGCCACTACCATATGAAAGAAAGGTCATTGGAAAAAAATGGGTCTACAAAATTAAACGAAATCATGATGATCAAGTGGAGCGGTATCGCAAAAAATTGGTGATTAAAGGGTATGCTCAGAAAAAAAGCACTGACTTGAATTCAATTTTTGCTCCTGTTGCACGACTCACTATGGTTAGAGTAATCTTGACTATGTATGTTATATTTAGTTGACATCTAGGTCAACTATATGTGAAAACTATATTTCTTCATGAAAAACTTAATAAAAAAATTTACATGCTCCAACTAAAAGGTTTTACAGGAAAAGAAAAAAAGAACTTAATTTGTAAGTTGACCAAATTTCTATACAGTCTCAAATAGAGGCGAAAGTGTTAGTATGAGAAATTTGATTCTTCCATCGTTAACATTGGATACAACATACTACATTCAGATTATTATACATATTTCAAAAAATTTGGTAGAGATTTCATCATTCTCCTACTGTATGTGAACGATAAGTTAATAGTAGACTATAATAAAGATTAAGTCTAAGAATTGAAAGTACAGTTAGTTAGAGAATTTGATATGAAAGATTTGGGACCAATAAACAAAATTCTAAGAATGCAGATTCATCGAGACAAAAAAGATAAGAAGATTTGATTTTCTCAGAAAAATTGTTTAAATAAATTCTTACAACACTTGAATATATAAAATTGTAAGTCAATCTCTACCTTTCTTTCTGCAAATTAACAATTATCTTCAGTTATGTGTCCTATCAATAAAGCAAAGAGAATGAAAACGTCTCGAGTACCATATGCATTAGCAGTGGAGAGTTTAACGTTGACCATGATATGTACAAGACTATATATTATATAAGTAATAGGAGCTGCTAGTTGATTTATAGCAAATCTTAACAGAAAGTATTAGAATGCTGTGAAGAGGATCTTGAGATATATCAAAGGAACCTCAGATGCTGCATTATATTATGGAGAATTAGATTTTATTGTTAGAGGCTACATAAAGTTAAATTATGCGGGTGATCTCGATAAAAAGAAATCCACTACAAATTATGTGTTTACACTTGCAAGAGGAGTAGTGAGTCAGGTTTCAAAACTGTAAACTGTAATAACATTATCTACAATAGAAGTAGAGTACATGGCAGCTACACAAGCATGAAGGAAGCAATTTGGATTAGAAAACTTATGGAAGAATTCGTACACAAACAAGAAAAGATGGTTCTATTTTGTGATAGTCAAAGTATCTTACACATGGTAAGGAATGCAACATTTGATTCTAGAACAAAGCACATTGGTATTCAATTTCATTCTGTACGATAAGTAGTAGAAGATGGAAGTATAGATATACAGAAAATACGCACTAGAAATAACTTGACAAATATCTTAACTAAGTCAATTAATATTGATAAGTTTGAATGGTATCGATTCTTTTATAGCTTAACAAAAACGTAAGTAGTATGAAATATCAAGGTAAAAAAAAATAGTACAGAGACATGATTAATTCTCAATCAAAGTCTTCAAATGAAAGAATATAGTTGATTGGTTGTGCTAACGATAAAGAAGAAAAAGTCAAATTGACTTCTTTATGCAAAAATTAACTTTTTGAAATTAATTCAATTAAAAAAATATGGAAGGTAGATTGAAATGGCAAAATCGAAATGAATTTTCATTAAGCAAGGGTGCGAATGATTTTTACTATAAATAGGCGACTTTTCTATTTCATTTTTCCTCATCTCATGCAATTTTATTTTATCTCAGGTTAATTCTTTTTTTTTTCTATAACCTCTTAATTTTTTTTAAATATTACTAAAAATCTATTTGAGTATGTTTTTCAAAATTTTTGAGAGAGTAGTATTAAGTGAGAAGTTGTAATTCCACTTTTCATATTGAATTCTTTTACTTTATCCATAATTTTTATTCTAATTAATTTGAAAATTTTTCACGTAAATATTGTGCTACTTATTTTTTATTTTTTGTTATTATTATTATTATTATATGGTAAACACTGTAACCTAAATATAATAGAAAGTTAAATTTTTTATTTTTATTATTATGATTATATAATAAACACTATTTTTTAAATATTGTGAAAAGTCAAAACTCTTATTTATACTATATTTTATTATTATATTTGTATAGTTAGCAATACCATTTAAATTATAAAAAATTAAAATTTTTATATATTTAATAATTATTTTAAATTTTATTAATAATTATAATTAAAAATCTATATTATTATCTTCTTCTGTCGTATACACCGCACACACGTTGCAATCACACAATCAATTCAAGCACAAGGCCCGTCTGATTCAGTGTTTCTGATTTGCAAGTTGTCTATAAACATTTATGATCAGATGGGTAGGACCCATGAAGGACAATGCACATCCGCGACTGCCACCCTTTTTTTTTTTTTTTTTTTTATCTCTCAGATTCCAAGATAGGCTACACATCACTATTCCCTTTAATATTATTATCTTTTTGTTTGACTAACTTATTAATAATAGGCTCATAACACTCTCTCTCACGCCCTTCACGTGGTTAGACTTTGGGCCATAAAGCCAAGGCCAAGCCTCCTGCAAAATTACGGTTAAATCTTTTCTGTAAAGCATAATTATTGAAAACATGATTCTAATCCACTCAACCTTCAACATTGATAAATATTTGAACAATGAGCTGTTCTCTGACAGAGGTTTCCTTCACAAAAGAGTTCTGAAAAATATAAATTACTTGGGGGCCGCTCGGACTCGAACAAGAGATCATGTTTAAATCTCTAAATATAAACTCTAATAAATCTTAAAAAATTGAAGTAGCTAGACACCAATAATTGCTCAGCTTTGATAAAGTAGATGAATTACTTCTTTCTTATTAAGCTTACTACTAGAACTTTCGTACACCCACAAAAAAAAAAAAAAAAGAGAGACCAAACATACAAAAAGAATGTTTTTTTAATGAAAGAGAAGTTCAATTCCAACTTCACTATCTCCTTGCCCTCTAATGGTTGCGGGCAGCATTGGAAATTTTCATTAAACTTTAATAAGCATGGTAGCATTTGCCTAGGGTGGCTCTACGATATGCAAATGCAGAAACAAAAGGAAAAGACAAGGAATATAGAAACTTACATAGTGAGAACCAGTTGGCTTTATATACGTAACAAGGTTCGACTTTGAATTCTAATGATATATGATTATAAGATTCGTGTTCAACTTAGGCTTGAGTGCAAAAAGATTAAGAATATTGAACAAAGCAGGTCTAAGAAAGACAGCCGGAAAGCGTTTGCTTTTATTTAGTTTCACCAATCCGCGTTTTGGAGCCATGTTTCACCCCGTACCAAACAGACTAGAGAATACTCATCTCACCCCGTGCTAGTGACTATCGACCCGGAAATTACAAAAAGACTTTTAAAATCAAGGGCCCGATAATCTTTCTAAATTATTTATTTATCTACTGCTGATAAGGCAATCCCAATGGCCACGTCTATTCCTGTATTCATCGCGCCTTGCAGATGCAACTTATTTTTCCGCAGACCCGACTGGTGATGACAAAATTCCCCGATGGGTTTGTAGCGAGGCGTGATACGAAAAAATTCAGATAAATTTATAAAAAATAAAAAGAGAATGATAAAATTCTCGATGGGTTTGGAGTAATGAAGAGAAGCGTGATGGAAAAAAAAATTCAAATGAATTTATAAAAAATAAAAAAGAACAAAAAAAAAATTAATCTCTAATTTATTAATAAGATAAGAATTGGTTTAATTCTTTTTATTTTTATCTCTGTTCCATTTTTTATTAAAATATAATATAATTATTTTATAAATTATAAATTAAATTTTACATATTTAAGTGTAATTTTATTTATATTTTTTAAATTTATATTATAATTCAATTAATAATAATAATAATAATAATTATGAGTTAAATAATATTTACAAATAAAATATATAAATAAAAATTTAAAAAATTTTAAATTTATTAATTCTTAAACTGACTAATATGCAATGGTATTAAAAATAGTAAAAGTTTTCAAATCATTAATTTTAAATTAATTAAGAGTTTTAACTGTCGGATCGTGGAATAACAATTTTAAATTAATTTATAAAATTAATATAAATGAGAAATTTATAGAAGATGGGAAACCATTCCTCGTACTGGGATTCTCCCCGTCCCCACCTCGTTAAATTTATTGGGAAGTAGAATGAGAAATGGGAGTTAAAATACAAAACGGGATAGAAAATGGAGCATGCCTCCTGTCCTCTCCCGGCCCAGCCATCCCTAGACCTGACTGCATCTAACTGTTGTAACATGTCTTCCTCTGCTTTTACATGCTTCTATTCTCTTCTCATCTGGACAGCACTGCAAACAAAAGCAAAATAACACATGTGATGACCATAATATTTCCCTAGACATTGTCCCCATTTTCATCAGCTTGAAAAAATCAGCATACTCCGCAAATCAAATTTGATCCTTCACATGGCCATGTCAACTACATACTTGGGTGAACCTGGATGAAGCACCCTTACAACGTCTCTTTTAAAATATTCAATTCATTGATTGATTGATTTATTTATTAACTACCAGATAATTCGACATTGTAATGCTGGAGACCCTAAAACAAACAGGCTGCAGTTAATATAAAACCAGCGAACCCATAGAACCAAAAACAAGCTATAAAGTTTCTCCAACAGTCAATGAAGTATTTCTTTCATTTATTAATTTTGTTTCGTTTAAACGCCCTTCTCAATTACAGACCAGCCTATAATTTACCTTTTGCATTCAAAACTCGTTGTTTGCATAACCTTTCTAATGACATAGTAGCACATTGTCTCTCAGTCTCCACTGATTTTTCTTTTTTCTTGGTCTGAAACTATATAAATTCTCCCCAAATTACTCGCCATACTATTCAGGAATCAGGATGATTAGTGAATTTCTTATCCTCCCGATTAACCTTAATTTCGACAATGGGATTCTGACTCTGACCAACTCACTTGAAAGACCAGAATCAAATATTCTGAAACATAATATCATGGGCAAGCATGCAATAACACAACAATGACAAACTTGAACCTATCAATGCAAATCATGATCACTAACTGGCAAGCGAAGTTGCCAGAGCCCACCCATTGTCTTTTCAATCCATGCTAGGACACAGGACTGGCAGTTTGAGACACGATATTTCACAAACTTTGAAGCTTTGACAGAGCAGGAACTGAGTTTATGACGTAAGACGTGACCTGGAATAAATGATAGAAGAGCAATGGGAAGAACTAAAGCTGCCAATTTAGGAGTTTCAGGGAATGTCCTTTGAAAAATTCAAATAATTTTTGGATTTAAAATGCCTAAAACCAAATCAACGCCGAGGACACCATTAACAAAATCCTGACAAGAGTAAATGTCTCATTCATGAAAACCTCCCTAAGGTCTAAGCAGAAACAACTAAAAGGGCTGCCTTGGGAAATCAATGCCTATCTGGAAAAACTCCAGACAGTTTCTTATCCATGGAACTCATTTCCTATCCAGAATAGACCTGTAATTAACTACACAATGATTTCCACTTCTATTAAATGTCTTAAGATATTAGGGAAGAATAATACTTTGCCCTAGAGAGAGAGAGAGAGAGAGATAGAAATGCCACGTTTTGGTTTAGTCAGAAGGGAAGAACAGCGCTGCTGCATTATTTGAACTTACAGTTTTGGCAGCTAATTTCAATGCTAATAAAATATCTTATGAATTATTACCTCACAATCTATCAGAATAATAAAACTTCTCACATCGTTTTATAAAAGGCACTTTACCTGTCTAGTTCTTTTCTACGAGATACTTTCTGAAAATATTGAATTTTTCTTGAAAATAGTCATTTTATTTATAAATTTATCAAATTATTCATATAATTAATTATTTTTAAAAAAATAAATAAAATATATTTGTATAAAAATACACTTCAATAACTAAAATCAGTTAAAATATATGCCAAAATAAAAAATTTCACTTTCGTACACCACTTTTTCTTTTTGCTTACAATAATGCGTGAAAATAGGACATTTCTCATCAATTTTGTGCGAAAGTGAGAAATTTTTTCTAAAATATAAAATTAAATTAACTCACCTTGTCTTTATAGATATAAACTTTTATTTTGTTTGAAAAATTGAACTAAAAAAAATGGAGATGTGGGAGAGAAGAAGAAAACTCATTTTTTGATTTGGTTATTGGAGGATTTTTTTTTTCAGAATACATATTATTTGACTTCTTTAGTAAACTAATTAGGAATATGGTTAATTTAATAAATTTATTAATAAAAATAGTTATTTTTTAAAATTTTCCTATACCTACAAAGCACCTCCAAAAAAATTTTAAAATACATCATGGATCTTCAAATATGTTTTTACCATCTCACTAAAAAATAAATACAAATACATTCTAAAGTATCTAAGAATGTATTTTTATTGTTTCCAACGCACTCTCAAAGACAAGATTTTAACTTGTCTTGAATTATTATCTCTAATACTAACATTAAATCAATAGATGGTAGACATTGGAAATATTTATGATGTGTTTGGTTGGAGAAAAGGAAAGGGAATTTTTTTTTTTATTTGAGAATTCTTTTGTTTGTTTAAAGGAATGAAAGGGAAAAAGAAAATTTCTAAAATTCTTTTCGCCTTTAAATTGAGGATTGAGGAATCCTTGCTCCATGTGCTCTTAATTTTATCTTTTATTTATATATTTTTATCACAATTTTTTAAAAATAATTTAATCGATATTTTTATTTATTTAATTATTTAAATAATTAATTATTATATTAATTATAAGCAATAATAATTTATAATTATAATATAAATTTAGAATATCAATTTTAAAGTTAATAACATAATACTATTTTAATTTTTTTATATACAAATTAATTTATAATCATTAGTATTTATTGTAAAAAAATTTAATATAATCTTATTAAATTATAGTTGTTATTATTTTTACTATCCTTCTAATTATAAATATTATTTTATATGTATATTAATTTATAATTTTATTTTGTAATCATATATTTGTTGTAATTTATATAATTAATCTCATTTTTTTAAAATAATTTTAATTTTAATTATATATCCCCATTCTTATTAGAGACCGACCCCAAGCATCTGAAGGTTATTATGTTAATGGTTATACATGAAATTTTGACACATTGACATTCAATTATTGGGATAATGTTCATGGAAAAAAAATGTTTCCTCTAAACTAACCCATTAATAATATTAAAACACACTACTTTTAAGAACTTTCTTTGTTCTTTGTATTTCTAAATTAATTTTATTTGAAATGTGTCATGAAAATTTCTTTGTTAAGGAAATCCTTCACTATGATGGAACAATTCAAAAAATAATTAATTAAAATTTTCCTAGCTAAAGAAAATGAACCATTCTTATGAGTTCAAAACACATATATTATGGTTGCAAATAGCTCATCATTGCTAGAATTTCGAAGGCCTCACTGCTATGATCAAGATATTATATCATGAACATGCCTAAATGCAAAGCTAATAACATAATTCTCATCTCAATGATAGGTATGCTAAGAAAGTAACTCTTTAGTTATCTATCTCCCCAGATGGCATGCTAAAAAATAATCATTATATATACACATGTGTGTATTAGAAAAAAACATGTTAAATACAGTAAAAAATTAAATAGAATCAATAAGTCTACATGATTATGCCAAAATTATATGAATCAATAAGCATACATGCATATACATCTAAATGCTCCACAAACGTTAATGGCTTATCATTATTGGTGTTCATCTACTAAATAATTTATTTTAAAATAGAACAACATAGCAATCACTAAAAAATCAAATATCGAAAATAATGATATTTGCACTTAAATAAGGACTCCCTGAGCATAAAATGACAGTTTTTACTATTATTTTGTGCTCACAAATAAAAAATTAAAAAGCTTCTAAATCTCATAAATGTTTTTGTTACAATACATCAACCCATCACTTACCCTTGTCCAAACTCCATCAGTTAACTGGCAAAGAATTAATTCTAAGTAATTGAAGAATCATATGCTTGTCACTATATTCCTACAATTGCTTCTTAAGTGCATTGAGAAAAGAAAGTTAAAGAAGAAATTCATATTAATCTAAAGATATGTAATTAGTATCTATATGTGACTTTTAATGTGTCAATATAGTTTTTAACTTGTTATGCTTAAACATGATTTTGCCATTGGTAATGGACTAACTGACTCTACTATTCAATATAAAGTTTACCAAGATTATGTATGTCAGCTAAACTAATTAGGGATCAAATCTCTCAATTGTGGTATGTCTTACTTCTTTAATGCTTTATACAATAATCATTTATACTGTTAGCTAGTTAATAATTTTTTTTAATTTATTTTTTTCAATTAATATTTCTAATATCAAGTGTATAATAATATCTTAAATTTCTCATTTGTAATGCTTCAAATATGTGAAAAGTAAGCCCCATAATTTTTTGTTCAATGTCATTTTCTTACATAACTACGATTTTTTTGTTCTCTAATGAAAATTAAACAAAATTTTTACAATTTTATATAGTTAGTGTATGGTTAATATATAGTTTTGTGATTATTTTTAACATTAAAGTTAATTTGAAATATAATTATTTTGTAGAAATGAATAACTTGGAAGAAGTCCTTGAAGTTTGAAAGTAAAAGAAATTTGAGGAGATTATTTTATATGCAACCTATCATGAAAAATGGCTATAATGCTAAAATTGGAGGATTTTTACAAGATGAAGATGAAAAATGGATTGTTCAAATTGCAATCCTTGAGCACAATAATGCACTGAGTCCAAGCAAGTCTAAATCTTTTCAATATTTTCAGTGCAATCATTATATTAGTTTATGTGTGAAACAAAAAAAAAAAAAACCTGCAATAAATGAGAGAGTAAGAATTAAAGTCAGACAAAATTATAATTCTATTATTGTTGGAGCGATGGCCATGAAAATGTTATATTCTTAGAAAGAGATTGTAAAATCATGTTGACAAAGTAAGACAAATATGGCTTAGAAAAGGAGATGCAATGGCAATTCAAAAATATTTTTAAAAATACAAGTGGAAAATAATGGTATCTTCTTTATTATGGATTTAAATGAAACGGCTCGATTAAAAAATATATTTTACGTAAATCTAAAGAGTGGGCAGCCTACAAATATGTTAGAAATGTTGTTATATTTGATACTATGTATCTTACAAATGAGTATGATATGCCATTTGCTTTATTTGTAAGAGTTAATCAACATGTCATTATATTTAGTTAAGATAAGAATTAATTTTAAATGAGGACACAAAGATATTTACCAAGTTATTTTAGACATGGCTATCATGCATGTCTAGATCTCCTCCCATTAGAATCATTATAGACTAAGACAAATCAATAAAAATACTATTAACATTATTTTCCCCAATATTAGGCATGGATTATGTTTGTAGCATATACTTAAAAAAGTGATTAAGAAGTTAAGGACATATGAATAGTATAAGGTCATTAGGTATTCGTTGCATTGTGTTATTTATGATTTACAAAAACATGTTGAATTCAAGAAAACTTGGCATGAGATGTTAAAGAAATATGAATTGGATAATAATCATTAGTTGAATGGTTTATACGATGATAGGTATTGTTTGGTTTTGGATTTTGTTAAACAAAATTTTGGGTAAAAATATCAATCACTCAATGTAGTTAAAGTATGAATGCTTTTTTTGATGGATATGTTAACTCAGAAACTACTCCGAAGCAATATAGAAATGCATTGAGAAGTACTATTGAAAAAAATAAAAAAGGCAATTAGATGCTAAGTCTTTCAACCAACATGTTCCTTATGTAAGTGTTTTTGCCATAAAGAAACAAGTTTAAAAGTTTCAAGAATTTTAGCAAGAGTTAATCGAAAAAATGTATTGTAATGTGAAAAGGGGTAGGTGATCAATAGATTGCATTAATTAAAGATGAAGAACAAGGCAAGGTAAAATTTTATCTTGTCAATTTTGAAAAAAATAAAGTTAAAGTTATATGTAGTTGTTCAAGGTTTAAATTTAGAGGGATTTTTTGCATACATGAGTATTGTTATGTAATAGGTGCACCATACTTACAAAAAAGTACATCCTATGAAGATAGATGAAAGATGTGAGAAGATGTCATAGTGGGGTGAACATTAATTATGATGATGCATGAAATTCAACAATTGAAAAGGTACGATATGATAGGTTATGTGTTAGTTTTTTTAAGATTACAGATATAGTTGTAGATGATGAGAAAAGTTATAAAAATGTTTTAGAGTGGATTATGAAAGTGAAAAAGGATATGGCAAAGAAAGTTTGTTTTAAGAGTAATAAAACAACTATTATTGGCCAAGGAAGTTATAACAATAATAAGGGCAATACAACGAATGAGACAACGAATATACATTTTCCTCCTTCAGTAAGTTACTCTCTTTTTCTTTTTGCTTTTGTGAATGTTTATTTTAGGGTGAATTGGTTGAATGATTTTTTTTCCTTGAAAGTTTTCATCTTTTTGATAATTAGTTGGTAGTTCGGGGTGAATTTGATGATGCTTATTGAATATATGGGTTTTGTTTTTCACATGCATTTTATTTCTTAATGTGTTGATGCTATTATTAATTTTATCCCATTAATTTAACAAGGGGTTTTTTTTTTAATTTTACAATTAGGGTTCATGGGTAGTTTTATATGGTTATTTCTGTAAAGAAGCTAAATAATGTTTAGGTTTTAATTCTAATTTGAAAAGGTTTTTCTTGGTTGTGAATTGCAAATTGTTATCCCAAATTATTTCTAATGTGTCATGAATATCTTTGTTTGTTATTTCTATAAAGGGGCTGAATAATATAAGGTTTTAATTCCTAAATTGGAATTTTTTTGGTTATGAATTGGAAATGATTGCCACAAATTGTTTCTAATGTTTTATGAATCATTGTTGAGGTGTCCTTTGTTAAGTAAAACTCTCTAGTAAGTTGTTTTAAAATTAATATAATGATAACCTTCTATTTTTAAGTGAAAGATAGAGATTGATTTATCACAATCTAATGAGTAAGTATATCTTAATGACCATATTTTTATAGATGAATGTGAAATAGATTCCAATCAAACTCCAATCATGTATGAAGAAATTATTAATAAAAATACGAGTAGTAGAAAGTTAACCTTAAAGGTGTGGCAATAATTTGAAAGGCATAGAGTCAATGGAAATTGAAAGTTGTTTGTAAGTATTGTAAAAGGAAACTAAATGCAAAAACAAGAAATGGATTCACCCATTTGCACAGTCATATTAATGCATGTCTAATGCAAATGCAAAAAATAATTGATTTGGTCGTTAAAAAGATTGCATTATACACAAGTAGATAGGAAGGTCAAAGTTATTACATTCTCTTTCAATTAAGAAAATTCTTGGAGAGAGCTTGCAAATATGATCATTATGCATGAGTACTCATTAAGTATAGTTAAACACCATGGATTTAGAAAGTTCACTAGCACTGTCCAACCGAAACTTATCTCTCATAAAAAGAATGACATCTTGAAAACTTTTTATTATGAAAAGGCTAAAACAATGAGTTTATCAAAAGCAAATAAAAGTAGAATTGTTATCACTACCGATATATGGATTTCTAGTAACCAAGAAAAAGGATTTATGACTGTAATGACACATTTTATAGATGACAATTGGATGATGCGAAGTCATATTATAAGGTAATTTCTATACAAGTGAACTTTTTGTAATTTTTTTATATGTTTAAAATATAAATAATAAACTTATTTTTTTTATACATAGGTTTTTATATGTACCATGGCCACATAAGCTTTACTAAATTGCTTACTAAAGTGGAACATTGACTATAAGATTTTTACTTTGATTGTTGATAATCGCATTAGAAATGATGCTATGATTGAGCACATTTTGGAAAATTTTTCCAGTAGTGCATTTTTGTTAAATAAAAAGTTATTTCATTTATGTTGTACTACTCACATATTGAATTTAATTATGAATAAGAGAATGAGTGTGATAAATGATAGTATTGAAAAACTTGTAGTAGTATGTTATGTTAAATTGCTACCTTTAAAAGAGAGGAAATATTTGTTGCTAGTGCTTGTAAACTGAAAATTTTATGCATTAAGAAGTTAGTTGTTAATGTTAATTCTCGATGGAACTCCACATGCTTAATAGTTTATACAGCTTTAATTTATAAAGATGTTTTTTCTTATTTAAAACAACGAAATCAGCAATATAAATCTTTGTTTAGTGAAGATGATTGGAGATTTATGAAGAAAATATGTTACAAGCTTTAATCATTTTATGAGATGACTGCATTATTTTTTAGGGACCAACTATCTTATAGCCAATCTTTTTTTATTTAAACATTTGTGAGATTAAATTGTCAATATATGAATGGATGAATTCTAGTTGTAAAGAATAAAGTTAATGATTGAAAAGATGATTGCAAGATTTGATAAGTATTCAAGTGTAGTTTATGAATTAATGACTATAATTGCTATTTTGAATTCAAGATATATGATGAAATAGATAAAGTATTTCTTTTCTTTATTATATGGAGATAATTATGATTTGTTGTAAGATTATCAGTTTTAATCGAAGTAAGACGAAGAAAAATATCAAATAAAATCATCAGTTGCTTCATCATCTAAAGTTGTATATTTCCCACAAAAATTAGAGCACATTTAATATACTTTGATTTATTTGTAGACTCAAACTCTAGTACTAGTTAGACTATTTAAATGAACCTTGATGAGAATCCAAAAATATCAATTTTGAAATCTAGCAACTTGAATTAAAATTCAAACACCAAAAAAGCTAAAAGTCATATTTAAAAAAATGACTAAATAACTAAAGAAACCAAGAACCAAACAAAGACTTTTAACATAACGATTCACTAATCACGAACCAAAAATATAAGAAAAAGAATTGAATACTATAAGAAAAACTTCATAAAGAACCAAAGAGAAGAGATATACTCTCAATCTTAATTGAATAAAATCTAACTTTTAATTGTCTTTATAATATTGTTTAAATATAGTATTGCTTTTGATTGGCTTTAGTCGCATATTGCTTGTTCCTTTTCTCAATGTGTTGTCGGATATTCTCATTAGTTTATACACCATTTCAATTATTTTTACTATCAAGACTAATTCTTTCATCAATAAATAAAGGTAACAAATTTAAAAGTGTTAAAAGATTAAAATCATAAACAATCTAAAATGGTTAATAATTTGTAGTAGCATGAACAACTCTATTATATACAAACTCAACAACAATAAATATTATTTCTAATTTTTCAATTCTTTTGAATAATAGTACACAAAAGAGTATTTAAAATTCTATTTATTATTTCTATTTGTCCTTCTTTCTGTGGATAACCAATTCTTTTGAATGATAGTATACAAAAGAGTAGTTAAAGTTCTATTTACTATTTCTATTTGTCTATTTGTTTGTGGATAACAAGTTATAAAAAATAATAACTTAATTTCCTGTTTACCCCATAAAATCTTTCAAAATAGCTAAGATACTTAAAATCTCAATTAGATACAAAACTTTTTAGAATATCATAAAATTGTACCATCTTCTTAAAAAAATAAATTGGCAATATTGATTGTATCATTGATTTTATAGCACGGTATGAAATATGTTATCTTAAAAAATCTATCAACAGCAATAAAGATAAAATTTTTACCTTTTTTTGACCTAAGTAAACCTAGAATAAAATTTATAAAAATATCAATTAAAGGCGCACTAGATACGGATAAGAGTTTATATAAACTATAAAGTAAAACCTTAGATTTAACTTGCCTATACGTAAAAAATCCTGCACAAATTATTTTCACGTAATGTTTCATCCTGAGCTAAAAGAAATGCTCTAATAACACATTTAAAGTTTTTTTAATAATAAAGTGTCCCATTAAACCCTCCTCAAGTACCTTATACAGAAGTAACTCTCACATAAAATTATTAAACACATAAAATTTATTCTCTCGAAACAAATACCCATCTAGTTTATAAAATTTTTCAAAAGTTGTCTTTTCACATGTCTCATATACATTAGCAAAATCAACATCATTAGTATACAAGTATTTAATGCATTCAAAACCTAATAACTTTATATTTAAAGTAAAAATAAGGATATAATTTCTTGATAATGCCTAGTCACGATATATTTCTTATTTGTTTGTATTTAATCACATAAGAAAATGACTCAATAAACTTTATCCATTTGGTATGCCTTTTATTCAACTTATATTGCTCTAAGTGTTTTAAGACTCGTGGTTGATATGTGTAATGAATTTCTTCGACCATAGTTACCAAGTCTACAATGCTCTCATTGATGCATAAAGCTCCTTATCGTATGTAGGGTAGTTTAGTGCTACTCCATTGAGCTTTTCACTAAAATAAGTCATTGATCCCTTTTCCTACTTAGAACAGCTCTAATACCTATTCATGAGGTATCACACTTAATCTCAAAAGTTTTAGAAAATTTAAGTAACACTAACAAAAATGCAAAACATAACTTTCTTTTATTAAATTAAATGCATACTTTTGTTCACTGTCATACTCAAACCCAGTAGTTATTTTTTTCACAATTTTGGTAAAAAGTGCAGCTAGTGTACAAAAAACTTTAGTAAAACGCCTATGAAAACTAGCTAAACCATGGAAACTATTTACCTCAATAATAGATTTAGGCATTGACTATTCTTTAATAATCTTGATTTTTTCTCATTTACTTCTATTCCTTTTGTACTACTAATATAATTAAAGAACACAATTTTTTCCATGCAAAAAGAATACTTTTTAAGTTGGCATACAAATTTTCTTTTCTCAACATATCAAGCATATAACAAAAATGATCAATATGATTATTTAAATTCTTAATATATACCAAAATATTATTAAAATAGGCCATAATAAACCTGTCTATAAATACATGTAATACATGATTTATTAATCTCATAAATGTGTTAAGTGCATTAGTTAGACTAAATAGTATGACTAACCATTGATATAGTCAATATTTAGTCTTAAATGTCATATAGCTAGTATTTAATCTCAAACGTAGTTTTTCTTTTATTACTCTCTTTCATCCTAATTTGATGATATCCATGCAATTCATCTAATATGTTATCTAGCTTAGATATAGGATATCTATACTTTATCATGACATTATTGATAATTCTACAATCAACACATATTCTCCATGATCCATCTTACTTAGGCACAAATAATATAGAATTGCACATAGACTCATGCTCTTCCTCTTATGTCTTTTAGTTATTAACTCTTTAATTTACCTCTAAAACTTCTTTGTCTCCTTAGGAATACTCTTATAGCAAGTCGATTATGTATGGTAGTACCAAACATAAAATTGATATAATGTTCTATCCCTCCAATGTATGGTAACCACTAGAAACACCATTTGAAAATACATTATCATATTTTTGAAATAAAGAAATAGCAGTACTAGACAATGATTTGTTAAGATCATTAGTGTTAAAATAAATTTTTTTTGTATAAAAATACAAATATAAGTTGGTTAGCATAAAAGTACTTTTGACATCACACTTCATAGTATAAAAGTTTAATTATTTCTTTTTTTTCTCTCAACAATATCTTTTTTCCCTTTTTTTTCTCTTTTTTTTCCAAAACTCTTAATCTCTTTTGAATTTTTATCTCCACTTTTTTTTCTTTTTTCCACACTTTTGATCTTATCTTTTCTCTTCAACCTACTCTCTCTTATTAATTTCAATTGATCCTCGTATACTTGCTTTGAAGTTAATAAAGTAAGAGCAATAAATTTATTATGTTTTACAAAAGAGTATCTATTCTTAAACTTATTATGAATGAGCCTTCTATTATATTACCATGGCCTACCCAATAATATATGACTTGCATGCATAGAGACAACATCACACATTACCTTATTAGAATATCTTTCAATTGAAAAGGCAACTATTACTTTTCTAGTTACTCGTATCTCTTCACATTTGTTTAACCATTAAAGTTGGTGTGCTTTATAGAAGGTAAAGTTAAGTTTTAAACTAAAGTAATGTTAACCACATTAGCATAACTCACTCTATCAATAATCATATTACATATCTTATTATTAATGCAATATCTAGTATGGAAGATGTTTTCCTTTTGTTGATCATTATCTTTTTTTTAACTTATGTACTTGATACACGTCTAATAACAAGTGCTTCACTTTCAATAGAAAACTCCACATTACCATTACTAGCATCTTTAAATAGTGGCATTACTTCATCACTTTCTCCATCGATCTCTATTTTTTCATCATCTTGCAAGAGTATAACCCTTTTATTTAGACATTGAGAAATTATGTGCTACACCTAAACAACGAAAACATTTAGTATCGAGATCATAAGTTTGGGTTTTGGACTTACCTTTACCCTTATTGGGTAACTCTTCTTTTTTTTAGTTGGTTTGGGCTTGTACTTGGAAATGACATTATCATTCTTATTTTAATTAGTCCTCCGTGAAAAGATGAACTAAAATTTTGAGTTAATATATTTTCCTTCTTTTTAAGTTAATGCTGATAAATACTCAAAAGCGCATATTTATTAACAATTTAAATTATTATTTTACACGTAAGAGTATTATTAATTTCTCTTAAACAAGCATTTTAATTAATTTTGAGTTTTAAAATGATTGTTGGCATAATTCATAAAAAATAATTAATTTGTATAGGTTTGTATAATGAATATATCTTTTAATTTAAAATTCCAATTGATGTGATTCTTAGACCAATAACTCATGGACAAGTTTGTTTTACAATGTTGTAAGCTAAAAATTGGTTGGTTTGAGCATTAAGATTATCAAAATTGGATTTTAATAAAACTAAATTGCAACCACAAACTAGTCTAAAAAGCTTCAGCATTTAGGCCTTAACTTCCAAAATATATGTCTAAACACATTGAATTAAGATATTCTAGAAAGTTAGGAAAAATATATACAACTTTCATATTTTGGTCAGAGATAAAATCTAATAGCATCAATAACTTATTGGCTAATATATCTAATCTATGTGAAAGAATTTTGTCAATACTTACTTGCTCTTAGCCAACATGTTCACTTTTTTATCTTTTATATTTTTTTATAAATAGGTGTTTGTACCAAACACGAAAACATGCTTAGATTTTAATTTATCTATATATTTTGTTCCTTCAACTTTTTTTTCTTACAATGTATTTTTAAATTTATAATTAGGGCTAAGAGTAAAACTTGAATGAGTTTGTAGTTTTTATTCGTTAATACTTTTATTTATCCTTCATTGTAAAATATTTCAATTGAGTGAACACCATTGTTTAAAAGTATTTTAAGTTGTTAAAAAGTCTTATTCATTGTTATCAAAAGGTACAATGAATGCTTGTATATTTTCTACGTCTTAAAAGTTAAGTAACTTATAGTTTTTCACAAATCAATTTGAAAGGTTAATATTTTATTATCTTACCTTTTCTCAAAAAGATATTTTCATGTACTTAATATTTTATCTTCTAATTAAGAAAAAATGATGAATAATAATTTCTAAAAAGACTCCAAAATGGATCTCAAAACCCTAACATTTATTAATATTGAATTTTTATTTTAACAATCAATACATCAATGTAATTCACATAACACTTAGATAATTGAACTTGTAATAAATTATATATAGCTAGTTCACTATAGATTAATACTTGTAGTCCCAAATTCTTTGTTATTTGAGATAACTTACACTTAGGTGTGAAAACTTTGAGTTATAGCAAGTTTTTAGTGCCATTGTCGAGGAATTTACAGTTTGTATATAGTAAATTTGTTCTTATTATTAAGTATTTTCTTTTAATAACTCTAGTAATTTTTGTTTATTTAACATGATTGGTTATACCACCTATTATAAATTTATTTTCATTGCTTTATTTGTATATAGTTGGCTCTATGAGCTAATGTTAATTTATTTCTGTTTATTTTTATTTATTTAATTATTTATTTTATTTTCGTCAAGAGGAAAGTTACAACACTTTTTTTTTTTTTTTATCTTTGATTTTTATGTTATAATATTTATCTTCTTTAATTTAATCTATGCATGAATAGTATTGTGATCTTAATTCTCGTTGTTTGGTGAAAAGTAATTTTGAAACTTTAGTTAACAATTTGTTTGATTTACCTCACCATTCACACACATCAAACACTATGGCTAAAAATAACACTGTACATGATGAATATGAAAATATACCTTTAAGAACCATGCATGAGTATTTACAGTCGCCTCGAAATTCTACCCCATTATGCTCATTTTTTCTTTTAATGCGAACAATTTCATATTTAAGCTAGGTATAATTCCATTACTTCCAAATTTTTATGGCTTAAAATTTAAAAGCCTTTATCTGCATCTTAAAGAATTTGAGGAAGTTTATGCTACTTTTGTTAATCAAGCTTGTAGTGATGAAATTATTAACCTAAAATTGTTTTCTTTTTTTATTGAAAGATAAAGCAAAAACTTGGCTTAACTAATTAAACCTAGATTAATGAGCACATGGCATGAAATGCAAGTCAAATTTGTGAAAAAATTATTTCCAACACAAAAGACAAACATTTTGAAAAGATTTTCATTGTTGCGAAAATTTTAAAGTTTGTTAAATTCTTGCCCACATCATGATTTTAAAAAATGGTGAACCATAAATTTCTTTTATAAAGGTTTAACATTTGAAATAAAGCAATTTGTAGAAATTATATATAATGGTAAATTTCTAGACAAGGAATTTGAAGAAGCTTTAGAACTATTAGATCACTTAGTTGAAAATTCACAATCTTAGTATAATGTTAATCTATTGAGAATTCAATTGGATCTAATCTTGCAAATACTAATAAGAGAAAATATCAGC
Organism: Swietenia macrophylla; assembly: GCA_032401905.1. Classification (NCBI taxonomy): domain Eukaryota; kingdom Viridiplantae; phylum Streptophyta; class Magnoliopsida; order Sapindales; family Meliaceae; genus Swietenia; species Swietenia macrophylla. The sequence continues at coordinate 3,639,194 of CP135559.1, read as the reverse complement.
TTAGTTAAGAAGATGATATAAATGCTAAGATTGTTGAAGCCATGGAAATAAAGAAAGTTAAAAAAAAAAAGGTGAAATTTGTGCAAAATGAAGAAAATTGTAGCATTTGTGCCATAGGGCACTCAACAAATGAATGTTTGAATATTTTTATCTTTAAGAGGTATTTCACAAGTCAAGAACAATTTTGAAAGGCTTTTGCTATTTTTCTATTTAAAGCCTTACAATTCTAAATGAAGAAATCATCCAAATTTTAGTTGAAGAAATAATAATCATGCACATCCAGTGTCTTCTTAAGGTAAGTCAAATTTTTCTCACTATACCATCCCAATCAAAGAATTTAAGGAAACATTGCAAACATTCATGCAAGGCCAAACCAACATCAATAACCAAACTTCACAAGATACTAATGAGATCAAAAATATTAAGTACATAATTATTTTATAAATTCATACATAAATATCATAAATCTAAAATAAAAGTTTACAAACTCATAAATTCAAAAATAATAACTGCTATTCACATCTTTATAGTATATTTGTACCATGAAGAAATTATTACAAAAAAGTTTTTATTTTTTAAATATGCTTAATATTTTATGTGAATGATGTATTTTAATTTTAATTATTGTTGAAAATTACTAGTGTTAATTAGATAAATAAATTTAAATTTTATATTTAATAATCGTATGAATATAATTTAAAAATAAAAAATCTACTATAAGTCTATAGATATCTATGGAGGTTTGGTAATTTTTAAAAATCCATGATAATAAAATACCAAATTTGTAGTGGATTTAATACATGTTTGATATTAAATTTTCTCAGTGGATATAAATACAAGTTTGAAGATATTCATCTAAAACATGTACTATTATTATCTTTAACCTTGTCAAAGGAAGCAATTTACTATTTTTAGGAAACTTAGGCAAAAGGCGAAAAAAGTTTCAACAAGTATAAGTGAAAGACTAATTTTCTTCTATTAACATACTTGAATTTAATTTTTTAAATATTTTAAATATTATTTTGCTTTGTAGAACTCACAACTATCTTCTCAAATGGATATTGTAACCCAACATAAGAGAACATGGCTATGGTAGGTGGTGACTAGTTTTCTATAATTCATGAGGCACCATTATCCTCTTTTTATTTTTTTATATGTTGGATTTGAACCGAGTTTTCAAGATTTGAAACAAAGGAAAAATATATTAAAATAAATAAGAAATAACACTTGAAATACATAACAAAAAAATTGAAACATAAATAAATAGTGCTTTAAATATTTTTAGAAAGAGTTGAAATAATCTTTAGGAAATATGAAAAAATGAAGGTAAAAGTACCCAAGGGTACTATAGTGAATCCTTTATAATTAATTTTTTGTTTAAGCTTTCACATTTTTTTTTACAATAACAATTAACCAAGTTGCGCACAACTATTTTGTTTAGCCTTTAATTGATTAACTACGAAGGATCTCATATTGGAAGACAATGAAAGTGTGTCGTATACATTGAAAAAATATTGATAATTGACTTGTATTTTTTTATTTTTTAAATTATAATTAATTGTTATCCCTTTTTACTGATTATTGCGAGATATGCATCAACAATAGAATAGTACGCATCAATAAGCTTTGACAAGATGTGTAATTTCAATCCAAAATAATACGGCATACTTTAAATTATTATGGTGATCTCGAGCTCTTAGAAGAAGAAGAGGAAAAAGATATTAGAACAAAGAGGAACTGATTTACTATGCTTTTCCCTTTTGAAATTCTTAGTTTAAACCCTAACTATATCTGAAAGGGAAAAAGGGTGAAAGGTGCAATTCTACAGAAAGATAAGTCTCTAAATAGCAAATTAAAACATAATAAAATTTGTTATATTTATATCAATCAAATTTAATAAATCTCAATATATCACCTAAGATCTATTACAAATAATTTCAACTTATGCAATTAAAAATAATTAAAAAATAGAGACACTTTAATTTGATATCAAAAGGAAACATTATAAAGAATTCTTCGCAAAATTAAAACTTTCTGGGTTTTATAGAAGCTATCCAAAATTTTACTAGAAAGAAAAAAATTTACAACTGGTAATTTGATTATAAGAATTTTTGAACATACTCATAGTGGCCCACTTTAGTGATTTTATTGTTTAGAACTTTAAAATTTTCTTGCCAATGGAATTCACGAATAACTCGTTTAATTAACTAAAACTCCAACTATCAATATTACTTAGAACTCTAAAAATTTTATAGTTAAATTTATAGAGAGAGAAAATACAAAAAAAAAATTTCAAATAAAACACTAAGGTAAACGTTTTCACTTAAGCAAAAAAAAAAAAAAGAACTCCCAAAATCCCACAAATTAAAGTTTTAAGAACCGCAAAATATGAAAGACATTTTATATTCTTGACATGCTCTTGGGTACACATTTGGCATGAGATTTAAGTGGTTGTTGGCTTGATCATGGCTTGAGCTCAAAGTTGGTACGATGTTTCTAGACTGTGCTAGCTTGACCATAACTAGGCTTTAAGTTGGCACCAAATGATGAGAATCAACAACAATTCATAAGAATTCTTCACATGTGCCAATTAGACCAATTATAAGTGTAAGAGCAAATCATAACTTATTTGCAATTTGCGTTTGTGAATTTTCAAGTAAATTTTTATGCCATTTTTTTAATGTGTTTGGGAATGCCACATAGGCATTTATTCATAGCTATTTTAAATTAAAACTTTTATTTCTAATATTTCAAGATTTAATGATAAGCTTAAAGGAACTTAAACAACTTTGTAAAAAAGAGATTAGATTTATTCAATTAAAAATATGAGAATTGCTGTTTTTTTTATTTTTTAGAGAACTTTGTAAACTTATCAAGAAATTTATCTTATGATATTTAAATATTTTTCCTTACACTTTTAGTTTGTCATTAGTGAATCATTGAATCAAAATTTTTATTGTTAGTTTTAGTTTTTTTAGAACTTGAATTTTAATTCAAACTGTTGTATTTTAAAATTCATTTTTAGAGTCTTAAGATAAATTTTTAAGGTTTCAAGGTTGATATTTTTAGGGTTCACATCACCTATTCTTTGTCTCATTGTTGTTGCATCCTTGATTCAAGTTTTCTTCGTGTCTTTATGAACAAAACTAAAACCTCTTTTTGCGATGAATGTGGGTACGAGTAAATAAATATTGACAAATATTTAATTTTTTATTTCTCTAAATAATTTTAATCTTAATTAATTAATTTTTTTAATGATTAGCTTCAAATTCTAAAATAAAAATTAAAACTTTTATGTATACAAATTATAAGAATGTTATTGACGAGATAAATTGATTATTTTTTTTGTTACTTAAAGATTTATTTTTCATTAATTTATATATTATTATTTATTGTAGAAATCATGATAGATTATGTGCTAACTATAATTGAGTAAAACGAAGATATGAACTTAGTAACTATATTTTTAGATTTATGATTTTATAAACTTTTATTTTAGATTTTTTATATTTTATATATAAATTTTTAAAATAATTATTTATTTTTTAAGTAATTGTGATGAACTTTATTTTTTGTTGAATATAATTAATATTTTATTTAAGTGATGTATTTTATTTTAAATTATTATTGAAAATTTATAATTTTAATTAGATAATTTATAAATTTAAGTTTAATACTCAATAATAATATGTGTATAGTTAAAAGTATTAAAAAAAATTATTAAGAATTCGCGAATATTTGCACGGATTTGATTAATGTCAAATATCTCTTTAAATAAATTTGGTAATAAAATATTAAATTTGCTAAGAGTTTGGTATGAATTTAGTATAAAAATTTTTTAGCAAATGCGAATTTAAGTTTACAGGTATCCACTCCAAATCCGATCCGCTGCTATCTCTACATAAAATTAAAGATGCATACATGAAACAGTGAATTCATACTCATATCAACAAAATATGGTTTAAATACATCATAGTAGAAAATATATTGTAATATATTATATATTATCATCTAATCTCTCCCTAACAAAATCCTCTACGACACACACTCCCTCTTTTTGTTACGAAAGAGTATAAGGAACAAACTAATTATCCTCGACAGTTGTTATAAGAACAAAGGGAGCGGTAGAAGACGCATCGGAGGATCATCAACAACTAGAACTGTAGGAACGGAATCTACATGTATTAGAACAAATAAGTGATCACGAGGCTCTAGTATGATGAAGTCAACATTCTCATCCTCATCGGATTTTGTCGCATCTAGAACCCCCACCACATCGTCGATGCTTAGACATTCGGACATGGATCTCACTCGTCTAAGACTGAACAGCACATACTGTAGCTCAATGGTACCCTAACGAGCAAATATCTAAAGCTGAAACTGACTATCCGATGCAGCTTATTCATCATGGTAGCCATATAGGTAGCTAAAGAATCCAAAGTCACTCCAGATGTGGAAGGAGGAGGAAATAGAATTGGAGGAGGAACAATAAAAGTCTCATTAGAAGAAGAGATATCGGGTCTAGATCTAAAGCTAGATGCTAACTCAGCTCGAATCAAGTTTAGCGTCTTAAGGTCTATAAGAAGATCCAAATGCATCAGACCTAAGTTAGGAGTGGGTATAACAAAATTAATGTCACAGAGAATCAAAGTAAAGGTACAAGGAAATGATAAACCTAATGACCGATAAGTCACTTGAAACGAATGAATAGCGATGAGATAAATATGTTTCGAATGATCTGTAGTGAAGCCCTGAACAAGGGCTTAAAAAAAACTGACTCTGGAGGGGGGATACTCGTGTGATTATCGGTGGGATCCAGATTAATACACAAAATCCTATTAAGGATGTATGGGTCCTGCGAGCTGGCTGCTGTAGGCAGGCTGCAAATATCATATGTATATGGTCTACCAAATAGGGTGGTGACCATGTCAACATAGAAAGGTTACTCAGTTCTAAAGAAGGGAAACTGAGGGTGAGCAACCCTCGAAATGCCGAGCTGTAAAGCTACCACATCGCGGCGACAAGATAGATCGCACTTGTCAGAAACACAAAAAATAAAAATCCAGGTACATCCACATCGTGGATGTTGCCGTGGAACTCCTGAATGATTTCCTCGAAGGGTTGCATGAACCCACCAAGGATAGAACTCTATTGATGCTTTCTAAGTAAAATTGGTAAATGGAACCTATCGTAAAAAGCAATCAAGTTCACCTCATGTTCCATAAGAACGGCGCCAGAGGAAAACCTGTCATGAAAGTACACATAAGCCCTATTGTTGAGAAAACGTAGGGACTTGACACGAGGTCTCTTATGCTGTGCAATAAATTTAATACATCTAAACATCTGAACAAAATAGTAACATATAAAAATCACAAAACAAAGCAAAGTAGACAAAATCCTAAGACTGTATATGACTACCAAATAAATAGATTGCCTAACTGAGCCAAACCTAGCAAAGCAGATGTAAAATCAAACCGTCGACTCATGAATGCAAGCAATAATGTAAAAACACACAAAAACAATGCAAGCAATGTAAATGCCATCATTCAATATAAAAGAAACAAAACTAGGAAATAATAATGCAAAATGAAATAAAAAAATTGTTGTTTTTTATTAAAAGTTTTGCTCGCCCGTACTGCAAGCTAGCATTGGTTTAGCATGCGAGCACCCTTGCTCAAGCAACAATTAAAGTCCAAACATGCCCCAATCTAGCCTAAATATGCATTGATAATCATAAAAGGTTAAACACTATACTTGGGGCAAAATGGATTTCTAAGCAGTGAAAAATGACGCAAAAATGAAAGAAATGGCAATTTATAGAGAGAATGATAGAAAATCAAAGGAAAGCAAGGACAAATAACCGCTGGCATGAGAAAAAAAACATGCTCAAAACCCTAGTAAAACCACTTGCTCGAGCAAGGTTCAAGCACCAAGTTGGCACCAAGTTCGCACCAAGTCTCTGACTCAATAAATGTAATACATAAAATATAATAAATGCACTCGAGTGCTTACTAGGCACACAGGCTCGCTTGAGCGAGGATCAATCACCAACTTGGCATCGTGTCTTAATTCTCTTTTTTTTATTTATTTTTACGAAAATCAAAGTATTTCCAATACTAAACACCAACCAAGTGAACACAATTTATGGACAACAAACTGTTATATATATATCAATGCACTCGCACTTAGTAACATATATAAATATTGGTATGCACAACAGATAAGAACACATGATCAATAAACAAACTATTGCAAAACCCAATAATGAACAAGAAGCATAAGGTCTTAAATTATGAGCTAGATAAAACCAAAATGAAAATATAAGAGTAACCCACTAGAAGTAACTGGGTAAAGTCAAATACCACTAGAACCTACAAATCATATAGTATTTTGACAACTTCCTTTGTCTTAACAACTTTCCCCTTTTTTATTTTCATACTAAGCATAACTCGTTAGAATTTATTTTTTATTGTTTTTTATTAAGATACTTAAACATATGAAAAGTTGCACTAATCAAAGTTCAATTCACTCGGTCTATCCCAATAAATTACTTTATGATTGCTCACTAGATATCATACATGCGACCAAACTATGCAATTTTTTTTGGTCAATTCATAATTTATTGGTATCACACTAGCGCAAACCGAATTTATAGATAAAAGAAAAAGAAACACACTTTTGCAAGCAAATTTTAATACTTGAATACAGAAGGTTTACACTTGGTGCACACTTACAAAGATATCTTAGCCTAAACAACATAGCATAAAAGGAAAATAAAAGGAAACACATACAAAAGTCAAATGTAAGCGTGCGCGCGCGTGCACACACACACACATACACAAGATAGGCACACATAATGAAAGCTCAATAAGTGACATTTACCCCAATAGCTTTGCTAAGTAACTAAACCAAACGGCATCTAAAGGTTTGGTGAATAAGTAAGCAAGTTGATTATTAGTATGCACATATTCTAGGACCATTATCTTAGACTCAAAGATCTCAAATAAAATGAAGCCTAAGGTTTATATGTTTTGTGCTAAAATAGATGACAAGATTCTTTAACATGTTAATTACACTCGTATAACGATAGTAGATTGACATTATCTTTTATGATATGTCACAATCATTTAACATCCGTTTCATTGAAAATAGTTGAGTGCATTCAAAAGTAGTATACTCTGCTTCAGTAGTGGAGAATACAATTGCTTGTTGCTTATCCACAAAATCATATTGGTAAATGTAGTGGCTACTACATTTACCAATTTACATCAAAGTATTTAGCAAGATTAATGGATAAATCTCTACCATACTGATACCATGATTAATAGTTTCATTAACATATCGAATGATTCATTTAACAATACTTAGATGAGACTTCCAAGGACATGCTTGAAATCTTGCACATATCCAGCACTAAAAGCAATGGCTGACCAACTAATAGTAAGATAGAGTAAGCTAGCTATCATACTTAAATAAAGATTTGGATCAACCCATCTACCATGCTTGTTTCATAGCTAGGAAATTTAGGATCAATAAATCCCTTCGATTATTTGACATAGGCCACTTCTTATATGATACTATTTAGGAATGCACTCTTAATATCCATTTGATATAATTTAAAGCTCAAGCTACAAGTTATAACTAATAGAATTATAATAGATTCAAGTTTAGCAACATGTATTAAAATTTCATCAAAGTGCATTCTTTGTACTTGAATGTAACATTGTGCTATAAGTTTAATCTTATTCTTAACAATCATGTCATTCTCATCATATTTATTCTTAAGTATCCACTTTGTACATATGACATTAACATTATATAATCTAGGTGTTAGGTATCGTTCATCACTTTTAACAAACTGATTTAATTCTTCATGTATAGTATTCACCTAAAACTCATCTTTCAAGTACTCTTCAAACCTTTTAGGTTTTATTTAAGACACGTACCTAACATATGATAAGTGATTTAATACGTAGTTACATAATCCAATCCCTTATTAAGATCTCCTGTGACATTTTCTATAGGATGATTCAATGTAAAACTAACAGAAAGTTTTATTGATGAGTTAGCAGTAACTCTTTGAGAATCACTAAAAGTCTCACTTGGTTCATTGTCAGGAAGTATTCCATTAGATTCAACTAAATCATCACTCACAAGTTCACATGGACTATCATCTATCATAACATTAATAGTCTTCACCACACACTTAGCCTTATAGTAGAAGACATGATAAATATTATGATATAGTTTTTACTAATAAAAGTAACAACCGTCATACAGTATATGTGAAAAAATCCATAGAGGATTGGATCAAAAATTAAGCTTTAAAATTTTTTTAAAATAAATTAAACAAGAATAAAAGTAAAGAAAATTATACCCTAATCTCCTTTGACCCAAAATAGCATGCCATCTCTAACTTGCCTCTATATTTATCCACACACTAATAACTTAATGATAATTTCGGTATCATCTTTAGAAAGACAACTCTCTTTAGGGCTTATATTTGATTTCATAAATAAATTCTAACTGTATTTTTGAAAAAAAAAAATTTGCTAGAAATTTTTTCTTCTTTTTCTTTCTCTCTTTCTTTCTTTCTTACCAACATTTAACTAAATTTTATGAATGGCTTCCTTCTTTATCCCTTGGCCAAAATTTTCACCTTTATTATGCCAAAAGTGAAACCATTTTATTCATATTTATCAAGCCAATTAATTACTCTAATTAATGGATTGATATTTGGCAAAATAATGGTTATATATTTTAATCATATAAGTGAATCATCAAAATGATAAAAGTAAATTAATCTACATCCTACATGTGTATGTTATATGTGTTAATCTCTATTATATATTTATCACATTTGCTTGGTAGAAATTTTGACACTTGGTATAATCTAAACCATTCATGTGTTAAAGAAAGATTAAATCAGAACTATCTATTTGTCAAACAAACATTAAATTAATTAATAAATAAATAATTTATCTATTAATTAATTAATACAAAACATAACCCTAACCATCTTCCTTTATCCGCCAAACATATTTATGTTATATCAAAAATTAACAAAAAAGTTTTCAATGTTACGAATGCTAGAGCACAGTGGTTGAAAATTTTATTCAAAATAATATAATAGCTACCAATCAAAACATCAAGGCTATATTAATTTTGTTAATCCAAAAAAATTTATAAACTAATTTAATTACATATTCAAACTTATTCACATAATTTTAGTATAACTCATTATAATTGAAATTCTCAATGATCATAAATGAACTTTAGCAAGATATTATGACCCCTACATACAAAAAATGTAATTTTGAATGAACTTATTATAGTTACAGGTATGTGTAATAAAATTCCTCTTATGCTAACTCCTAATCAACTGCAAGTCATGGTGTCATCAAATCTAATCATAGGATCAAAAACTCAATTATATACGGGATTTGCATATCTACGAAACTTATTTTTAGAAACTACATGTTCTATTTGAAGATTTTCTTCTCATGTATGATAGATCTTGAAAAGTTTAATACAATTTAGTCTCCAGTTGAAATTGAAGAGATGGGTCATGGTTTCATTTATAAAGTTTGGCCAAAAAAATGCCCAAGCTCATAAACACTCTTTAAACTAGAAATTAGCAGTTGAATTATTGGAACAAATATGTAGATGAACTAAAATCATATTCTTATTTCCTACGCACCGATTCGTACATGAAAAGCAAGAAGTTTCCCTTTTTATTGTAAGTTGGCTTTTTAGGTAGATCAATAACTATACCATTGAAAGATTACATTAAAGTAGATGATCATATTTTGCGATCATTGTTTGTAGTTTGTTCTATCAAGAATGACATTAATAAGATGAATGGGATTAGTAGCAAAAGTATGGTTTTACATTTTTTTTTTTTATCAAAGTCAACAATCAACAATCAACAATCAAAGTCAATGGTAAATGGTTAAATAATGATACATGAACATGGTTGAGTCGAAGCATCAGACTGGTTGTGAATTGAGTTGGGCAACCTGTAGATGCATGTAAGCAAGTAATGTGAGTGTGGATGCATTAGCAAGTTAATTGAGGCACTTGAAAGCATGTGGAGGCGTGTAGGTTGTTGTGGCTACCAGTTAGGGTGTGCAAGTGTCACGCCCCCAAACTTAGAGTTCGTGAATTAAAATTTAATTATAATAATCTAAATTAAGGGAATATGATTTTAGATATTTTAGTGAAATATTCCCTACAACATAAGTACTATAAATATAAATTTGTAAATTTTAAAATTTCTATAATACCTCTAATATCTTTTCATGAAATTTTAAATTGCTGCTACAACAAACTTATTATATCAAAACTTAATATATTATTTTAACTAAATATATACAATCTCTAATTTGCTTACAACTTTTTAACACATACGATATATACAATAAAATATTTTTTTTCAAAATATACCTAACAAAAAAATACTATGTTTTCTTCAAGTTCACATATTTTTTACTATTCTAAAAGAACCTAGAAAATAGGGAATGAGTTAGAGTCTAATAAATATTCACACATAAATAAAAGTTTTTTAAAAAAATTTAAAATGATTATATTTTTAATTTTTCACGCTATAAATAAATGTAAATAAGTATAAAAGAGTATAAATAATACTAATTAAACAAGGCAATTTAATTATCACTATGTATAATACATAGTTTTGGAATACTATTCCCAGGTATTGCCATACAAGAAATGTATAGCCTGTGTATTTTTTAGGTTTTGTACCTAAAAACTGCTATTCATAATTTTAAGTTTACAAACTTTTACTGTAAGACTAAAATTAGATTTATAGTTATTAATACTAAACAAAAAATCATGCACCATTTCATAATGCAATCATATACGATAATAACAAAATAATTTATTCATGTTATTTTATAATATTTTAAACATTAGAAGTATAATTTAACAATAATAACATTACTAAATTCTTGAAGAATTTATGCAAAACATGATAAAATAGTAATCATATCAGTGAAATATAAATTTTTATATTATACTTTCAAAATAAAATATCAATATTTATTTTAATTTAAAGGATTCGCATGCTGTAAGTAAATTCATTTTATTTTTTTATAATAATTTAATATAAAACTTTAATTTTTGATTTTTAAAACTCTAAAATATTTAATTACATGTAAATTACCTATTTGAATTAATTTGAAGTTATTCTTTTAAAATTTTTACTAATTTCTCCTCCTTACTATTGTTATTGTCTAATATTATTTTACAAAATTTAATATAAATTACTAAAATGAACCAATAACGTGTACTACTTATATTAAAATACAAATAAGTATCCAAGCTAAAATCAAACTAAGATTCAATATACAAAATTTTAGAATTTCATATTTCTAAAATAAAAATATTAATAATGATAAATTATAAAAAAATTTCTAAAATATGAATAATTACAAAAATATCTTAAAATATTTACACTTAAGACCTGAAATCTTTTGAATTTATAATATTATCCTAAATTATAAGAATTTTTATTATAAGCTAAAAATTTCTAACTATTTGTAAATAAACTCTCCTAATTTATAAAATAATACAAAATTATATAATTTTTTGTATTTTTACCCCCAACCAAAATTTCATTAATTTATATCTAATTTTTAATAATTTTCAAGAAATTTTTTTATCAAACTATCAAATTCAACCTAAAATGTATTGTTCTAGAATTTAAAAACTTAAAATAGTAGTAATTTTAATTTTTAAACTACTAAAATAAAATTTACCTATTTTTTCAATTTTCAACAGGTTTTACACTAAAATATAACATTTTTTCTTCTTTAAATAAAGCAAAAGGAAAGAATTACCTTAAAATTATCCCTTATTCTTAATTTCTTATCTTCTTCCATTTTTCCTTCTCCTTCTTCCTTTTCTCCTCCTTTCTTCCTTTCTTCTTCTTTTTCTTTTTCTCTCTATTTCTCTCCTTTTTCTTTTCTTTCTTCTCTCTTCTCAGGCCTTCTATAATCTTTTCTCAAATTCTCCATTTAACTTTACATATATCCACATTTTTATACTCAAGGATATGGACCAAAAGAAATAAAATTTGGGCTCAATTATTTTTCTATATTTTGGACATAAAGTAATGTTGTTGGGCTTGAACAGGCTTAGGTATTACAGCAAGGACATGGTGGTGAGCTAAAACTTCAAGTGTTGACAGCTATTGATTGTCAGGGTAGGTCTTTTGCCAAAAGTTTGAGCTAACAATAGAAACATAAATTTTGGTCTCAACTGTCAATTATTTTGTTTTTAGATCAGTAAAAAGACTCAGACAATGAATCAGAGAGTGTTTGCGAGAGCAAGAGAATATGAAATTTTATGAAATTCTAGTACATTGACACTCATCTACTAGAATGGCAGTGCATACACATCAACCAAAGGAAGAGTTTCTATATTGACTACTGAGTGAATACTTTGATGCCATGTAGAAAATATGAGAGAATATTAGAGAAATATTTGTATTTTCTATATTCAAATGTTAAAAAGAAGAAAAAAAAAACACTCTTTTATAGTTGAAAGAGTAATATTAAATAAGATAACTAACTAATACAAAATATTCTACCAAAAATACATAGCATTTTATCATTAATACAGAATATACTGTTCAATAATATATCATAAGAAGAATATGTTCAACATATTCTATCATAAATGAATAATATGCTATCAAAAATCTAATATATGTAATAATTGTTAAATAAATAATCATTTTACAATAAAATGGAATCCCAAACATGTACTTAGATTTTAAGCATTGATTTTATCATTTAATATGCTTCTATAATTACCAGAAAGTAATTGACACAAACTCAAATATATTTTAATACAAATTATTTAATTCTAGCATAAACAAATAAGTGATATATATGTTCTGTCTGGTTTAATAATTATATACCGCAGTACTTTTAAAAGTGTAATTTATGGAAGCCTGGCTTAATCTCTCTTTGCCACGTGCAGTTATTTCTTTAGTGCACTTAACCATAATTATTTTTAAAATTCCAATATTACCCAATGGGCTTAAAAGGAAGTCCATATCGAAGCCGTACAGTCTGGAGACATTTGACTAAGCGCGTTACCCGTTAAAAAAGCAACAACTGTCGAAAGAAACCCACGCAAAAATAAATAACTCCTCCATAAGCTAAAAAGCCAATGAAAAAGCTCCAATAAAATTGTACACGGCTATCTCAACGCCGAGGCAAAGCCAAAGAAAGGAAAAATGGCAATCACATCTCATCTTACCAAATTCACTCCCCCTTCTCTAAGTACTTCGCGCACTTTCTCTCCTTCATATCTCTCGTACATCCCCACAAGTAATCTCGATCTTTTAAAAACCAAGAAGCTCAGTTCAAGAACGGGCTTGACCATCAATGGCAGAAGAAGATACGGATCCATTTCTGTCCATGCCATGGCTTCTTCGTTCGGGTCTAGGCTCGAGGAGACCGTGAAAAAGACTGTCTCCGAGAACCTAGTTGTTGTTTACTCAAAAAGTTGGTGCCCGTGAGTTATATGGACTTCAATTCATACAGATTCTTTTTTCTTATTTATTTTTAATTTTGGTAATGTATGGTTTGAGTTTGGCTTGATGGAAACGAAATTGCAATGAGGTTATTGTGAATTGTGTTTTGCAGGTATTCATCCGAGGTGAAAACATTGTTTAAGAGACTTGGTGTGGAGCCGCTGGTTATTGAAATGGACGAAATGGGTAAGTGACTCTAGTTCTAAACAATTGTGTGTATGTGAGTATTGTTTAGATGATTGTTGTTCTGTTCACATCAACTGTCATTTGCTTTAAAATAAAAATCCATTTTTTTCTTATGCATTGGTTAATTGAGCTTGTTTGCATGAATGCATGATCTTAGCAGTTAAGCAGCAAAGAAAATGATAGTTGTTAAGAGTTAACTGACTGATAAAATCATTTTATGTCAACGCGGTGACTTTCATAGTGTAAGGATGACACCCAATTTCACATAATTTATTATCATTCACCACGCCTAGACAAATCTTGGAAACAAAACTGCATTGCAGCTTTAGGATAACCCTTTCTTCGTTATGCTTGATGGTGGAGTTCCAATTATCTTACTAGTAGCAATAAATTATATTCCATTAAACGGAAAAGATCATTAAGCTATATGATCTATGACAGAGGTTCTTATTTAGATTGATCGAATCTCAAGATATTTCTCTCTTACAGGTCCCCAAGGCCCACAACTGCAGAACGTGCTAGAAAGGCTAACTGGACAGCGAACCGTCCCAAATGTTTTCATTGGTAAGTAGTGTTTTTGGAATGCACATCATTAACTTTGATGTATCTGATGTATCTTTTGCTTGAAACAAATGATACAATTATTGCTTTTATCAATTCTTGACCATTTTAGTTCTCTTGAACAAATTTTTGGATCACAGGTATTAACTGATCAGTCTACTTCTCTTGATGATTACTGTTGGACTCTGTGAGGCATATAGCTATAAAGCATGTAGTTATCTCTCTAAGATATTAAGTTTTGTGTTTTACCATTTTCAATTATTTTTTTTTTCTCTTGGGTTGTATGTGGCTTTATGTGCAACCAATTTATTGTACTTTTTCTTGTTTGGAATGCTGACTGAGAGGTATGGACTAAATGGCAAGATTTCATGGCAGCAGCAGGGCCAAACAATGTGGCAGTTATAAAAATTTCCAAATCACCTATCAAGTATATAAGTTGTAAATGAAAGTGAAGCAGAAGATAAGCCGACTCTCTCTGAGAGGTGGCAGTGGAAATTGAGACAAACCAAGTGAAATATGCTTTTAGACTAAAGTATCCCTTTGTTTTGATCTCATTGGATCGTAAGTTATGATCTGTCGTCCAGAAACAATGATACTTGAGTTGTTGATACTCAAGAAATAATGCTCAAGAAAAATTATCAAGTGGTGTGTGCATGATAAGTTTGTTCAATGTTCATTTAGGATTCTTTAACAAACTGACAACTTTAAATCTGAGCACTCCCGGAAGAAAAATTGATCAAATTCTTGTGAAATAGACTTTTACAACATGCTATTCATTACTTCATCTACTTTTTGGGATTTTCAGAGTGAATAAATGCTCATGTTCTTTGTTCCTTTACATAATCAGGGGGAAAACACATCGGCGGTTGTACAGGTACACTATACATGCAATTTTATCCTAAACTATTATTCGTTGCAACAAAATTTCCTGTTTTCAAGTGTTGGCCCCCTTTTTTTTTTTTTTTTTTTTTGCTTTTTCACAACTCTCTTTGAACAATTGTTGCCAAAATTTATAAGGCATAGTTTAGTTATATAACTTTTTTCTGAGAAATACAATAGCATATCTTGATATGGTTTAACATGTCAATGCAAACATTTTCCTCCTGTAGTGATAGCTGTTCTAATCCTCAAAACTTTCAGCTAATACTGATGTAAGTTAGTTTCCAGCCTTCATTTCTGACTTCCTGACCCTTTAATAGCTTTTCTTTTACTTGGTTTCATTTCTACCGAAGCAGCTAGAAATTCTCAAATCTCTCAACTTGTTAAGAGTCTTATCGATTTTTGATACAGGCAATAATAGTTATAAGATATTTGGCCTTGGCCATTTCGTTGCATTCTAAAAGTAAAAGAAAAAATAAAAGAATGATTATACTGTTAGTGTTGTTTCACACTCTGATGCAGATACTGTTAAGCTACATCGGAAAGGAGAACTTGAACCTTTGCTTTCTGAAGCTAATGCTAAAAGTGCAGAGAACTAGCCCCATGGCAGGTGATTACTTGAAGGATCTTACTCTCTTACCAAACCTGGACACTCGACCAAAATTCACTCTCTCAAGCATTAGCTTTATTTATTTATATTGAACTCATTGAAGTTAGTTGTCACATCACTGCCTGTGAACCTAGTTAATTATTCATCTCTGTTAAAAATGTTAATTCATTGAATATGTATTTTCTTGAGCACCACTGTAAAAACTTTTGGAGTTAAGAGATGCGTCTGTACTTTTAAGTTTATGTGTCAACTTCGCTTTTATCAGGCAGTGTTGATATCCTCCTCTTTTTGGTTATCTTGAACTTGAGTCCAATTTGGATTGGAAATCCCACTCAAGTAATCTGGGCTGAATTCTGGCAGACCTGACAGTTTGATCAACTGGGATCAGATTTTACCAGAGCAGAACAGAAAGGTACTTTTTGTTCGGCTGGACAAAAAGTCATGAAGTGCTTGTACATCCAGGCACTCTATTCTCCTTTTTCAATGTATAATAACGGATTAATCTTCTATTAACCACCTCCATTTCATTTGCTATACATACCAAAGATAGAATTACAAATTTCAATTTTTATTTTGGAACTTAGACTTGAACTGCTAAACCAAACCAACATAAACTGATAAGTGCATATTTAAATGGGTTTGATTTATCACATGCTATCTGTTTGAATTAGTTTGGTCTAAATTAAAATCTAGTTTAAAAGTTGAACTAATATCGATCCAAATAATGTCCGACCGCTACAATAAACTTCTCCCTCTTCTGCTTGTAGTCAGCAAACATCTCGTCACAGTCAGGAAGGTGATCTTTGATCACTAGGCGATTCAGAAATTCCCAATCCACCGCGTAAACGAGGGAAGCTATCAGCGTCAGGTACTTTCACACCAACAACTTCTTCAATGACGAGACTTGGCAATCCATCTAAAACCCTTGTCTTGCCATTCCAATTTTTATTGCCCCCGAAAAACATAGTCTCTAACCACTTGTTCTTCTATAATTTTTAGTTGCTTTCTTGATTCTCTAATTGCCTTCTCTTCTTCTCCAACAGCAGTGTAGAATGCTGCAAATATAGAAGTCTGCGTAGAAATAAAGATACAAGATTTAAAACATTTTCTTAACCTTAAACGACAAAGTTAGCATAAGAATTTGTAATGTGTATAGTCAGTAATCACTTTTTTTTCCCATGAAAATTAATCCACAATCGCGCCGCTGATCTGTCGTAAGGGTCTATGGGAAGTGAAGGACGCTGCTGAGGCCATGTCTCTTGAATAGACTCAAGAACAGCAATGGACTCAACGATTAGTCTCTAAGCATTAATTTCATTTCTTAAAAATAATAATAATAATAATAATAATAATAATAACAAGTAACGAGGAAAATAATTACGAGGGATTGACAAAATTATTTACTGTTAATGAAGTAGACTTGGTATGATTTTCTAAAAATATTAATACCTCAATAAAAATACTAACAGCCAAACTAGGTCTACCATTTTCCACCCTGACCCCACCACCAATTTCTCAGAATCCGAAAATTATTAGTATTGGAACCATATAAAAATTTATAAATTAAAACAGATATTAATTAATAAATAAATTAGAAATTTATTAATTTATAAAGTATATTTACAATGTAATGTGCATGCATTTAATTAACTAAAAATTTATTATATTTTACTAATCTAATCGATTGAATTTGAATTAATCCACTAAAAATATATTAAATTAATAAAAAATAAGTTTATTGTATTTATCTACTTATTTAGATAATATTCATGCAATTATATTGATTTAATTAAATGTATTCAACGAATTAAATTAATAATAATCTTTATATAAACAAATCCAAAATCTTCTTATATTTCATGATAAATTGCTTGAGCATTTGTAATAGCTTCTTTTTTATTAAGTGTTCAAAAATCAACCCTAATATATGAGATTCATAAAATATTATGCCCGCATAATAAAAAGCATCCCACATGCACTCAAAAGAAATTGCAGCAATGAGTTTATGAAATCCAACTAGAAAAGAAAAAAGCAACAATAGATTCATATTTTATTATGAATTTATATTTGTAATTTTAATAAATTATTAATTTATAATATAAATAGCACCATAGAGTTAGATAAGATTTTTTTAAAAAGTATTATCTTATTAATTTATTAAAATTATTAATTTAACCTATTAATCGAAATCGGAATTGCAAAAAGTTAAGTATATAATAGGGATTATTAACTTATCAAATGTTAATTTATAACGGTTATACTGTACATAAATTTAAACAATATTATCTTATATATATTTAAGAAATGACTAATAAATATCATAAATTTTTTATTTTAAATAGTTGAAAATAACAAAAATAAGTGCTTGTGCCGTCATATCTTTTTATTCTCTCAATCTCATGTGATTTTAATTAAAAAGAGATGAAGCATTTAATAAAGGAAGTAGTGATGCTAAATGACAACGGAACATTGCTTTATAATTCTTATTTTTCATTTTTTATTTTAGATATTAATTATTCAAAGACGTTGTACTGTTACTTTTGATATTGTTAAGAAAATAGTATCCCAATGTGTTAGTGTTAATAATAATTGTTTTAATTAGAAATAATATTGTAGTATGCCATTAATTTATATTATATTTGTTTATGTTACTGGAATTTTATATTTTTAGATATAAATTAGTACATAATATGGTTAAAAAAAGATTAAAAAAATTAAACAAAAATGAGAAAAAAATGAATTTGCTTATGACATAAATCATTTTAAAACTCTATTCAAGAAAAAGTTTATGTCATATTTTATCATTATTTAAAAATTTTTCAAAATGAAATCACTAACATTCAAAATAATAATTTATGCCATGTAATGATGTGGCAAAAAAAAATCATTTAATCAAATTAAATGTTGCTCAAAATATTACAATCAATGATTATCTTTCTTGGGTCTTGAATGCTAAAATTCACCTTGATGCCATGAATTTTAAAAATACTATTAAGAAAGGCAATGAAATATTTATCCAAGACTATTCCTAAGCAATGATTTTTCTTTGCCACCATCTTCGTGAACAAATAAAAAGTGAATAACAAATGATAAAAAATTCATTTGTCTTTTAAAATTATCTAAATAAAAATTTTAATAACCAAAAGACGATTATACTTCTAAAACTCATTATGATCGAATACTTTTAAAATTACAAGATTTTGAATCCATCAAGTATTATAGTTATGTATTATTCAAAATTATTTCTCAATTACAATTCTACGAAGAAAAAAATACTTATGCAAATATGTTAAAAAATATATATCTATTTTTCTACTAAGAATTTGATCCTGTAGCAGCAATATCAAGAGTAAAGATTTAAAAATATTTTAAATTTATCTCATATTTTTTATTGGCTTAAAAAAAACAATAACCTTTTATTGAAAACCCATCAGTCTCACCCGAGTGAATTTGTAACACTTTGAGAAGTGAATGGTACTTCAACCAATATCTGTATTGCGAATTGAGGATGCGCTTAAGGCCATGATTGTAAATATAATCTGAGTCATGGTGCTTGTATCAAGAAATTTAGATCAAATCACTCAAAATGAAATAATAATGATAAAAAGCAAGGGAAACAAAAAGGACCGCACAAGAAACCTTTAAAATATTATGAAAATGTTTGTTTAGAGGTGGTATGAAAGGACATTGGTCATGCATTTGTTTTATACCAAAATATCTCATTGATCTCTACAAAGCATCTAAAAATGCGGAAGGAAAAAAAATTGAGACAAATTTCATTAAATATGATGATTTAATTGATATAACCTATTTAGATATTTCGACTTTTTTTCGAAGATCACTAATGGTAAGATTGAACTTTTAATAAGTAATGGACATACGAAGACAGACTAAAATACTTTGATTTTAAGGTGCGTTTCAAAGTTTGGTGTATTTTCAAATTTAGTATGTTTGGTGTGTTGAAGGTTTGAAGCTATACTGTGTTTGAAATATGGTAGTATAATGTGTTATAAATTATGTTGTAAAAAGTGTTTATTATTTTTAGTATTTATAAGAGTTTCACGAGAACTTTATGAACGTTTCTAATAAAACATTTTATGTTATGTTTTCTTTACATTATTTGAACATTCTTTATATTCATCTCATTTTTGTTAATTTTATGTTATATGTGTGTAAAGATAAAAATGAATGACATAGAAGATTTGAATAATCATACGCCGATTGATGAAGATGAATGTTGTATATTGTAACAGATCCAAAATTCCAAAGAAATTTGCTTAGTTTTAAGAATACTCATCAAAACGAATATCATATTAAAACATCTAACAAAAATAATTTTGAATTTCTTTGTACTATTTCAACTACATCGTGCCAAAAGCATGTATTAGAAAAAATATCCTCACTTTTTTTTATTATATCATATAACTATAAAAATAGTAGAAATTAATTTTGTAAAGAACCAAAAGTCTTTTAATCTAAAGATTTTAAATTTTTGACATGATCGACTTAGGCATCTTGTATCAACAATGATGCATCATATTATGAAAAATTCACATGGATATAAATTATAGAATTAAAAGCTTATTTTACCTATTGTTATTATGTATGCTATTTTTTCTCAAAAAAATTAATTATTCAACTATCTCCAACAAAAATAATTCTGAAATCCTCTAAACTTTTGTAACATATCCAAAGGGATATATGTGTACTTATACACCCAAATTGTGGCTCATTTTATTATTTTTTGGTCTTAGTTGATGGTTCAACTAAATGGTCACATATATCTTTACAATTTATTCATAATGTTGCAATTGCCAAACTTCTTGCTCAAATCATCAAATTATGAGCACAATTTGATGATTTGTCTATGAAAACAATTAGATTGAACAATAGTGGTGAATTTATATCTAGATTTTTTAATAATTATTGCATATCTATTAGATTGACGTTGAGCATCCTATTGTACACAATCATACGCAAAATGGTTTAGATAAGTCTTTGATTAAACGCTTATAATTAGTTGCTGCATCATTAATACTTGGACTAAATTCACTTTTTTCATGTTAAGGACATGTTACACTACATTTTGCATCATTAATTCACATTTGACATAGTACATATTATGCATATTCACTTTCATAACTTGTTTTTGGCCAACAGCTAAATATTCTCAATTGTCATGTGTTCCAACCACCCTCCACCCTCTCCACCCCCCCCCCCCCCCCCCAACTGCATAAAGAACTCAATTGTCATGCACACCCTCCTAATAAAGAACTAAGATGGGCTTGCTAAGAAGATTTAAAATTTATATTTGGTTTAATTCTCCTTCACAATTAGATATCATAAAAATCTTTTTACTACGAGAGTAGCAGATTGTTATTTTGATAAACAATTTTTTTCATTTTTAGAGAGAGAAAAGACTAAAATAAATGAATGAATTGAAATTACATGGCATGCATCATCGTTATCTTATTTTGATCCTCATCCAAATCAATGTGAACTTAAAGTTCAAAGGATCATTAATTTGTAAAATATTGCAAATAAAATTCTTGATACATTTACTAATTCACAAAAAAAATAATAAGATTATATGTTCTAGTTGAAAATGCCCTGGTACATGTTGTGATCTTTAAAGGATAACATGATAAAATTAATGAAAGTAAAGCATGTTTAAATTATAAAAGACCAATTAGTTCACAAGATACAACCTGTTAAAAAAATATATTAAAATGAAAACTTATAGAAGAAAAAAAAAACATAAAAGATAACACTTTAGAAGAGCCATTTTACTAAGTGTGCAACAGAAACTAATTAATTAAATATTATTGATCCTATTGCCCCAAAAGAAGAAAACTTACCAACAATTGAAGATGTGTTAGTTTTTCATGAAGAGACCAAAAATAATGAGATTTTAATTGATTAGGCTGGTACATAAAAATATTTGGGTCAAAATAAAATTATTATTGATAATATAATTTTATTTATTGTTGCTCACGATCTTATAAAAGATGGTTATGAGGACTGTGAAACAAAAACTGTGAAAGAATGTTGATAAAGAAATGATTGGCCAAACTAGAAAGAAGTTATTTAAGCAGAGTTAAATTCACTTGTAAAACGTAAAATATTTGGACATACTATCCAAACAACTAAAGATATCAAACATGATATGAATAAGTACTTATAAGAAGGCAAAATGAAAAAATAAAATTGAGCGATAAAGAACAAGATTATAATAGCACATGGTTTCTCCCAAACACCTGTTATTGATTATAAGGATTCATATTCTTATGTGATAGATGCAATCCTATTTCAATTTTTAGTTAGTTTCGTAGCATCTGAGGGACTTAATATACATTTTATAAACATTGTGATTGCCTACTTTTATAGTTCTATTCATAGTATTGTTTATATGAAAATCCCTGAATGATTTAAAATGTCAAAATAAACAATTTAAAACTTTATATCTTATATTTATTAAAGCTACAAAGATTCTTGTATAGATAGAAATGTTTGGGTATATGTACTATAATTGCCTAAGCAAATATCTATTAAAAGAAGAATATGTTAATAATCTAATTTATCCTTGTGTTTTTATTAAAAAGTCTAAAATTGAATTTGTGATACTTGTCATGTATGTTGATGATTAGAATCTCATCGAAACTCTAGAAAAGTTTTCAAAGATAGATTCTTATTTGAAAAATGAGTTTGAAATAAAAGATCTTTGAAAAAAAATACTTTCTTAGCCTACAAATTGATTATTTATCAAGTGAAATACTCATACATCAATTAAGATATATTAAAAAAAATTAAAACTATTTTATTAGATTAAGTTCATCCATTAAGTATTCTAATAATAGTGTGATCACTTAATGTGAAGAAAGACTCTTTTCATCTTAAAAAAAATGGTGAAGATATTTTTGGTCATAAAGTATCATACTTAAGTGCAATTGAACAATTGCACTTATATATCTTGTAAATTATACTTGGCCTGATATTGCTTATTCAGTCAATTTATTAGCAAAATATTGTTGTACACTAACACAAAAGCATTAGAATGGTATAAAGCATGTTTTATGCTATCTCCATAAGACAATTGACATAGGTATATTTTATCCAAATGGATCAAAATCACAAGTAACTAAATATGCAAATGTTTAATTCACATAAACTCGATCATAAATAAGTGATTTGTTATATCCACAATAACACTACTATATCATGGCAATTTATGAAACAGACAATGATTGTAACTTTTACAAATCATTTAGAAATACTTGATATCCACGAAATATGTCATGAGTGGATTCTAGTCAGATCAATGGTACAACATATTTGGAAAACATGATTTTCTTCGATTAAAGATAACCCCACAATATTATATATAGATAATGTTGCTTGCATTGCACAAACTAACAGATTTAAATAAAAGATTATAGAACTAAGTATATTTCACCAAAATTCTTTTATACACATGAATATCAAAATCGTGGTAATATAGATATTCAACAAATACACTCAAGTAACAATCTTGTAGATCTATTTGCAATAACTTCACTAATTGCAACATTCAAAAAGTTAATATACAAAATTAAAATGCATTAAGCCAAAGACTTACGTGAAACTTTTGAAGATTTATGCTAAGTTAAAAAGGAGCATATTTATCAAAAAAAAGATAATTAATTTAGAGAAAATTTATATATTGTGCTTTTTTACTAGGTTTTTTTCTTTTGAAATTTTTCTAGTAAAATTTTAATAATGCAGTTTTTGCACTTTGAAATTTATTTTAAAAATAGATATATTAATATATTTATTTATTTACTAGTACTTTTTTCATAGTTTTCACTATTAGAGTTTTTAATGAAGTATTTTCCATGTATTATGAACATCGAATAGAGAGTATTATGAATTGATTAAAAATAAATAGGAATATTCGTAACTTACAACTTTTAGATTTTCTTTAGTAATTTAATATAACATACATCCTTTAGTCTCTCCACAACTTTCAAGAATATATGATTCTTAATCTATAAATTTATTGTTACATTTACTTTGTGTTGTTATTATGTAACTATAAAATAAGAACACAGCTCTTTGTTTTGTAAATATTTAAAATAAATAATATCATATTATAAATTATTGTGTCTTTTTTTTACTCTCTTTTTTTTTTTAATGTATTATTGTATTATTTATTGATTGCTTATAATATTAGTATGTGTGTGTGCGCGCGCGCGCGCATATTCTGAACCCTTTCCACAGGCGAGCTTGTCACTATTTCAAAGTGACAGCCCAACAAGACCTTGTTTTGGAACTAACAGGCAAAAGCAGTGAGAGTGGCAATACAACCACCAAGACCTACAAGTACCTGCATCATTCTCCCTCTCCACCATCAAAAAGCCTCACTCAACACCATGCCCCTGTAAAATTACGAACGCTCAAATTTCTCCCAATTCCCTTCATAATTGTGTTTTACGTTTTGCATTTATCTTCCACCTCGGACCTTCTAAGCTCAGTCACAACTGCTGTGACTGCAACTACCACAATTTCATGTTTTGGCGCCAAATTTTGAACAAGTCTAGTAAAAGTTACGTTCCCTCTTCTTTCAGTTTATCTATTTGTTCTGAACGGACCCCAAGGTGATCTTCATTTCCTTCTACTATTGCCTGTCTAGCTACTAATAAGTCCTCTTCTAACTCCGATATTAGGTAATCTTTCTCTTTCTCCTTTATGCTCATTTGTCACATTAATTTTGATTTTAGATTAGTGGTTTTGAAGGCCAATTGAAAAAATGTAGATTTGGGAACAAAATAATATTGTAATAGGTATAATCTTATCGACTTAGTGAAGAAGTAACGTAAGAATTCGTTAAAATTAATGCATGCCAGTTCCTGACGGTGTTGTATGTGGTTAGTAATTGATCCATCAAATTAAAAATTTAATGTTTGTCATAATTTTGGGTGAGTGATTTGAGTTATACATTACAAATAATAGCTAATAATTGGGGAAAGGCCAATTTCATTTTTTGAAACTCCTTTATGTAACTACCTACCTAAAAGCATGATTATTTTCCACTTTGGTCATGAATAATGCCCTTCATCAAACCGCTGGTGTTTGTCATACAAAATCGGTGGATGGTTATTCTTTTACATGCGCTAAGAAAAGCCATGGATAGATTTTCGTTTTCCAACGAGTTGGGATAATGCTCAGCTCGGTGGAGATTATGTTGAATTATTTAACGAGATGCATATGAATTTCTATGTGGTACCCTTTTAAACTGATCGATCGTGAAGTTTTTTATCATGATTTAGGTGCCAGAAGTGCAATAGAGAATTGTATTTGTGACTCTTCTTTACAAATCAGTTTTTAAGAGTAAGATCTTCTAATTTGCTACAATCTCATGACAGGAAGGTTGCATTGTGTTTCGGAAATGTTTTGCTTATTAACTTCTTAATCAAAAGCCTGGACTGTGACCTAAATACATACAAACAAATTTTCAATGAGATATTTATGTTTAGTAAATCCTATGCTTAAACCTTTCATGCAGGATAAGGGTCTGTTAGAGGCGTCTATCACGGGGTGCTACTTTCGGTAAATACTTATGCAACGTTTTGTTAGGTTCAAATTCGCGATGCTAACCAAACAAATTTTAATTCTTGCACGAGAGCTAACTAAAAAGCGTTAGTGGTTTATGGAGACTAGGCATAATAACAAGAATGGGAGAAATACAAGAAAACTTTTGGAACAAGAGGAATTGATAAATATATAAGAGAAAAAGTATTACACAACACTTTAGGCTTTTTGTGCTTGATTTGGTGGATGAGCTTAATTTTGTGAATGCCTAAAACATAAGTGATGATAGCTATTTATAGAAGTTAGGGATTTGAAATAGAGGGCCAAGATTGCATCTCAAGAAGCACTATGGAGAGATAAGATTTGCCCTCTAGAAAATTCTATGCAATTTGCTTGTGTAAGTTGCTACTATTCACGCAATTTATCGTACTGTTTATGCAAATTGTCGTGTATTACTCAAATTTCTTATATATCTTGTTTCTGGAAGTTAAACCTGGGTTTTCACATTTGAATTAAACTTTGGAATAATGTGTGAAATCCATGTATTCTTTTATGCTTGGTTTTGGGCCTTAAAGCTAACGAACAATAACATCCTCCCCACCTAATCTTGCAACATCCTCGTTGCGCCTTCATCCTTGAATCGTTGGATGTGTTCCACAAACTGCTATAAAGTACCTTCACTCTCCCAACTTTCTTCATTGCCAGAGAGGTTCTTCCACTTTACCAAGTACTCAATTGTATGGTTGAATGGCTTTTCTTTTAATTACACACAATATACAAGGACGCGTTCTACAATTTTGTCGAGCGCGGTGACTTTAACTGTTGGTGCTCTCTTGGACATATTCCTATCTTGGTCTTCCACATCTTCATGATATGGTCTTGGCCAGTTGGAATCGTTGGTAATTTCTTGTATAATCTTGCTTGCTTCTCCACATTTCATTTACATAGCTGCCAATGCCAACAGCCCTTTGGATCAGTGTCTAGGTCCCATTTGTTAAGCATCAGACATGCGTAACTCAGTTGCTAATGGCATGTAATATTTTTAACTTGGAATTCCCATGGTGAGCTTCATAAAATATCTGGAATAATAAGGTATAATATAAAACTTTTGTTTTCGTTTTTGGTTGGCAAATTCATTGAAACGTTTCATTTAAAGTATAACTTCTGCCTCAGAAATAGAATAAATCATACCCTCTACTTTTCTGTTATAGACCATAAGAGTCTTATTAGAGTTTAAGTTTGTTAATGACTTATGTGAAGCATAAGGAAGCTGAAAAGAATCTGGAAAGAGCTGGCTTGTGATGCTGAGAAAAAGCTGGAAGAAGCTGACTTGTGAAAGCTAATTTGGCAACTGATGTGGCATCTATATAGCTGGCAGTGAATTGATTTACAGCTGTAATATTCTTCTATTTTGCAGTCGTATTATTCTTCTGTTAATTAGTTATATTTAGCTACAGTTAGTTACTGATCTTGATGTAATGCACGTGAGATTATTAGATTAGCTAATAAGCATTTGTAATGTATATATAAGGCGTAGACTTCGTAGTATTGTTTTGATATGAAAATAAGAAAGTTCATTCCTCTGTTTTCTTGCTTCCTTTCTCAGTAGCCAAACAACAAAGTCCTTAAATGTCATGTGCCAATCCATTGATTCGAGTATGTAATAACAATCACACACGATTTACATTGTACACTACTGACTCACGCGAATGTATAAGACCTATAGTATTGCATATACATCAAAAATTATATAATGTTATTTACATATATATAATAAATATTTATAAATATAATATTTTTAAGAACTAAATTACATTACAAAAATTTTGAATCCCTTTTAAAACCTTACATACATACCAACTAAGAATACTGAAAATCTAACAAAATCTTTAATAAGATACAAGTCACAAAATCTAAGCCTGAAGTGTGGACTAGCAACTTTCTCGTAATTGCCTAATTTGAAAAATATTTTTAAAAGAAAAAAGAAAATTTAGTACAAAACTTAATAAATAGATAGACGATAGTATTGAAATTAAAATATAAGACTAAGAGTGTTTTATTTAAAACAAAGCAATTCATAAAATCTTAAATCATACGCTTATATTCAAATAAGCTATAGAAAATAATTTTATATTTAAAATTTATAAATGATTCAACAATAGAAACTGGGGCTGGAAAACTATTTCCCAAAACATTTCTTGTTGTGTACTTAGTTGATATCTCGAGACTCGTTAACAAATTATTTTATATCATTTTATAAAATTAAAATAATTAACCTCATTTGTTAGCGTTGATTTGGATAGAAAGCACGATGTCAAACATAATTTTATTCAGTAGTAATCTCTCTTTTACCTTATATTAAATGGTAAAGGCAAAAATGAGTAACTTGTTCCTTGTTCTTTTCTCTAATAAGGGCAAAATATATATATATATAAACTTGTGCACAAACACACTTACATCGAGCACTTACACCAAAGTTTTAAAACATAAATCATGTATATATATATATATATATATTTACATCATATTCATCATATCATATATCTATAGTTAACATACACAATTTTTAAATCATAATTTTTTTTCAAAATCTACTCTTACTCTGACATTTTTAAATCTATATTCATGAGGCATTTATAAATTTAATTTTATAAAATAATCAAATATTTAAATTTATTTTATCAAAAAATATTAAAAATAATTTCATATTCATAAAATATTTAAATTTATTTATTAAAAAAATTAAAAATTCACCTATCTACTTACAGCTTATTAGAAGTTAGTCATTTCCAAAATTTAATCC
Organism: Swietenia macrophylla; assembly: GCA_032401905.1. NCBI lineage: Eukaryota > Viridiplantae > Streptophyta > Magnoliopsida > Sapindales > Meliaceae > Swietenia > Swietenia macrophylla. The sequence goes on along the minus strand of CP135559.1, from coordinate 3,611,024 downwards.
CCTCGCTGAGCAAGATTCCCCCTCTATTACCTCAGAGTTTGAAATAAAAATTTATTCATATATGAGATATTAATACATTGATTTCTATAACATACAATCCTGATATAATACATGTGATGCGTAGACTATTAGTTGAGATATATCGAAGCAATCAAATACATTAAAAACATATTACTTCTATATTACAAAATACTTAGCATTATTATGCCTATCCATAAAATATTCCTCACCAAGTCCAATCATTCAAAATACTAATGCCCATAATTTTATTTCATGGATAACCTAGGAGCCTTACCATTTCACATCATTTAATATCCTTCCATACACTAATAGAAATTGATTTTTTAGGCATCCAATTATACTCAATTATGCACAACATCATTATTTATACATATTTCAAATTAATCACTGTAAGTTATACAAAATAATCCACTTTTACCTATACTTGTCCACTACATTTTTTCTGTTTCTACAAAGCCAATAAGTACATATTCTTTCCTATATAAAATACTTCAAATTAGCTACTATATTAAGCTTCTAACACGATTTTCTGTGGTCAAAATATAAACCAAATGTAGCACTCAAAATACACCCAAAAATAAGAAAATTGCCATAGACTAAATTATGCCAGCATAGCGTGTCAGTTCTCCTTTAACAGTTACTAAGTATATATTTTTAACCTAAAGAAAATAGCATGATTAAATAGACATTCATAAGCTGAATATTTCCATCACCAAAATCCATCTCCAATTTCCTTTAAAAATTCAATCATTTCAGCATTTCAATAATACTTACACATGCATCACCATCACCATTTCATATTTTTTATCATAAAACATAGCCTCCATTGTCAGAATATACATCTTCAGTCATTTTCACTACCAAATCAAACTCATTCTTCTTTACCACACCAAAACCAAACCATTGTACCTAACAATTCAAGTATCCATCCAATGATCACAAGAGCCAAAAGTGGAAATTTTAAACCAAAGGTGTTTCTGAGTGATAAGTTATGTTCTGAGGTTGAACCTTTAAGTGTCTCTAAGGCTTTACAGGATAGGAGGTGAGCGATGGTGGACACCTGCAAAAGGGAAGAGAGTCTCCAATGCAAGAGGAGTTTAATGAATTGCAAAAGATCAATACTTGGTAATTAATTCCTACATCAACTGATTACACCCTTGGAGGTAGCAAATGGGATTTTGGAGTTAGTTGATGGGTCACTCTTAAAGTTTAAAGCCAGGTTAGTTGCTAAATGTTTCCATCAAACACCTGGTATAGACTATATTGGAACCTTTAGTCCTGTTGTCAAAGCATGCACCGTCAAAATTGTATAAAGTTTAGCTATTATGAAGGGTTGGGAAGTAAGGCAATTGAACATCAATAATGCTTTCTTGAATGGTGATTTGTCTGATGAGGTTTATATGTCTCAACCTAAAGGTTTCATTGACTCACAATTTTCAAATCATATATGCAAGCTCAAAAAGCATTATATGGTCTTAAGCAAGGTCTTAAGCAAGCTCCTAGAGCTTCGTTGATATGCTAAAGAATGCTTTGCTGTTATGTGGTTTTTTGAATCATAAAGCTGATTCATCTCTTTCCTTTAAGTAGTCTTCTTCTTCATTGACACTAGTATTTATTTATGTCGATGACATATTAATTGCAAGCTCAGATTCTCAGCTTACTAAGTCATTCATTGCCAAGCTTAGTTTTGAGTTTGCTTTAAAGGATTTCAGATTGCTTAACTATTTCTTACGCATGGAAGTTACCATGACTATCAACAAGTATGCATTTATGCCAAGAAGAGTACATTAAAAAGCTGCTACCCCTAGCAAATTTGTCTGCCTGTACGGGATTTGGTATTCCTATGAATTAAAGTATGAAACTTAGCAAGGAAGATAATGCTCCATTGTCTAATCTTAACTTACACAGGAGTTTGATAGGACGTTTGCAATATGTTGTTTTAACCAGTTAATAAATTGCTTTTGCAGGTTATTGACTGGTTAATAAACTCAGTCAATTTCTTTCACTAAATTGGGATAATAACCAATTTAGTAAATTGCCAATGACGTGGTTTAACCAGTCAATTGTCTATACTAAATTGTTTTTGCAGTCAATAAACTCAGTCAATCTCTGGTTTGTCCTTCTGCTCTTCATTGGCAAGCATGAAAAAAGTCCTTCGCTACCTGCAGGCTACTTTCAGCTATGGTCTTTGATTTTTTTTCCACCTACAAGATATTGTGATGTAGATTAGGGTTGTGACATTGATGATAGAAGAAGCGTTGGTGCTTATTTTGTTTATATTGGTGATAATTTAGTGTCTTGGTCTTTAAAGAAACAACAAGATATGGCTCGATCTAGCACTGAATTAAAGTATAGAGCACTTGCTTCAGTTGTTTGTGAGTTGTCTTAGATTCAATCTCTACTTGCTGAAATATCTTCGTTGCCTTTCTCTTTACCAGTGGTTTGGTGTGACAATTTGAGTACCACAGCTCCTGCTCAGAATCCTGTTTTCATTCCAGAAATAAGCATCTTGAATTGGATCTTCATTTTGTGCAAGATAAGGTGTTGAGCAAGTAGATAGAGGTCAGACATGTTCCTAGTTTTGAATAGATAACAAATGTCTTAACTAAGCCTCTAGCTTATCCTCAATTTAGTAACTTTCGTTCCAAGCTCAATGTACGTTTCAGACCATTGAGCTTGAAAAGGGGATGTTGAAGCATCAGGAAGCTAAGAAGAATCTAGAAGGAGCTGACTTGTGACGCTCAGAAGAAGCTGGAAGGAGCTAACTTGTTAAAGCTAATCTGGCAGCTGATGTGGCATCCATATAGTTGGCAATGAATTGATTTACAGCGGTACTATTCTTCTAGTTTACAGCTGTTTTATTCTTTTGTTAATTAGTTATATTTAACTGTAGTTAGTTACTGATTTTGGTTAAATGCAGGTGAGATGATTAGATTAGTAAATAGGCATTTGTAATTTGTATGCAAGGCTGTAGACTTCATGGCCTTGTTTTGATTTGAAAATAAGAAAGTTCATTTCTCTTTTTTTTTTTTTTTTTGTTTTGCTTCCTTTCTCATGCTTCCTGTCTTAGTAGCCAAACAACGAAGTTCTTAGAGTCTGAATTTTATCTAAGTTGAATAAAACCCATCAACTTCTTTCGCATCAAGCATATGGATAATCAATTTTTGCTCTTCAGAGGATCTAGTAGTTCAAGAAAGTTAGTAAAATCAGCATTCCAATTTATTTAATGCTAAGAAATCTCCTTCTGGTTGAGAATTTCTTCAAAAGGAGTAAGAAGTTTCTTAGATGCCACGATATCAGGCATTGTTGTCTAATAAAGAATTTCTCAACCAAGACAAGAAATTCGACTGGTTCGTGATATTCGCATTAACAACCAATTTTGAAAATAAAGAGGTAACCTCAATATTTTCAATATCTAATTCAAACGTATAATCAGTATGGTATAAGTTGTGGACGTCTTTCGTTTGGATGTTAGCATAAATTTGGTAGAGAAGAAGACATTCACTAGGAGGATAGAATACACATTCCTGGCGCACAAAAACTTAAGCTAGAGAGGGAAAATAACATCAAATTCAAAATTACAAGGCTACTGTTAACTCATTTAACTTCCTCGATCTCATCCAATGCGTAGTTGTTTGTTGATACATTAGCATAGTTAACCTTGTTGAATCGAACAACGACTGGGTAACGACTCTTAGGGTCCTGCAGATGAAAATAAGTTAAAGATTTTCATGAAAATGAATGAATTTTGAAACAGGGAGAAATGGAAAGAAATCTGACCTGGTCAACAGCCACAACAGAACCAATGCCGTTGTACCAGTAGGACTCCCTCCTGAGAATCTTCACCTGTTGAGTCAAAACCAAAAGAAATTTTCATTAGAACTATGATTTTTTCTGTGAGAATTTAGAATAAAGAAAAACGACTCGATTGATATGTCCAAATATCAGAAAAAATTGTAACGTTTCAAGCCTTTTTTCACCTTTGATTGCCATAATAATAACTCACAAACTAGGCTCTTTCGCACCAATTATATTACATCCTCATGGTTTTGAGCTTAGACAGTGCTACCTGCTTTATCACTTCTGTGCGCGACGCTGTTTGTGCATTCTATCATGTTCTTATGTGCTTTTGACACTGTTGAAGTAATTTCAGACAGCTGCATGTGCAATTTGTTTTTTCTATTTTACAGTATTTGATTATGGAGCTAGAGAAAGCACTTTCTAAAGAAGCACCGATGCTTCTGTCTAAGAGCGCTTCTACAAAATCTCTTTGAAAATAACTCATTTAAATTTAAATAAACCGCTCAAGCTGATTCCATGTCGCCTCTGATACGATTTTATAAAGCAAGTTATAACTGATTACTATGACGTGCACTTCTATTTTCAAATAGTCTAACGAACAGTTTATTCTTTTTCCTTTTTCTTTCTTCTTTCTTTTTGAACTACAACAGATTAATCAACAACCTTTTAAAATTTCAACCAAATCGTTGTTCCACTAATCAATTTTAACCAAAAGAATGTCAGTTTCCAGGTAATTGAAGCCTGCAGTTTTGGTGACTCACCTTAGTCCCTCTCTGTGGTCCAATCGGGGGTGGCTTGGGCTTCGGAGCTGCACCTTGGGCTGGGGCGGTGGTGGTGGCGCCAGGCGGGGCAGCAGCCTCCTCAGATGCTCTTACAACAAGCCTTGCGTTGTTTGTGGTGTTGTTCTTTGAAGGGAAAGGCATCATATTGCTGCTCCTGGAACCTGTGTTTGAATTGCTTGCAATATTGGGTGTCAACAAAAACCCTGAAGCAGCTGATGCCATGTTGCAGCTAGCCATTACTACTTTCTTTCTTTGTTTCAGTTTAATTGATGAAGAGTTGCACAAAAGAAAATAAATTGTGCAGAAGGACAGTGGCTCAAATTGAGAGGCTTGAAATTAACTAAAATTTTCTATGTTTTGGGAGTGGACAATTATCTCATCCATGTAAGTTGTATCAATCGTTTCCTCCACTAGGGTGCCGCCACCTCTGCACCGTATCCTTTTTGTTTGGATAATGCGATTACAAGTCATCCTTTAAAGCTTTAGAATGTGGGCTCACCCATTAGCGCAATCTTTTGGCACTTACGTTACCAATAATTGCTGTTAAAACAACGATAGCTTGATACGATTTTAGTAAAAAAGTGATGGGCTACACTAATAATTGATGTTATCCATCGTTATTGTAGCTTTACTTCTACTAAAATTAAGTAAAGCCGCTTTGAAGTTATCAAACATTATTGTAGTTTTATTTCTACAAAAATTAACTAAAATCTTTTTTAACACTCAATGAATTCTTAAGAGATTTAAAGATTATTCTTTCAACTTTTTATAAATGAATCTTATATTCACAATTTCTTGAAATTTACTAAAATAATAAGTACGTATACATACATATATATATATATATATATATATATATAAATTATAGATATTTTTTTAAATAATAAAAAAATTAATTTTTTATTAAAAATATAAAATTGTTCTTCTATTAGTAATTTGTTGAAAATATTAATGTACTTCCTTAGATAATTTTTTATTTATTTTTATTTTTAACTATATTCACTTATTAAAAAGTTGAATGCATAAAAATTATTAATGAAAAAAAATCGTTACTAATAAAAAATTTTGAAGTGTAAAATTTTTTTTAACAAAACAATTTATTAAAAAATTGCTAATTGTTTATTTTTATATCCAAAAATATTTATAATTTATTAGAAAACAAATATTTTTGAAAATAAATAATAAAAGAAATGTATGTTTGAAGTTTTAAAAATAATTTTAAAATTAAACCTAAATTTCTAAATATTAACTTTTAGATGAAAACCTAAAATTCTAATTTCATAAATCATATATAAACTTAAAGTTATGAGTATGTTTATATATTTCTATAATCTAAAATTCTGAATATCCACTACTAGAAGAGAACCTCAAATTCTAAATTTACAAAATATTATGAACTTGAAGCCTTACGTATATTTATATACTTTTACTATCTTTTGAAGTCTTTAGATGTTAAAATGTATTATTAAAATCTTGAGCTTGAAAGACTTCATCCAAAAGAAAAAGACAAATATATCTATAAGATAAAATTAAAAGTTATAAGTTTTTTTCTTTATATTAATTTGAACTTGATTGTGACCACTAAACAAATATATGTATTCCCTCTAAAGTAGACACATAAAATATTTCATATATTGATATTACAAAATTACTATTAAATATAACTCAATTTTATTTATGAATACCTCACAACTAAAATTATATAATGAAAATCTTGTTCAAAAGTTTTTGCTAGAAAACATGTTCTCTATTTATGTACAACTAAAGTGATCCTGCTACAATAATTGTGTGACCATAAATTAAAAATTATTTAAAATTACTTTCATAAATTTTGCATACTATGAATCATATTCATTTATTTGCCTAGTATTTCCAAAAGTGTTAATGAATATGTTCAAAATGGTTAAAAAAATAAAAAGACATTTTACACTCCATGCAATGGTCATAATCTTCTCAATGATGTGAAATTTTAAAAGTATAACAATCATTTTTATCACTATAGTGCGAAATGACATTGATCCCGTATCTACTATATCTCAAAACATCTAATATAACCTTGCACGACACCCATAAAAATTAAAAAAAATAATGATAAGACAAATTTATTGATAATAAAAATCTAATAGATCTTTTTTCTTTTATCTTGATACCTCTAATAAAAAAAAATGTAATTGATCACAAGTACATTTTAATTATTATATGTTTTATATTATTACTAATTTCTAATGTGAAGTTCTTCTTCAATTAAATGATAAGGAAAAAAATAGATTGTTTTTTTGAAAAGCACAGTTGAGAATATATGCTCAATTTATAATATAACTATACACACTATTCTTTGATATAAAAAATATTCTCTCACAAATATTAAAGTTAAAATATCATGTCTAGTTCTACAGATTTTATTAAAGACTTCGAAAAAACTATAATCTTATTAACAAGTAAACTAAATTATACATTCATAATATCTTATATTTAATCATGTAGGATTAATATAATAAAAACATATATTAAACATAAAGTTTGGTTTATTTAAGCATTTTTTTACGAACATATGAAATGCCAAGTGTGTATATATCATATATATGCATAAATTTAATTATTGGATGAGTTTATATCGTATATAAATACATGAGTGATGAAAATTATGTTCAATGTTATGAAGATACTACAATTTGTACTACTAAAAATGCAATATGAAAGCTTGGCTGAATTTTGAGAGCAAAAAGTGGATTTTTCGTTTCAATCTATTGAAAAATTAGTAAAATAACCGTTTATATATTTAAAGTTATTCATATTTTTATATTTGTCTTTAATTTTAATTAAAGACAAATATGTGTCATGGACAAAATAGTAACCATTTAATAATTGCTATTTTTTACATTTTAATCCATATACATAAATACAAGATATTTTTTTAACCATTAGGTAAAATATAATTAAATATAACTTTAAAAGTTTAAGTATAATTATTCAATAATTACACATTTATATTTAAGCCAATATTCTAAATTATTAATATGATCGTATAATTTATATTAAATTATAATATAATGCAAAGTTAAGAAAAATTTTTCAAATACTTTAAAGAATTAATAAATATATATAATACTTATATATATTTATTTCTACCTAAATATTATCTAAAAAATGCTAACTTTGTTATTGATAATATTTTTCTCCCAAATATTTTTTCTTATCTTTGTTTATTAGTATGAACATATAAATTCATTATATAATAGCCGCAAATCTATTCCAAATTTTTCGTTTCAAACTATTCAAAAGTTTAACGATTATAGTAAACATCTAGGAACATGACAAAACTTTTAAATCACAATAAAATCATATTTCATTAAATTTTATCTTATTTATACATATTGTATGAGTAAAAACTTTTCGTTGCTCAATTTTAATCAAATAATGATTCATGGTGTGTCAAAATTCTATAGCAATATAAATATAAACTATCAATCAATATAAGTTGAACTCATTATCATGAATTCTTTCATGTGACTTTTGATTACTCTGATCACTAATTTACTATTTCAATTATTTATCAATATATGTTAAAGAACTTGAATCTAGATCGAATTAGCAAAAATTCTAATCTTATATATCGACCTAACAAATCTCATTTTGACCATCATTTATTTTTGAATGTAAACAACACGTGATCAAACCGACTTTATTATACAAAATATGATTACTCTCGTATTTATATATTATATGAACTACATATATTTACACCAAATTTGACTATAATATCTTAGATCAAAAGATAACATTGTACACTAATACAATTATACGATAAATCAATAATTACATGCAATACTATATAATTCATCGTTGTGTAGTTATATTTAAATAAATAATTCTCTATCCATTTAATCTATATTAATGTCCTAATAACGTAACTATCACATTATTCACACTAATATCATCTCATAATATTTATCAGATATATTCAATATGCCTACTATACAATATCATTACCCATTTGATATCACTTTCATAAAAAATAATTTTAATAATTTTATTTAATAGTTAAATAAATTATTAGAATAATTTATAAATATACTTTATTTGTATACATGACTAACTAAAAAAAAATAGTTTATATTTATGAATAAAGAATTCTTTCTTTTATCAATAAATAATGTATATATAAAATAAAGCATATCTCTAAAACTGATAATACAAATGACTTTTACAATATATCCTAACAAATCAAATCTAAAAAAATTTGCTTAGTTTCAAAGAAATTTGCCAAAATAATTCTGATGTAGATATTTTAAATGAAAATAATATAAAATATCTTTACACAAATTCTAATATCTCATGCAAGAAATATATATTAGAATAAATTTTCAACTTTATCATTTGGGTTGTATTACATAATTATAAATGAAATTATGAGTTATAAGATTATGAACTAGAAATTCATTGATCTAATACTATTTATCTTATAGAATAATCTTTTTGGTCACCTTAGATTTATAATAATGCATAAAATCGTTGAAAATTTTCATAAAAGCACATTCAAGAACTAAAAAGTTATATTGTAATTAAAATATTTATATGACTTACTCACACAAAAAAAAAACTTATGGATAAACCATCCCTTTCTAAAATTGATTTAAAAAATTTTTCAAACAAGTCACATTCATATTTCATTTTACCAAACTAACCACCTTGATAATTTATTTATCAAACAAGCTAAAAAATATTTAATTGGACCAAAATACCTCTGTAACAAAATCAATTTCTCTTTTTTTTCTTTTATTCCCTCTTTTTTATTATCATTGTGATCAAAAGCTACTTTCACCTTTTGGTGAATAGTGCCTAAAATATGACGAAATATTGTCAAAAAAAATTTTGTCAAAAGAAGTGTTATTACATAGTGTAATGTTGATATTTTGCATTAATGTAATGTTTGTTTGGTTTGTTGCGGTTCTTGGTGGTCGGATTTGTGAAAAATTATTGTTGAAAAATTTATAGATTTTAACAATAATTGGACTTCAATCACATATTGTGTGTGATCAAAAATAAATTTTTGATCATACGTTAGGTGTAATCAAAAGTAAATTTTTACTCACACCCGTACATGATCGAAAGTAAACTCAAGTATGTATTTGTCATGATCGAAGGCATTTTAATCCACAAATAACATCTTTGAATTATTTGATAAATAAATTATCAATGTAGCTAACTTGATAAAAATGAATTTAAATGTGACTAGTTTGAAAAAATTTTCAATCAATTTTGAACCCACATTATTCTTATAGAAAATTTAATAAGTCATTTTTGAGCCTATTCTCTTACCTACTGGACTATTTTAATATTTTATAATTTTAATTGATGTATATATTCGTTGGTTACATGTTTATTTATTATTTATTCATATGTTGAATTTGTTAAATTGTTTGCACGAATTATGAAACTAAGGATGCAACTCCCTAATTATTTAATTAAGATCATACGTCCAGATAATACTAGTGAGTTTCTTTTCTAAACATTTAATAATTATTAAATTTCAAAAAATACTGGTATAAAATATCATGTTTTATATATCCATAACAAAATAAATTAGTTGTATCACTTATTAAAAGATTCTTGGTAATTACTTAAACTTTACTATTTTGCACAAAACTACTAATTTTTACATAAAAATATGCTATTTTGTATGCTACAACATTAATTTATCTTAAACTTATTATCTATCAGCAACACTCTTTATCATAACTTATACTTAGTTATCAACCTAATATTCTCCATCCAGTATATTTGATTATGTTGCATATGTTTTTGTAGTTACTTCACAGTATACTAGAATTAGATCCCAACATCATTAGAAAATTTATGTTAATTTAAACTCATATCCTATTATCAAATATCGTGAACCTCTAACAAGTGAATTACTTTTTATATGTTTTGCAAATTATCATTTTAATAAAAAAGATTTTTCAGTAATAACAAAAAAAAAAGATAATTTTTTAAAAAATAATTATTATACCTCACTTTGATCTTTGCACTAATCAATCTAAAAAGTAAATGCAAAAGATAGCACAATTTCAATAAATTGCGAAACAATTATCAAATATATTTACAAATAATGTAAGAGTAACTAAATCGTATATTCTAACTACTAATACACTAACTCAAGTGATTATTCTTTAATAATAATATAATCAAATGGTAGCAAATGAATTATATATTACCAATTAGTTCAAAAGATATTGTTTCAAGTAAAAGAAAATTGATAAATTAAGAGCTTTTTGTAAATAATGATTGAGTAATATATCTATATTTTGCTAGACCACTAACTCTAAAAGAGCTACTTTTTTCTAAAGCAATATAAGTCCTTCAATTGACATTTGTTTTATGTGGCACATCTCTAAAGTGACATTTGTTTTAAGGTGACACATCTCTAAAGTAACATTAATTTCTCAAGTAACATGTATCTCTAAAGTAACATTTGTTTCTAAAGAGGCAATTGCATATGTAAAGGCATAAGAATTCAAAAATTATACAAAATTATACAATTATGCATATATAAAAAAATGTAAATATTGAATAAATTAACAAAAATATATTCTCTTTTATCACATCTACTAAATTTAAAAAATGATTATAACTCACAAACTATTCATAAATATAAACAAAGACATAATTAATCTCATTCAAAAAAAGTAATTCAAGTAAAATTAACTTTTCTACTAAACGTGAAATATTTAGCTGTATAATCCAACAATTAATATTTCATATCCATTCGACACAAATGGATATTTGTTAAAAAAAAAAAACATACTAAAAATAATTGAATCATAAAATATAAAGTATAACCAATTACTCAAGATTTCTTATAAAAACTTGAAATTAATTTAGTAAAATATATCTTTTGTTATGAACACAATTACGTTTTAATTTTTAATAAACTCAGCTGTTTTTGAAAGACTTGATATACATCTTAAAAATATATTGATACCTTACTTATATAAAACACTTGGTGCTGATATCTACATGAAAATTATAAAAGATTTAGAATGCCTAAAGCATATAAATGAAAAGATTATAGTTTATCTTCAATCAAACTACAATAATCTTTATATGAATTGAAATAATTTAAATACATTTAACACAATCACTTAAGCAAATATCTGATAAAAGAATTACATATTCATTATCCAATATACTCCAATATACTCATGCACATTCATGAAAAAAATAACAATTTGGATTCACATTATAACAATATATATCAATGACATGAATATATTGAAACTTCCAAAGAAATTTTAATCGCCACTAAATAGTTGAAAAGATTTTTAAAACTTTTTAATATAGATAAAGCTCACTCATTAAGTACACTTATAGTTATTCGGTCTTTTGATTTTAAAAATAATTCATTTTATCCTACAAAAGATAATAACGAGATACTTAATGTAAAAGTATCAAATCTCAATGCAATTGAAACCTTATTATTATATTTGACTTAATGTACTAAACTCAACATATCTTTCTCTATATACTTATTAGTTATATTCAATTTTACACCTAATCATCAATATTAAAATGATTTTAAATATTTCCCTTACCTTCATGACACGATATATTCGAAATTATTTTATTTTAATAAATCAATGTGAAATTCAAAACTAATTAATTATCTAAATATTAACAATCTTTCTTATCCTCGTAAAACTCTTTAAAAGATAAGACATATTTTTTCACTTATAATAATACAACAATCTTATAGTGATCTATGAAAAAGACTTTTGTTGTAATCTCTTCTGCTCACTATAAGATTATAATACTAAATGAAACAAGAAAAAAAATGTATGTAGTTGCAATTTGTTATCTATCATATTTAGAGTTCTACTAGAGACATTCCAACAATAATATATAAATACAATACTACTTACATTTGTTTAAGTTAAAAGGATGATACATTAAGGAAAATGGTACCAAACATATTTCATTTATATTCTTCTACACTCATGAACTCAAACAAAGCAAACTATTAAACAAATATACTCCTCTAATAATTTTATTGATCATTTAACTAAAACGTTAACTACGTCAACTTTCAAACAATTGATTCATAGCATTGACACACATCAACTCTGCAAATTAACAAATTGAAGGAGAAAACTTCATCCAAGGAAAAATATTTTGTTACAAAAGAAAAATTATAAAAATTTTTGAATACATTGTACTCTTTTTCCCTTTATTTAAGTTTTATTCCATTGAATTTTACCAACAATTTTTAATAAGTCAATATTAAACATCTCCAGCAAAATTAAAAATATTATACTTGAATTTTACTAACAATTTTTAATAAAATAATATTAAACATGTCTAACAAAATCAAAAATATTATAATCCATTGGGTAGTGTTGTGATTAGGTGAATCCATTACCTAGTCCTACATCATACATGCAAAATATTCCTTAGACTCTTTTGTACCATATTTACTTTCTCTCTCTCTCTCTCTCTCTCTCTCTCTCTCTCTCTTTTTAAATAGAATTGTATACTTATTTAAGAAAAAAATTTTAAAAAAAGTTATTGAATTTTTCTTTGAAAAAGTTCTCTATCTTCTTAATTTTTTTCCTATTCTATTTAAATTGATTTATAATTTTTAATTAAAAAATCAAACTAAGTTAGTAGAATCAAACTATTTTTTTCACCTGAAAACCAAGCCTAAAGAAATGAGCCCAACACGAGTCCGAATCCACACAAGCTAGGCTTAACCCACGAATCCACTAGGCCTATTTATTATTTATGAAAAAAATTTAACAATTTACAAATTAATACTTATGAGTAAATAATTTTATTCCACGGCCCATTTGACTTATTTATATATTAAATAATTTTAATCCATTTATTTTAAATTAATTTAACATCCTACTTACAACATTAAATAAATTAATTTAAAATTTAATAAACAAACCTGTAACACTACATTTATAGTACATTCCAACTAGATTGGCAAACTATCTATCATTTGTCCTTTACGAATTTTATTGTTTTACATTAAAGTAACCAATATTAAAAGTCTAAAATCATATATCATAAATATTACAAATTAATTTTCATAAATAAAATTATTCTTCATTTCCATTTCATCATCTCAGCCATCGCTCTAAACATAATCTTGAATTCTTCCAATCTTTCAAGTATATCAACCAATCCAATATATCTAGTAATAGTCTTCATTTGCATTCATCCAATACCCTATTTCTTGCACTCACCAAATTTTGATGCTATGTAAACACTAGAAAAGTTATTCAATGATACATTACTATCACGTGCTTTAGCCATCTCTTCTCTCATATTTTGATATGATTATCTTCCAATAGAGCATATGCTTGAACACATCTTGTCATCTATTGCTTCAAATGACCAAATCCACACCCAGCACTTAGGACAATTTACAAACTGTCTTTTTGTTCTCTTTTCCAAAGTAGAATGTAGTCTTACTTGAGCAAATACAAATTGTAATTACTATTTTAGTGTTTTTTTTTTTTTTTTTTGTGATTTGTAAATGACCAGAAGTCCGTAACAATATAAAAGAGCGATAGAAAAACTCATCTAAAATAAAGACTAAACACTGGCCTTGACAGAGAACCGACACCCAAGCAACATTTGAAACTTAAAATCAATCAGCTGTAGCGTAATTTCACAAAACAAGAAAATTCTTAACTTTCCTGAGCAAGCATGTTGTCTAAATCTTACAAAAGCAGCAAATTTGACATGATTTAATATTTTTCAATAAAAATTTTGAATTATATTCAAGAGGAGAAATGAAAAACCAAATCCAAATAAATAGAACTAAAATAAACATCAAAATTGATAAAGGTATACAGAAAATTTCACTCAGTATTAACTGGTTTTGAAGAACCTACTCACAAAACCAAAACCACTAGTGTACTAATTTTCTTTCAGACCCACCATGAAATTAACAAGAACCCAAAAAAAAAAAAAAAACCCAAGCTCAATAAATTCATCAATGTAAAGATGGTTCAACATGATATGTTTCAGGAATAACCCCCATAATTCAACCAAAGAAGTGCAAATTCCCTCCAAAACCCAAAACA
>CP135559.1:3289607-3546615 GCA_032401905.1 Swietenia macrophylla | reverse complement strand
ATTAGAAATTAATTTTGCCTAAATATTTTTTATTTTTAATTCATTGAAAATTAATTAGAAATTAATTAAAAATTATAATAAATAATCAAATTTAATTTTTTCTATGCATTTTTATTTTTTAATTTATTTAAAATTAATTAAAAATTAGTTAAAAATAATAATAAATAACCGAATTTAATTTTTAATGTATTTTTTAATTAATTGAAAATTTAATTAAAAATTAGTTAAAATAATAATAAATAATCAAATTTAATTTTTAAAATGCATTTTCCTTTCTTTAAATGATTGAAAATTAATTGAAAATTAGTAATAACAATAATTAAATTCAACCTTTCTTAAGGCATTGTTCTTTTTTATTTATTAATAATTAATTAGAAATTATTTAAAAATAATAATAAATAACTAAATTTATTTTTTTGGAGTGCATTTTTTAATTAAATTAAAAATAATCAAAGATTAGTGAAAATTAGTTTTTATTAGAAAATTTAATTTTTAATGTTTAATTTAGGTAATTAATTAAATTAAAAAATTAAAAAAATTAAAAATTATAACAAAAAATAATTTTTACTTGTAAAAATACATACACAAATTCAATTATAAATTTCTTTAAATTAATAAATATTTATTTTTAATTATTTTATGCAATGTTTAATAATAACTAATTGTTTGTACAATTTTATAGATGAAAATAGTGAGCCAACCATTGTTGAAAATTATAGTGTATAATCACTTTCATGCAAAAACGAGTTGTTAAGTATCATTTAGGATAATAGACTATATTAGAATAAAATTAGTTGCAACACAAGTCAATTTGTTTGAACAGATTTATTTTGAGCATTTCTTATCCATTAAAAATTTATGTCATTGGCTCATTCTCATTCATTATATGTGATTTACACTAGAACACCAGTGAGTAACCTTATATAGTAGTGCTATTGAATTGACTTTTATATTTTAAATTTATGCTCTTCTCGTGTAAAATGTAGATTTTTAATCAAAATTTTGACTAGATTTCAAATTTTACCATTTTAAATTTTTAAACTTTTACACAAAACTTTAACAAACAAGATTTAACAAATTAATGTCCTACATAATCCAGATTAAATTCTAATATTAATTATAATACATTTTACAACCATATTTATATTAAAATCAACTAAAAATTAGTAAAAAAAAAAAGTGTAAAAACTCAATTATCATTTAAATTTATCGATAAAATATCTAAATCTTTGTATTATTGTATGAAATATTAAAAAAGTGAATATTGAAATTTGAGAGTTATTAAAAATTTATTTGTAATATAAATATAAAAGGTGTATTTTGTTTTATAAAGTATGAAAAGGAATTATGAGCATAAAATTGTTTAAAGTATGATAAGAGTTTTTTAGGATTAATTATAAGTACAAAAAAGTGTTAAAATAGAGTTCTTATGTAAATTTTTTCGTTTCTTTCGAAGTAAAAAAAAAAAAACAAGCGTAGGGTTCAAACGACGTCGTGGCACTCTACCGTTGTAAAACTGAATCAAAACGAACATTCTTCATCGCTGCACTGTGGTAGAGGGCCGGAAAACGTTCACGGAGAGGGCATAACGATCCAAAAATTATTCCTGAATAGATTGCTGGTTAATTATCTATTTTATTTGAATTACTCATTCATACTATTTTCTTTTTTTTGATCAAATTTTCTTCAGTTACGTGCACGGGTGATCAAATACCTTTCATCTAGAATAATAACCCGCAGCTTTCGAATTTTTTTTCCTTTAAATTAGACTCTGCAGAATGGTCCAAGCTCCATCTTTGATAACTCTAGCCGCACAAGCTTTGAAAAGAGAACTTCTGTGTGGTAATTTTATTTTATTTTATTTTTTTCTTTTATTTATTGTTTCTGCTTACTGAAATTCAGCTCAATATGCTATAACTGGTTTCGTTTCTCTGCTGTTTGGTTGCAGGAGATGATATTATACCAGATATATATGAGCTTCCGTCTGAATTATTTGATATTTTATTGACTCATTTGCCTCCCTTGGCTTTGCAAAATTTACAAACTAAAATGTTAGTTGTATTATCTTTTCTTTTTTTATTTTATGGATAATAGATTACTAGGTTTTGTGTTTATGTATGAAATTAAATTTTTATTTTTTGGTTCATTATAATAGTTGCAACCGTGGGAACAAATTAAATAAGATGGTATTGGGTTTTTCCTTTGAGCAGGCCATTTAAGGACTGGAATGACTATGGATCGGCTAGTGATTGTTTAGAAAATGGGAGAAAACGTGGAAGGTTAGTAAGGATCACGCCTTTCTTTCTGAATTTTATGAAGCGAGGACAACTGATCTTATTGTAAAATTAAGGATTATCCAGATATGGGAACTTAAATGCAGCGTGGAAGATGTTATTTAAGATGCGTTGGCCACATCTTGTTCATCAAAGCCAACCAGTTGATTGGCAACAACTTTACTGGGAAACACATTTACAAAGGTATGTCCTTTTTATATCAAGGGTTCAATTGCTTTACTATTTTTTGATTTTTTACTTGCAGTATAGTGTTTTTGTATTGTTGTTCTGGAAGACAGGTGCCTAGATGAAGCAGCAGAGTTAGCTTTACTTCCATCTTTTAATGGACTTATTGGTGATATAAAGATTTCAGGTGAATTGATGCTTGCTCATTTGTTATCATTTTTTCTTTTAATTTTTAAAAATGTTGGGTAAAGTTTCCTGCTAGTTTAGTTAGTTGGTAAAGCACATTGATGTCTAGTGAAGGCAGTTGCTGTATCACTTGCTTGTATCCATTGACAATGAGCATGTATCTGCATGTCATGATATCAACTTTTGCCCTTTCTTTGAAGTTTTAGAACATATGAAATCTGCAGTTTGGGAGCATTTATGAAATGAAAGTGATGGGAAATATACAAATTTTGTTTTACTTAATCTTGTGGATGCTCTCTTGCACAAAGCTTCTGGTGCAACAGAACATGGCTCACGATTCCCTCATGTGATGGGCTTTGGAATCACTTACAAAATCTTAAACAGATATCTTGTCAATAATTGAATACATACACATAACACAATATTCTTTTTCCCTAACAGGGGTGGGTGGGTAGGTGTGTGTGTATCAGTATTATGTATTATCTGCAGAGAAAGTAGGGAAAACAAGAACTTCCATGTTTAACATGATTTAAGTACTTTTCTCTTTATCTCTTTGTATTTTACATTTGTTGATAGTCTTGTGAACTGCTCCTCATGTTTTCCTGTTTTGTGCAGAAACTATTTTGAAATATATTGGTTACGAGCAACAAAGGAATCATGCAGCATGTGACTATTCTAAATTATCTTGCCATTGCCAGCAATTTGGCCGTTATGCTAGGTAACATGTAATCTCATTATTGTAAGAGGAAGTAGGCTAATTTTCATCAATGTTTCAAAACTTAACTGCACACTTACATATCTATTGTTTTTTTGGTGCCTGCATAAATTATAATAGATTTTCTGAACCTATTAAGATGGAAGTAAAAACTAGTCATTCGTATTTCATTAATTTCATCATCAATATCTTCTTGCATTTAGCTTTTCATATCAAAAAAATTCCAAAATCATCAACATGTTTTGCACATTATTGTATGTTCCCAGAAATTCTGTCATTATTAATTTTAGTATTTTTGAGGCATGTGAGGGTTTAGGTTCTTATTATGCTTTTATATTTGTGCAGATCCTTGAGACTTCAAAATGTGCTCTGTGTCGTAGAAACATGTGTAAGTTTTTAATCTTGTAAGTTTAAGAAAATTGCTGTTAGAAATTGAGTTGGTTTGTGTTGTCAACATTTGTTAAAGTATCCATTTTTTAATGGATTTGGAGTATATTTTGAGTTCTACCTTTGTTCATGCATGGTGAAATTTTGTTGGAACTAGGACTCGTGTTGAAAATGATTCAGTAAGATGATGAAATTGAATGCCTTTTCATCAAGAAATGTCTTTGAATTAAACTATTTGTATCAACTTTTATGTGATGAAATTGAATGCCTTTTCATCAAGAAATGTCTTTGAATTAAACTATTTGTATCAACTTTTATGAGATGCAGTTTTTTTCAATGATGTCTTCCAAATACAAATGCTTATTTTATTTTATTTTATTTTGTTTTATTTTATTTTTTCCAATTTGAGAAGTAGCTAAATACATGCATGCATACTTTCATACATATGTCACAGATTGTATCTTCTTTACATTAAGAATGTTTTCTCTCTTCTTTTTTTTTTGAGTATCTTATTTTTTTACGGTGGATTTCATCACATGCTTTCAATGTCAAGTATCTGTGTGCTTTTGTGCGCACTGTAGCATATGGTGCTATTTTATCATCTCTCACTCTTCTTTGTTGCAGCAATTATTGAGGAATAGCAAGTTGCAAAGCTTGGTAATATGGTGGATCAGATCTGAAGAACATGTTAGTCATATTTTTTGTTTGTGTGCACTAATATACAGGTTCATTCACACTTTTTAAAAGCTTTCTTCTTTCAATAAAATATAATCTCTGAGAGGAGTATATAAGTTTTAATTTAGTTTTGTAAATAAAAGAAACTCTGCACTTGCAACAACAAAAGAAGCACCTATGGTGCTATGATCATATTTTGCCAAACTGCTTCCAAGACTATGTAATTCAGTAACACTTGAGTGAAAAATATAGAACTTATCTAGTTTGTGTATATCCTAAATGGTTCTTTTCCGCTGTTGGTTTGATTTTCATAATTCACCAAAATAACAGGTTCAAGGATTATGTAAACTTTTAATCCAAAATAGCGAGACATTAATATCACTCGAATTCCTTCACTGCAAGCTCTCTACAAGTTTTGTTGAAGGAGTTTGTTGTTGTCTTTACAATAAGAGAATGCAGACACACATGATTCAACACTTCTCAATCAACGCATCAAGCTTTTTTGAAAACAGCTCAAGTTCCTTAGTTCTCGAGCTTGCTTCGTTTCTCTCTTCAGGAAGGTACATCTTTTCTCATTTTAGGCTCCATTTGTTCAGTTTGTGAATTAATCAGATAAATCACTCCAAAGCATATCTTCTTGCTTATAATGCTTTTGTCTTCAGGTCATTGTGTTCATTAAAGTTTCGTAACAGCCATCTGGACAGATACATTGGAAGAATAATTTTCAGTAGCTTTCTTGAGGCATCCTCTTGTCTATCCACCCTTGACCTTTCGGAAAACAATGTGAGTAATGCATCCCATTATATTTTATGATTCATTGTATCATGAACTGGCATAAGACTTCATATGTGATTGTGCAGATAGCAGGATGGCTTTCTAAATACGATTTTGGTGGCTCCCTATTTGCTTTCAGAGTAGGCAAGTCTTTGCAATCATTACGCATGCTCAATCTAAGGTGGTGCTGTTTCTCTCTCTCTCTCTCTTTTTTTTTTTTTTGAAGTATTATTCCCTACATTCAACTTATGGCAGTTGCAGTAAATAGACTGCCTTCTGTGGTTTTATTCTCCAACATCCTACAAATGTAGGATTCGAGCTACTAAACAAAGCCATATTTGATGAGATTGTATGGACTGTTTTTCATTAGATTTGGTGTTTAATGCATGGTAAATAAGCCTATCTATTTGTAGGGGAAATAATCTCCACAAAGCTGACGCTAGAGATCTTAGATTTGCTCTTGTTCATATTCCTAACTTGGAGATATTGGATATAAGTGACAATCCCATTGAGGATGATGGAATCAGGTCAGTACATATCTATTCCCCATGTATCTTTTGAATATTACAGACATGAAGTCTCACAAGCCACAATTTGAATTTTCAGAAATTTAATTCCGTACTTCATTATTGCATCTGAAAGATGCAATTCCTTGGCTAAACTGTATTTAGAAAACTGTGAGCTTTCCTGTGATGGAGTGACTCAGCTCCTTGATACACTTTCAACCTTAAGAAGACCACCTACTTCTCTCTCTATTGCAGATAATAGCCTTGGAAGGTCTGCATGGCTAACTCTAGCTTACAAATTATTTTTATTATTTATGTATTTCAATTGTGCATGATTTAGTTTAACTACTATCTTCCAGTCAAGTAGCAGCTACTTTAGGAAAATTTTTGGGGACATCTATTCGAGTACTTAATGTTGGAGCAACTGGATTGGGTTCATCTGGCTTTCAGAAACTTCAGGAGGGAATAACAAAGGAGTTGAAGCTTGTCAATATCAACATAAGGTTTAAATTGATTTCTCAATTTTTTTTTTGTTAGTGCATCTCAGTGAGACTAACATGTACATGGATTTGGTATAGCAAAAATCGCGGCGGGGTTGAAACTGCAAAGTTTTTGTCAAAGCTCATGACATGGACTCCAGAACTTGTTGAAGTTGATGCTGCATATAATCTTATGCCATTAGAATCCTTGACCATCATATGCTCTGCCCTAAAAGTTGCAAAAGGTAATCATCTACAACATCAAGAGATTCATTGAAGTTTTGTTGACGTGTCGGTCAATGCTATTTGCTTTTCTTCTGTTGTTATAAATATTTAATTTATATGTGTCTGAATCATCATCCTTCTTAATTTCAAAGCATGCATGCTTGTTGTTGCACCCATGTACATGCACTAGCATCTTACAAAATAGAAGAATCTAATATAGAAGTTGAATGGTATAAAATTGAATGATTTTCATTTCTTGAACGTGCCAGTCAACTTCATGTAAATAAAAAAGGGATATGAATACTCTGTTTGTTACCGTTTAGGTCACCTTGAGCGTTTGAACTTGATGGGGAACAATTGGGACTATCAGCCATCTCACGTTTCCATGCTTTCTGAATTCCAACATAATGGAAAGCCCATTTTGATCCTTCCATCATCACTCGCCTCAAATGTTCCATATGATGGTGATCCTTAGACAAATGAATGGATATCACATATGTACTCAACCGATGCAATTTGCTTTATGAATGAAACGAAATTAGGCAAGTTTTTTCCATCTACATAGCGGTTTCTTTTACTGGATTCATGTTGTGTGTATCATGAAAATCTCTAAATGTATCATCAACGAGAGTTGAACTATTTGATTAACATGGCATATAATTACAAATTTGCAGCCATTTTCTTTGTTCCATTGTTTTTAGTTTGAGATAGTTTCGTGTTGTTAAGCACAGACTGTGTGACGGCCAGACGGAATTCCTGGCATCCCATGCTCGTTATGGTGATATATGTAAAGGTCAAAATGACATTCCATACCTGAGAGTACTGATCAATGATGGGTATGTTGGAATTTAATTGCTGCAGTGAGGATGAAGAATGCAATAAAAGAAAAATGTTTAGGACTCCAATTATTGTTGTGGCTCAATAATTTATATATATATATATATATATATTCGATAGTTTAATTGACAAATCTGTATGGAACATGAATGCAAGCAAGCCTTCTAGGGCTATTGTTCATCGTTTCTCAGTTATATATGAACCAAAGCTTTTGTATTCTTTGGGCATTGGCAGTTAATAACTCTTTTAACAATTTTTATAAGTAGTCAACACACCCCACTCTATTGCCATTATCTCTTGCAGTTAAAATTATAACTTTTTATGAGTATGCCTATCTTGGAATACTCATATTTTCACACGGAATATACTGCTAAAAAAATCTATAACCAAATTTACTTTTAAGGAAAATCTAATATGAATAAATAAAATAATATTACTCTTCATGCCCATTTAATAATGAGTTAAAATTAAATAAAAAATAAAAAAAAGAGTAACAATTTACTAAAAATAACTTTTTTTTATACAACAAAATTAATTGCCGAAAAAATAAAAAAAAAGTGTACAGGTATAAAATTTAAAAATAATTAATTTTTTTTATTTATAAATATAAATTACAATACCGTTAACACGATAATGTAGCAATAATACTATTATTTGGTAACGAATTTTTAAGGTTGTGAATTCTTTTTTTTTAAATTTTTATAATTTTTAAAAATAAAAAATTTGGATACGTTGAATACTGTCACGGGTGCACAAAAAAATTAAAAAAATCAACGTGCTTAATAAAAGGATTTTAAGTTTTTGTGTGAGTTTGCGAAATAAAAAGATATTCAAAATATATTTATAGATTGCAAATGAGACCCACCATGCTGCAAGCTTTGACAACAATTGACCGATGAAAGTACACTTTTTTTTTTGTGATATAAAATCAGTTTAAAAGACAAATATATCCTCAAAAAAATATTTATATTTAATTTATTTTATTTCATTTTTTATATTTCGCATTTCTTTGCCATTTTGTTAATAAAATAAAATTGAATCACCGTCATACATGGTCCAAAATTATTCTAATCATTGATATAAAGTTATTAATAACAAATAATAATTCAATTTATGGCAATAAAAATCTGCCCTTCGTGATAGTAATCTGTTTACCGCCAAGTTCATCCTCCTGTTGAGATATACTTGGACAGAGAAAAGAAAAGAGATCAAGTGAGAAAGTGAAAGAGAGAGAGAGAGGGAGAGGGGGAGAGGGAGGATAAAAAATAAATAAATCTAATTTTTACTAATTTAATATGGTGTTATTACGATTTTGTCCCTAAATCAAATAAACTTTGCTGGGAAGAGAAATCGGAACAGGGATGCGGTGATGAATTTGATGTTTGTCAAAAGATGAAGGGGCTAAATTGAATTAACCATAAATAAGTTGATTAGGTTGTAATGCAATCCTAAGTGACATGACGGAGCAAAAGTGAAAGTGGATAACTTTTTATTGGGCCCAGGAGGAACTGTGTTATGAAGCGCAATGTTTTCCTTGAGAAATGTCCAAACGGGGTTGTTGGCTTGGCTTTGTCACGAAGTTAGGCTTTTCTTGTTTGTGCTATTTATGTACCAGTCACCATCGCTTTTTGAGCCTTAACCCTTTTTTAAAACTCAATTAAATTAGCTAACCTTTTGTGGTTAATTGATTGACCCGTGAACAAACAAACATTATACATGTCATTAGATTTTGGTACCACTTCTTGTCAATCTTACAATTTGTGGCCTGCTCCTTTCCAACATTAAGTACTCTGAATTCGGCTGCATAATTTTTGAGACCAGACAAGAAACAAACAAACAATAATTGCTACATGTATGCGCCTAAAATTTGTTAAATATTTTTTTCAAAAGTTATAAACAGTGTAATTATTTTTTTTATAGTGGATTAGTTTAGATATGACATGTTGTCTATGCACAAATCAAACGGGTCGGTCACCATAAGGCA
This sequence comes from Swietenia macrophylla, assembly GCA_032401905.1. Lineage (NCBI taxonomy): Eukaryota > Viridiplantae > Streptophyta > Magnoliopsida > Sapindales > Meliaceae > Swietenia > Swietenia macrophylla. Next base: position 3,537,388 of record CP135559.1, on the reverse strand, counting down.
AAACAATAGGATTCGGTCCTCCTTTTATTGAAAAAAAAAATTAATTCAAGTATCAAAATTTTCTTACCTAAAATACATTTCAATATCTTTAAGGAATATAGAATTGCAAACGCACATGAAATGAAAGCCTGTTTACAATTTTCTTGTGTTGTGTCGGAGAACAAGTGTTTTGCCCTAAATGAAAGAAAAGGATTGGTTTAATTTCCTACTTGAGACAAAAAAAAAAAATAATAATAAATAAAATACAAGCATTGATTTGAAGTCAAGGTAACTACAAGTCTTTAATATGTTCACATACCATACTTAATTTTGAAACAAATGAGCTTAGATCATATCATTATTGGTGTCATATATACCCATTCATTATTACAAATTTTGATTAATAAATAGTTTGTTTTCTTGCTATTTATTATCATTATTATTGCAAAAGTAAAAAAAAAAATGATCTTAAACAAATTGTCAGATTAATTATTGAAAAAAACATTAGTACTGCATTTTGTTTTAAATTAAGAAAGCATTAATAATTTCAAGAAGAAGTAATTAGTTGCATTTTTAAGTTCTTGAACTTCGTTAATGATATTATTTTTCAGTTACTTTACCCCCTTGCGTTAATACTATTTATTATTATTCGAAACAAAAACCGGGTCAAACCCACCCGACAATCCTCTGTAAAGTGTGAACTCACTGTAATTATACATACAACAAAATTTATAAAAAATAAAAATTAAAAATTAAAAAAATGCGCGCACCGTCCGTCGCATTCATTCCGTTGTGTCACTTTACACTACCAACGACAACAGTACAGTGGCACATCTCGTAAATTAATGATAAAACGTTGGATGAATTTCCCAACCACTCCTCAACCACATACTTTCGTCATCTTCTCCGTCAATTTCCGTCTCGACCATCTCCGCTCTCTTTCTCTCTCTAAATTAAGCGGCACTTCTCCGCTAAATCCCTCCCTCTTTCTCGACATTTCGCTCTCACTCGCTTCGCTACCTACAAAATTTAAATTAAATTTCACTTAAATCCTAATCTCCTTATAAATTAACGACAATCGGCACCTGCATTTCTCGCTGTGATTTACGTTGCTTATTTGATCGATAAATATTTGTAGATCTGAGGCGCGTTGTACCAGATCGAGATCAAATGGAAGAGGCGCTGGAACTGGCACGCGCAAAAGACACTAAGGAGCGGATGGCCGGAGTTGAGCGTCTCCACGAACTTCTAGAAGCTTCTAGAAAGAGTCTCAGTACTGCGGAAGTTACTTCACTTGTTGATTGCTGCTTGGATCTCTTAAAGGACAACAATTTTAGGGTTTCTCAGGGCGCGCTTCAGGCTCTTGCTTCTGCCGCTGTGCTTTCTGGTGAGCATTTCAAGCTGCATTTCAACGCTCTTGTGCCCGCTGTCGTTGAGAGATTGGGTGATGCTAAACAGCCCGTTCGCGATGCCGCTAGAAGACTCTTGCTCACTCTCATGGAGGTAATTTCATGATTATTTGTTTACGATATATTCCTTTTTATTTTTGTTGGTTTTGTTTCACTGCTCAGTGTAATATTAATTTTCTTCTTCTTCTTCTTATTTATTTTTCGTGTTTATTTATTTTTTGTGGTTTGGTTCTGTAGGTATAATAGATGTGATGTAGAGTTGTTTTAAGAAAATGCCACCAATTTTGTTTTCGCCTAATGAGCTTTACTGGCTTTGATAGTTTTAAGTATTTGCTCTAATTTTTATTATGGTTTTTCAAGTTTTAACGAAACTATTATTATTGATTATTGCACTCCCATGGGCAATTAAAATCCGTCTCTCTGTCTAGCAAGCTATAACTTGCTCTTATATTTTGCATTAAAACAATCAATGAAATAAGTTTCTTGTTGCTTAATTAAGTAATTACTGTCCCCAATCGCTTGCGATAGACTCAAAACTAATGTTGTTGTTCTGTTTTCGGTGTTTTTTTTTTTAAAATTTATAACACTGCAACATCTTCTGTTAGTGATATCCCTACTTTTTTTTCTTTTCTTTATGGCTCTCAATATATTGGCTTCGCTATCTTTATGCCTCTTCCAGCTTCTTTGGAAGTGCATGGTATCAATTTATTCACTGTTGTGTGCGTTTACGTGTGTTTGAAAATATAATCTATTTTTCCATGTGCCTATTTTCTTTTCCCATGGGCGTGGAAATAAATCTTGGTGCTTTTTGAAATTTTCTGTTTGGGATGGTATTTCATACTTTTTTTATGTTTGATAACTAATGAAATGAAATTAAGGTTGTGTTGTTTTATTTTTTGTTGTACTGAAAGCAATAAGGAAATACGAAAGTGGTTAAAGAGTACTACCTTGTTGCAGGTTTCTTCTCCTACAATTATTGTTGAAAGAGCAGGCTCTTGTGCCTGGACACATAGAAGTTGGAGAGTTCGAGAAGAGTTTGCACGAACTGTCACATCAGCAATTGGTCTTTTTGCTGCTACTGAGCTACCTCTTCAGCGAGCAATTCTTCCTCCAGTATGATAGCTATTATTTTTTAATTAGAGGACATTACTTTTGTCTTTAATTGTTTTTTGGGAGTTGAACTGATAAAATTTCTCTTCTACTATCAGATATTGCGGATGATGAATGATCCAAATCCTGGTGTTAGGGAAGCAGCTATATTGTGCATCGAGGTTAGTGGAAAATGTGCTATGCTTAACTACATTCTCTAATTAACTCATTGTAAAATAGGCGACAGGACTTCTTTATGAGTTACATGTATTACCTCTATAGCCTCTTCTGTATTTCTCTTGATTTTGCTTCTTTAGGGGTTCTCCACCATCCTCTCCTTGCCATGAAATTACCATGCATTGAGAGAAGAAAGGAGCCTCTTTATGGTCCAAGTTGTGTTCTGTGACTTTAGATTTCAAATTTTCGAGGTTACCTTAAAGGTTTTTCCTGCATTGTTTTCTTAATGATTCCTCTGTTGTGTTTGATGGTAGGTGTTCGAAGATCTGTTTTCTGTTAATCAATACTATCAATGTTATTACATTGTTATTTGATCAATGCCAAACTTTTGTGATCTTTACAGAATAAATTAGGTCAGTTTTGTGTTGAGTTAAAAAGTATTTCTGACTTGGAAGGTGCAGTAAGTGTTTACCAATTGAAACTATTAATGCTTTGCTAATTGGAAGATTCTGTGAATGTTGTCCTCTTCCTTGCATGAGTGCTTTTAGAGATATCTGGTTTGTTTTTGAGTTTCTTCAATTGGGGATGAACGTCTAACCATACTAATCTGCTTGTTTCCTTTCCAGGAGATGTATACGCAGGCTGGGCCTCAGTTCCGTGATGAACTTCATCGCCATAATCTTCCTACAGTTATGGTGAATATCTAGCTAAGAATAAGGCATCTAATTTATAATTTTTTGATCCCATGTTTTTTGGGACCTGAGATTTTCATGCTTAGTTATGCTCTAATTGCCGATGTTGTCTGGTAAATAGTCTTTATTGCTGACTGACACGATTTAACATTATTTAATTTCTCTTTTCTTTATAACACAATCTGTGACTGCAGGTGAAAGATATTAATGCAAGGCTAGAGAAAATTCAACCGCGTATTCGCACTTCAGAAGGACTCACAAATACCTTTGCTGCTGAGCTCAAGCCTGCAAGCTTTAATCCCAAAAAGAGTAGTCCAAAGGCCAAGAGTTCCTCAAGAGAGATGTCTCTTTTTGGAGGTTAGCATTGATTTAAGTCTAGGATGTGGATGTTAAAAGTATTTGGTAACTTGTGCAGAATTTCATGTGCAAAGTTCCTGGGTTTTCCCATCCTTAAAGAGTGGCACACTTTTTGAAATCATGGTTAATAAGACAATATATTTTTGGTGCTGTAGGAAAAATAAGGTATCTGATGCTCTGGTTGTTGTTGTCTTATTGCATTTTACACCATTTTTTGCAGGAGAAGATGTAACAGAAAAACTCATAGAGCCGATCAAAGTATACTCTGAAAGGGAGCTTATTAGGGAGTTTGAGAAAGTTACTTCTACCCTTGTACCTGATAAAGACTGGTCTATCCGCATTACTGCCATGCAGAGAGTTGAAGGCCTGGTCTTAGGAGGTTTCTATCCCTTCTCTTTATGGGTATATGTGTGTTTTAGAGTACTTTTTACTGTTGCAATACTGGTAGGCGGGCAAAAGTTAGTAAAGGTGTGGTAGTATTTTAATTGGATATCACTTTTCTCAGTTTCATGTTATTCCTTTTCCTTCCGGGCAAAGAAACACAGGAAGAGAATGTATATATAACTGTTAGAGAAATGTACAAAAAATGAGGGGAATAGACCCAGTCCTGGAAGCTCTAAACAACATGTTCTGTTTTCCCAACGATCTTACAATGGGTTGCATTATCTAAATTCTAATGGCTTATGTATGGTGTGCATGATTTTCTTTTTGCTTTTCATTCTTTTTCTTTTTTCTTTTCTTTTTTTTTTTTTTATCTCTCTCTCTTGGGGTTAAAAACTGTTTGCAAAAACAAATCCATTGGTCATTGTTGCATCATATTCTTGAATAAACCTTTTTGTTGTTTTTATGGTTAAGGCTCATTGTCATGGTCTGTACTTCTTTTGGTGGAGAATTTGATCTAAGGTGAAAATTAATGGGTATTTTTTTATCACAAGCTCCGTTGTTAGAAAATTTAATGTCTGTTTATGGTTGCTTGATAAGGTTTAATCATAAGGATACTTTGAACAGTTTGGCAGAGAAAACTTTGAAGTCCTTTTCTGCCTGTATTTTGAGCTTTGAGCTATGCCTGTATTAGACTTCTATTTTAGTTGCAGAATGGAATGAAATATAGAACCCTATCATGAAAAAGTTGATTTTCCTTTTGCCCCAAGTTCTTAGAGTTTATTGACACTTTTTGCTTACAGTTATTTTTCTTATAAAATAATTTTTAACGGCATTTTACCAGTTAATGAAAACAATGGCTAACTGTTGAAAGATTCATTAAGGTCATAATTTCATGACCAAAGGAAAACAAGGGTGGTTCCATCTTTTTGGGATGGTTTGTGTGTTTGCTTTTTCCTGCCTGTTTTCCATCTCTCTCTGTTGCTTTCATGTGTATCTTGAGTTGATTTTTTTACTATCTCTCTCTCTCTCTCGTTTTAGTATTTTTTTTTTATTTTATTGGATAAAGTTAGTGGACCTGTGGCTCCTCGTTGTGTCATATTATTTTAATGATCTGTCAGTTATGCTTCCTGTGACATTTTTGATATATGTATTTTGAATTATGCAGACATTTTGTTAATTTTATTTTTGTTGTACTGCTTTCATGGCTTTAATTAGGATTAGAAGGTCTTTCACTTCCTACATAAATTACTTGAAATTTCACTGATTGAATGATGCAGATGTAAGGAAATCATAGCACTGGTTGGAATTTGTATACTTCTATTTGAGGAAGAAATTTGTTATATTGATCCAATGAATCTTTTCTCATCAGGTGCTACTGACTATCCATGTTTTCGGGGCCTATTGAAACAACTTGTTGGCCCTTTAAGCTCCCAATTATCAGATCGGAGGTCTAGCATTGTAAAGCAGGTGTGCTAAATTTTCTTGTGTCTAAAATTGCTAGATTCTAGGGTTCTTATTGTCTATCTTGTTTTCTCTTGGATATGGTTTCATGATTGCTTGATTTGTCTATAGCTATTGGTCCTTAGTGTTACTGAAACCTTTCTTCATGTCTTGAGACTGTTGTTTCTTGCTATTGGTTTGCAAAAAGAATGATAAGTTGGATTTTTATTTTGTAGGCTTGTCATCTATTATCCTTTTTGTCAAAGGAGCTCTTGGGGGATTTTGAGTCATGTGCTGAGATGTTCATTCCAGTACGTTTAACTTTTTCTTTCTGCTGTTAAAATCTTAGTATGCTCAAAATATTTTGTTAATCTTATGATGTGATAATCAGGTCCTTTTCAAGTTGGTTGTGATTACTGTACTTGTAATTGCAGAGTCTGCAGATAACTGCATTAAAACGGTAATTTTTTGGCTTAAATATTCAGACAATTTGTCCCTTCCAAAATTGCTTGTCAATTTATCCTGTTTTAAATGTCTTTCTTAAGTTATCCTTTCCATTTCTAGCTGTTACATAATTGCAAAGTTCCTCGCGTGCTCCCACGCATAGCTGATTGTGCAAAGAATGACCGTAATGCGGTTCTCCGTGCAAGGTACAACTGCCTTTTTGAATTTATGCTAGAGTTTATGTGCTGTTTTCTAAATCACTGTTATGTTTTGTTTTCCATTGAAGGTGTTGTGAGTATGCTCTGTTGATATTAGAACACTGGCCTGATGCACCAGAAATACAGCGATCTGCTGATCTATACGAAGATCTTATCAGGTGTTGTGTGGCAGATGCAATGAGCGAGGTATTTATGTTTGGACCTGTATTTGATTGTTGTCTGCTTTGAGATCCTCTGCACATTGGATGTTGTCTGTGAGGAATGACTTATTGTTTACAATGTTTTGTGTTTTTTTCTTTTTTTGTGTGTGTTATAAATATTGTTTTGTGTGGCTTTCTGCTTGTCTCAGTTTATTTGTCTTCTTTTTTGATTGTGTTGATATTCGCTATGTGAGGGTGGAGTTATTCCCGCTATTGATGGGGCTTTCCCGTACACTTGTGTTCATGAGCGACGCTGCCTTCGAGTTTTATAGTTTATATGCTGTCATGTGTTCCATTTGTGAACATAATTTTAATATTTTCAAATATGTCATGGCTCCAAGTGTGGCTGCTCTCTGAAGTTCCTTTATTGTTTAAGCTCAATTGATATACATTTACTAGTAAATCAATTTCTTTTTCCATTCCAGGATATCAATGGACACCTCATATTCTCTTTTCTTTAAATATTATGTTCTTGATTCATAACAGGTGCGGTCCACAGCAAGAATGTGCTACAGGCTGTTTGCAAAGACTTGGCCAGAGCGTTCTCGACGCTTATTTTCATCCTTTGATCCTGTCATTCAAAGGGTATTTTGCTTCTTTGCTAGTTAGTGTATGGTTTCTACTTCCCTTGCCAAAACCATAGTTTTAATTATTAAGGGATTGTGTTTTGACAGTTAATAAATGAAGAGGATGGGGGCATCCATCGGCGACATGCTTCTCCTTCTGTCCGTGATAGAGGTGCACAGATGTCATTTAATCAAACATCGAATCCTTCAAACCTACTGGGATATGGAACTTCTGCTATTGTTGCAATGAATAGAATTTCTACATTATCCTCAGGGACATCTGTCTCCTCTGGACTGCTTCTCTCACAGGCAAAGTCGCTTGACAAAGGTACTGAACGTAGTCTGGAAAGTGTGTTGCATGCGAGCAAACAGAAAGTCACTGCAATTGAAAGCATGCTCAGAGGTTTGGATATATCTGACAGACAGAATCCTTCAACTCTTAGGTCATCTAGTTTGGATCTAGGTATTGAATAGTTTTTCCTATTTAATGTCCTTTTTAGTCTGTTGAATGGATTTTCAAGTATATCAAATCATTTAGTGATGAATGATAACTGATTACTAGAATAATTTATGGTTCAAAGTTTGAATCATTTGTGAGCAGCTAAATTTTTTTTTTTCTTATTGCCCTCTAGTGCAGGAGTTGACCCTCCATCATCTCGTGATCCACCGTTCCCTGCTGCTGTTCCAGCTTCTACTGATCACACAAACTCTTTAACGGTGGAATCAACTGTCACTAGTGTAAATAAAGGTGGTAACCGCAATGGTGGCATGATATTGTCCGACATCATTACCCAAATTCAAGCTTCCAAAGATTCAGGTAAATTATCACATCGCAACAATGTGGCAACTGAGTCCTTGTCATCACTTTCTTCATACTCAGCTAGAAGGGCTTCCGAAAAGTTACAAGAAATAGGTTCTGTTGAAGAGACTAATGATACCAGGGAAACTAGGCGATTCATGAACCCACACATTGACAGGCAATATTTGGACACACCTTATAATGATGGAAACTTAAGGGATTCACAAAACAGTTACATTCCCAATTTCCAGAGGCCACTTTTGAGGAAACATGTATTGGGGCGGATGTCTGCGACCAGGAGGAAGAGTTTTGATGATGGCCAACTGTCACTTGGGGATATGTCAAATTATACAGATGGTCCAGCCTCTCTTTGTGATGCTCTGAGTGAAGGACTCAGTCCAAGTTCTGACTGGTGTGCTAGGGTTGCTGCTTTTAATTATCTCCGGTCATTGCTGCAGCAAGGCCCTAAAGGTATTCAGGAAGTAGTCCAAAGTTTTGAGAAGGTAATGAAGTTGTTCTTCCAGCACTTGGATGATCCCCACCATAAAGTTGCACAGGCAGCTCTTTCAACACTTGCAGATATAATTCCATCTTGCCGGAAGCCCTTTGAGAGTTACATGGAAAGGATTTTGCCCCATGTTTTCTCACGGCTAATTGATCCAAAGGAGTTAGTTAGGCAACCTAGCTCAGCAACTTTGGACATAGTGAGCAAAACTTATAGTGTCGATTCTCTCTTGCCTGCTTTGCTGCGTTCACTTGATGAACAGCGATCACCGAAGGCCAAATTGGCTGTTATTGAGTTTGCTATAAGTTCCTTTAACAAGCATGCTGTGAATTCTGAAGGTTCTGGTAATCTTGGCATCTTGAAGTTATGGCTTGCAAAGCTGGCACCATTGGTTCATGATAAAAATACTAAACTTAAGGAAGCAGCTATTGCATGCATTATATCTGTCTACTCCTACTATGATTCAACTGCTGTGCTTAATTTTATTCTTAGTTTATCAGTTGAAGAACAAAATTCCTTGAGACGAGCACTTAAACAGTACACTCCTCGTATTGAGGTGGATCTAATGAACTATTTGCAGAGCAAGAAAGAGCGACAGCGTCTCAAGTCCTCTTATGACCCATCTGATGTTGTAGGAACATCTTCGGAAGAAGGATTTGCTGTTGCCTCCAAAAAGAGTCATTACTTTGGAAGGTATTCCTCTGGTTCCATTGACAGTGATGGTGGCAGGAAATGGAGTTCCATGCAAGAATCAACCCTGTTGACAGGCAGCATGGGTCATGCGACTTCTGATGAAACCAAGAACTTGTATCAGAACATTGAGTCTACTGTTGATGCTAGTTCTAAAGCTAAAGATTTGACTGGTTCAAACATATACTTGGATGGTTCATCCACACCACGTCTGGACATTAATGGCTTAATGAACTCTGACCATTTAGGGATCTCAGAAGATGTTGGCCATAATAGCGAAATTCCACCAGCGTTGGACCTTGATCATCAAAAACTGTCAGCTATAAAGATCGATTCTATGGCAGATGCTGGGCCTAGCATTCCCCAACTTCTTCACCTGGTCAGCTTTTTAACATCATAGCTTTCCTTGAATGGTTGTTGGCTCCTAACTGAAATTGTGTGAAAGAATTTATGCAGAAATAATTTATTTCTCTAAGTGCTTATATTGTACATCTGACAAAATAAATTTGAAAGAACTGCACACCTGATGAAGGCTTTGTGTATATTGTTGTAGATTTGCAATGGGAATGATGGAAACCCTTCTACAATCAAGCATGAAGCACTTCAGCAACTAATTGAGGTCTCTGCGGCTAATGATCACTCCATCTGGAACAAGGCATGATAAGTTTCTGCACTTATCTCTTTTTGTCCTCTGTGTGTAGTATGGATGTGCACATACCGATGGACACGTGTTTATGTTTATGAAGTTGCATAGGACAAATATATTTTTTCTGTCTTCCTGTTGAATGAAATGTTGGGTTCGGATTACTGTTTTTACCTCCATTTGCTTAACTTCTAAACTTTTCAATATTTGTCACTGGATCATGATTGCCTGCTTGTTCGTGTTCTTTAGTTTGTGTGAAATTGGTTGGTTATGTAGTTTAATAATTTGTATTGTGATTTTGAGTGATAGATACCTTTTGTGACCATTAATAAAAATTTCTCTGCTTCTGCTGCTATAATTTAATTTATGATAAATTATATATTGATTTTGTTCTTTTGATATATTTGCAGTACTTCAATCAAATTTTGACAGCTGTACTTGAGGTGTTGGATGATGCTGATTCCTCAATTCGAGAAGTTGCTCTTTCATTGGTTAATGAAATACTAAAAAATCAGGTCTGCTTTATATTCACATGTTCATGTTCCTCTTGTCCAATGAGTTCTTAACTCATTTACCCCCCTTCTGTCATGCTAACAGAAAAATGCTATGGAAGATTCTGTTGAGATAGTAATTGAGAAGCTGCTTAATGTTGCAAAGGATGCTGCTGCCAAAGTATTTTACTCATATTCAACTACTTCTTTTGACAATTCTTGCCATATGTTTTGTGTCTCAACTTTCTGATTCATCTTCAGGTTTCAAATGAAGCTGAGCATTGCTTGACTTTGGTGTTGTCTGAGTACGATCCATTCAGATGTTTAAGTGTATGTGGTTCTGATGATTCTCTCACTTTTTCTCACGCACACACGTACCCCTCATCTGGTATTCTTGTTTTTTAGCTTTATCTTCTCTTAGTATAATGGCAGAAAATTGGCGTCGGTCTCGCAGCAGTTTGAATGTAGTTATGATATGTTGCTGTCAATGACTGATGTTGCAGGTTATTGTCCCTTTATTGAGTACTGAAGATGAGAAGACTCTTGTGACTTGCATAAACTGTTTGACAAAGGTATTTTGTACTGTTCCCTTGTTTCATAACGTACAAAAAAGTTTGAATTCAAGCAGTATATCTGTTAGGGTTGTCTGCAGCTGATGTTGTGAATTGGAGTATAGGGTTGATGTCAAGGTAAAGGAACAGAGAAATGGATGGATAACAAACATGAAGTGGATTACAATCGTAACTTGAAAGGTTCTCTTTCAAGTTTATGTGATAGGGAGCATTAACATTTCAGCCATTTTGGGCTTCATAACCAGAGTTTTGTGATTGTGGAATTATATAGACTGAATGTGTTCTATTTGTTGCTTTGGAAGCAAGGGAAATTCTGTCGTATGGAATAGTTTCCAAATTTATTTTCTTCATATTTCAATTTTATCCACAGAAGTAAAAAATTGGTGTTTTTTTTTTAATCTATAGATGACATATTAGTTGATTGGTCTTTATCATATGGTAGCTCAATATAAGTTTTAGGATCTAGACTGGTTATATTCACACAAGAAACAGAGGAAGCTTGAGGTTCATGCGTGTCATGAAAGTACATACCTTTACAGTTACATTACCAAGCTGTTTGATTTTATGTTCAGCTTGTAGGCCGGCTCTCACGGGAGGAACTGATGGCTCAGTTGCCATCATTTTTACCCGCTCTCTTTGAAGCCTTTGGAAACCAGAGTGCAGATGTGCGCAAGGTATTTAATACTATTTGTATGTAGTTAATATTATCTTTTTCTTTTTTCTTTTTTTCATTTTTCAGTTCAATTATGTTATAAATCAGGGGCAAATGAATGTGTTACAATTGGTGGTACTAATCTTATTTGAAACATTATCTAAACATATTATCCTGAAGATACATTACATTCACGCATTTGTATTTTGTTCTGTTTTGTTTAGTTACCGTTCTGTCTGATTAATATTGGACTTCCTTTTGTTGCGTGGTAATGGGCTGTGCAGACTGTTGTTTTCTGTTTAGTGGATATTTATATTATGCTCGGGAAAGCATTTGTGCCGTACTTGGAAGGGCTTAACAGTACACAACTGCGGTTGGTAACGATATATGCCAATCGGATCTCACAGGCTAGGACAGGTTCTGCCATTGATGCAAGCCAATGATTAACTCTGCTTCTTTTGGGAAGATGTTTTGTGGGTTTAGGGTGTTGGCTTATTCATTGTTGTGTATTTGTATATTGTGTGAATACATCTTGAGGGATTTGGTGGTTATTTTTTTTGCTTCTGTAATTTCATTTTGTTTTGTTTTTAGATATTTTTTTATTTTTTTTTCCTTTGTTTTGTTTGTTTGTGTTGTTTGAAGGGAGAGTGCTTTTGGGGGGAATAAAGAAATATGGCATTGCACTATTATGCCCATGTTGTAATGAAAACTTGAACAGTGTAGTGTCATGAAAAAAAATGAAAAATGGTTTGGAGATTTCTCATGCAAAATATTTCTTTCCCAATTTATTCTCAATTTTATTCTTATTAGATACAATTAAATTTGATTGAGCATTTGATCTGGTCATTCTTACCAAACAAGGTGTTCCAAAATCTGTCAGATAGAATTTAACAGAAGAAAATAACGAGAGGATTGATGTTGTTAATAAGAAGAGAACCCCGCGATCTTCAAAGGCATGGCCATTGAAAGATGGGAGGTGGATGCTTTTGAAATTGGAGGTTGGATTGTGCTTCTGAAAAATTTAAACACTTGCGTGATTCAATAGTAGTCTGTCTATTCTTTCACCCTAGTCAATCGTAAGCTAAATGACCTACCTGTCTTTTTGAAAGCATTGTCCATTGCTTGACAGCCCTGAAGCAGAAAATATTGGACTACACGTACAAACATATGAATGAAGGTCAAGAGCTTTGAAATTTCATATGTTTAGCATCGTGGTGATTGCACTGCTATCACTGAAGTAAAAAAAATATGTGAAGTAACATTAACTTTGAGAGACATTTATTTATTTATTGTTTCTGAAATCTTCATTCAACAATAATTGTGTTATAAAAATGGTAATTCAATACCAAACAAAGCCAAATTAATGAAACTCGCTTAGGTATTTGTCGACGAGAGAATCTCTTTACAGTAAGGATGATGAGTCAGTATCAAACCAGCATTAATTGTGTGGATTTTCTTGAACATCTTAGATATACCATTTTAATTAAACTGCTAAGGCATTGCTTATTAAGTTTACTGTCACCGTCTGAATTTCGACCATGCATCATCAGATACTGCCAATCAAGTGTCTGATATATTTCTTTGTAAAGAGAGTATCATTGAGGATTTGCTTTGAATTTATCTATTTTTCCTTTTGATTAGCCTCGGAAAGAAAATATGATAGAATTTACAGTAAGAAAGTAAAAGACAAGTAAAGCAGGTGGGATATGTAAATCAATCATCATAGTAATTTAATTAAATTCTGCAAAAATCTGAAAGATGCCATAGAGGTTTCTTTAATGTGATATCCTCCAATATAGAAAAAAATCACATTTACTAGATCTTGTGATTTTGAAACACAATCCAACTGATACTCTTCAATATCTCAGCAATCCACACTTACCCCTTTAAAACTACAAATGGTTCACCATTCTACTCACCACCAGTCCCCACTTTCAGTTTCTCGTTCTCTCTCAACTTTTCTCCTGTCCAGGAGGGGAAGAAAGAAATCATGAATGCTGCTGGTTCTGCAACAAAAATAACAGCTCTGGTTGTAGATGATAACATGGTGAACCAAACCATTCACCACAGGCTCTTAGAGAATCTTGGCATTGAAAATCAGGTTGTGGGTAATGGCAAGGAAGCGGTTGATGTTCATTCTTCAGGAAAATATTTTGATCTCATCTTGATGGACATGGATATGCCTGTTATGAATGGCATTGAGGTAATAATACATGCATTCAGATAAGGAAAAAGAAAATTATACACTACGTGTTTATTTAGTTGTGTATACGCCACTAATTACTTAGCTTGCGTTTCAGGCAACAAGAACACTGCGAGCAATGGGCATTCGTAGCACGATTGCAGGCGTCACAACGCGTTCTCTTGACAAAGAGAAGAAAGAATTCATGGAAGCAGGTTTAGATGATTACCAGGAAAAGCCATTGACAACTGCTAAGCTTGTTTCTATTCTGCATAAGATCAACCACAACGGTTGACGGTGAAGATCAAATTTCTTAGTGTAATTTTCCATAGAATCTTCATTTCCTTTACTTTCTGTGTTGTGTACTCGGTTTGTAGTATGATGAGATCAATGTAGGCCAGGCCAAGTAAATTAACATACAACTATATTATATAGCCTCTTTGCCTCGCTTTTGAATTTTCAATAAAGCTAGAAGAGTTGAAACCGGAATGTCCTTCTAACACTTAGCATATTACAAATTTGTTTGGGTCACTAAATGTTTCAGTGTCAAATGAAGGTTCATTGATAAATATGTGACGCTTGCGCATAAGCCAGTCAACCAAATTGAATGGAAGGCTTGTAATGAACAATTTCATTTTTATTCTTTTCAGTGTGTTGAAATGAAAATGGGCATATGCAGAAAAGCAAGAAGAGAGGAGAGGAGAGGAGAGGAGAGGAGGGGTGGGGTGGGTGAGGGTCAATTCAAAGTGCTGCAAAATCAAATCTAAAAAGTAAAAATTGCATAAACTTTCAAGATCAGTTCAACTTTATCATTTCAGCCTTTTCCCTTTAAAAGTAAAAACTTTGAAGATCATGTTACTACTGGTGGGTGTGTGCCTAATTTCGTCTAAGTTAAATTAAAAAATAAATTAATTGATTAACATACCATTCTCATTCTCTTGGACGATATTCTTTGATTATGCATTTGGATAGACAAGTCTTTTTAGTTCTATGCTCTTTTTTTAATTTTCTCCAAGAAATTTGTCATCTACCAATTCAATTTCAATCACTAGTACCGTGTCAATCATGATGGGGTTGTTTCTTTGTAGCTTGTGTTCATTTTTTTCATAATTTCATTATTGATCGTAGCCTCGTATCCATATAATCGCGTCTGGTTTCAGATTATTGTTATTGTTGCTTAAGCTTGGACGCTTTTGTTTTACTTGCAATGTTTTCAACTTTTTTTTTTTTTATTTGTAACAAAAAAAAAAAAAAAAAAAAGCACACAAGCAGCTTTTATTTATTTATTTATTTATTTTTCTTAATTCCGAAGGACTCTCAACATTCTCTAAAAATATCACGCACGTCCAATCTCTTGGAGCAACATAAATGATATTTAAACTCTCAGTTCCAACCATTCTAGGTTAATTAACTGTTGGACTCGGATGGTTATTATACCCTTGAATATGGTTTATAATAACATATATAAAATTATTATTATTAAACTAATTATGTTACTTTATTTTATTTTTACCAAACTAACACGTGGCTGTTCCATTTACAAAAACCTACTAGAAAAAAAAATATATACCCAGCTCGTAACATGCGTTGGTAACTGACATATTGAGGTTGTAAATTGATATTTCAGAAATTGGTAGGACAAAATTGTACATTTTGCAGCTACACCTCGGGAGTCTAGCTGTTCTTTTTTCCTCTATTTTAAGATGATAAATTGAAAGTTATGGTTGTTTTTCTTGACGACCATTTGTGCTTAAATATTATGACGACTATAGGAATGTATATATTTTC
Source organism: Swietenia macrophylla (assembly GCA_032401905.1). Taxonomy (NCBI): domain Eukaryota; kingdom Viridiplantae; phylum Streptophyta; class Magnoliopsida; order Sapindales; family Meliaceae; genus Swietenia; species Swietenia macrophylla. Next base: position 3,522,111 of record CP135559.1, on the reverse strand, counting down.
TCTGGAATAAAGACATGAGATGCCATATCCAAATATTATAAGACTACAAAAAAATATTCTCAAATACTACACGATCTATTTAAGTCACTTCAAATTTGGAAATTGGGTGATGGAAAATTTTATTAAAGAGGATGATGAGTTGAAGAATACAATCTCTACTTTTTACGCCTTTAATGTGATTTTGCTATAATAATATTTTTGAGATTATAAATTTAAAATTATTTTCCTGATTTTGCAGCAATGGATGTAGAAAAAATAGAAGGAGATAGTATTGCCTTCTAAGTGGTCAGAAGTCTACGCAGTGGCAAAACAACACAAATACACATCACATCCAAAAGTAGAATGTTTACAAATCATGCATAACAGTTCTTTTCATCAATGTGGCACCAAGAAAAGGTAATTAATCAAGCACTTATTCTTATGCTTAAGCTTTATTAGGCATTCATGAATGCAAAAAAGGAAGAGGTATTGAGACTAATTTTGTTTGATAACACAAATTCAATATATCTTACTCACTTTATATGCTATGTACGTACTTTTTCACAGAAAACAAAATGAAAAATTAAGATCTTAGTGAAAATAATGCTCAAGTTTCAAATACATTCATATATCTTAACAATAGTTTCAAAAGAGCTAATAGTCCCTGAAGTAATCCAAGATATTGAAGTGACACAAGGTTTTAAAAAGATATCAACCCTTAAATAAGTGTAATAATACAAAAATGAAGAAAATTCTAAAATTATATATATAAGGGTAAAATGTGAGATTGTAATGAAATATTAATCGATAATATATTTTAATTTACAGTAGCTATTAAAATTATAAAAGATAATAATAATTCACAATTGTTGATGAATATAAATAGAGGCATGAATGGCCACAAAAGCATTCAAGCCGAATTGATTTCTCTTATCAAATATGAAATATTTGGTAATGTAGTTTAGACACCTTAAAATGTCAAGGTTATTGGATGCAAATAAATATTTGTAATAAAATGTAATGAAAATCAAAAGATTATAAGATACAAAGTATGAATATTTGCTTAAATTTTTTTTGCAAAGATTTGGAATTGAATTTGATGAAATATATTCTCCTATAATAGATGTAATGACATTTGAATTTTTTTTTTTTCCATAAATTTGAGAGTCTAAAAGAAACTTGACATGCACCTTATGGTTGTTGTGACAACTTATGTAATGCAAATATCTATATGAAAATTTTTAAAGAATTTAGAATGCTCAAAGTATATAAACATGATAGTTTTTATTCAACCAAGTTACAATGATACTTCTATGGATTGAAAGAATTTAATTTGGGTACATGTAGTGCAGTGACTACAGTGATTATTTGATAAAGAATTATATATTAATAATTAGTATGCCCATACATATTTATAGGAAAATCAAAAGTTTGAATTTGTTATTATAATATATATGTCAATGGTATAAATCTAATTAAAACTCTTGAAAGAGTTTTTAAAAATTGCAGAATACTTAAAAAAAGAGAATTTGAAATTAGAGTTTTAGGAAAAACTAAATATTGTCTTAATCTAACAATCAACACAAACGTAAAGAAATGTTTAGACCCATATTCAAAAGATTTTAAGTGCTTTGATATGGATAAAACTTATTCATTAAATACCCATATGATCGTTTTAGTGTTTTAACATGAAAAGAATCCATGTCACCCAAAAGAAGATGATGAAAAAAATAATTGGTCTAGAAGTTTCATACCTTAATGCAATATGTACTTTGTTATATCTGGTACAATGTAGTAGATTAAACATAATAATTTATGTGAACATATTAGTTATATTTAGTTCTGCATTAACTCGACCATATTATAATGACATCAAATATATTTTTTTGTTATTTTTTTGGAACAACAAATTTAAAATTATTTTTATTCTAATGAACCAACATGAAATCTATGGTTTGTTAGTTATACAAATATTTACTATTTTGTAATCCACATAAAACTCATTCGTAAATAATATATGCTCTTACTTGCAATAATAAAATAATTTCTTGATGATTAATGAGACGAACTTTTATTGCTATTTCTTTTATCACCCATAGATTCTGACACTACATGAAGTATGCCAATAATGTATATGGTTACAAGAGTATATGTAACTTATATTTTGTTATAAATATTCTAATTTAGAATAGAATGTTGCTACTTACATTGCTAAAGTTTTAGGAGTGTATATTAAAAGAGAGTGAATAAAACATATTTCACTTAAATTCTTGGACACTTATGAGTTCTAGCGAAGACACAAAAACTTAAGTTAAATAGATGAACTTTAATGATAATTTTATACATTTTTTCACTAAAATTTTATTTACATTAACTTTTGAGAAACTGATACCTAATATTGGTAAGTGTTTGACTCCATGGATTAGGAAATTAATCTATGTTATATTCATTTTAGTAATTATTTACTAATTTTTATTAATTTATCTAACTAATTAAAATAATACACCACAAAAATAAGTAAGTAAAGGAGATGAATAATTTTAATATGATTTGAATTTTTCAATTCTATATTGATAAGGTCATACAAAAAAAAAATGCCAAAAAATTAAAAAGGTACAAATACCAATGGACTTAAACAAAACTAAAGACTATGTATTGTTAATTTCGTATCGAATCTTATAGGTAGAGTTGTTTGGTAATATTCCCTCACCTTGATACATGGAGTACCCCTTAACTTAGTGAGATTTCCTCACTTTGCTGATGTTAAATTTTTTTTAACAAATTCAACAAGATCCTTCTACTTAACTTCTTTCAACTTTGTTCAACTAGCACAAATCATTCTCCTAAAAAATATCTTGTTCGTCTCCTGAAAAATAATATAAAAATATCTTTTCAACACTAAAAAGAAACAATTCTTTAATTTTGCCAAAACATGAATTATAGATTCATAATTTTTACTTTAATGTACAAAAAAAAAAACCACAACTTTAAAAAAATAAACACAAGAAGAAAAACAAAAATACGCAAAAGTTTTGGTGTAAAGAAAGAGCGATCATATAATTAAGAATCTTACAAATATATAATAAATTATAAATCTTGTTTAATGAAAATTTTTATTTTTTAAACCTTAAAGGAATTGATCTTCCTCAATAGCAAACAAGTGTTTCCTAAATTTAACTATTGTGTTCCAATAATTTATATTTTCCTTTAAGTTGTAAAATTATCAACACAAGTTTTCTTTGTTTGTTTAGGAAACAAACTAGTAAGCTTAAATTTTTTAAATGTGAAGAATAGAATCCAGATGTCCAAAAACTACCCAATTTGTTACAACAAAATGTGTAACAAATTTTTTTTTCCCACAAGATGTCAACTATGAGAACTCTTAACTATTTATGTTATTTTGAAATCAGGAATTTTCTTAGAGGAACATTTTCTTTTAAGAGAAGAATTATGGAAATTGTAATTGACAAATATGCATTGTAGTTTTTTTTTTTTTTCCCTTTCAACAAAGCTTTATTCTATTGGATTTTACTAACAATTTTTTTTTTTTGATGAGGCAATACTAAACATGTCTAATACTATTTATTTTTGTAGATAATTGTAATTTCGAGCACATTTATAATTTTAACCAACTTAATTTTTTTAACCAAATGTATTATTTTTAAACACAATTACATCTTTTTATACCCAAAAAAATTTTAGCAATACAAGAAGAAAAGTAAAAGGACTAAACTATCTCGATAGAATTTGTCAAGTTAATAGGAAAAATGACCTTAAATTATTTTGATATAATTTATCCAAATAATTTAAGCAATTTTTTCTATCTTCTCGTTTTCTTGACAAATTTTGTCAAAACCATAAAAAAATTACCTAAATTGTGGAGATAATTTCTGTCAATACAATAAAAAAATTGCTTAAATTGCTCATGAAAATTTGTACGAACAATTTAGGTAATTCTTCTTCTGAGGGACTAAGTATTTTAGTTGGAAAGAAATATTAGGTCTAAAATTGGTAAATTTGGTCAAAAAAATAAATAATTTTTGAAGTTTAGTCAGAATTATGAATGGGATCAAAATTATGATTATTTAAAAAAAATAGAGGATAAACATTCAACTAATAAAATTTAAGGGCTACAACATAAATAAACTTGTTCTATGGATTAAAATTATAGTTATATAAATGTTATCCTTAGCTTGAAATTATAAACTTAAAATATAAACATAAACTTTGAATGATTAATATAAGAGTTGAAAAAATTAGATATAAAATATATGAGATGTATTGTAGCCAAATCTAGTAAATATATGCAACTATTTTTACATGCCTTTCTTAAGGTTTGAGAAAATCACAAATAAAAATATATTTTAAAATTAACAAAAACTACTTCTCAATAATAAATTTATTATATTAAATCCGTTAATTGACCAACAAAAATTAAAAATTGACTAAAATATTCTTAAGTGTTATTTTCACCTCAACAATTTGACCATTAGTTAACTATTTAAAATTGTAAAATAAATAAAATAATCTTTTCTTTTTATATTTAGCTAATATAAACCAAATATTTTGATTGAAACATAGTATATAATGCATCAAATATATATATTTAAAACTATTAAAATTTAGATATAAAACATATCAAGTATAAAAATATAATATATTGAAGTTTAGTTATGATGTACTAAAATTTGCTTATAAAACATAATAAAATTTTACTTTATTTATAAATAAAAAACATATTAATTTGTTTATATAAAATGCATCAAATAAAAGTACATAAATACAAAATACAAGAAAATGTTTCTATTTGAGATAACAAGTATTGAAATTTATATTTATATTTTTAAATTTTATGTATTTTGCATTATATATTTTTTGTCTTAACTAGATAGCTAGCAATCGGTGGTGAATTGGTCTATGTATGATCGGCCATAAAGGATGCATTATGAATGATCCTTCCAATATTGTTTGCAAGTAAAGGAGTAAATAGTTCTCATGTAGATTACAGAAATTTATTAGAAATTAGTTTAGAATTATCTATGTATTTATCAAACATATAAAGGCAATGTTATTTTAGTCTTTTTACAATTATAGTTGATTAATTAGCAATTTAAATTATTGAGAAGTACTTTTGGTTAGTTTTTCACAAAATATGCGCCTATATTTGATTTTTTCAAATTCAGTACATGAATTTTTATATAAAATTATTTGAGTTATTTTAGTATTTTTGTTGGCCCATTAAGAATAAATATAGACAAAATATATTAATTTTACAGTTGAGAGGTACTTTATAGTAATTTTTATAAAATATGCATTTATGTATCATGTTTTCAACCTTTATAAGAGATACATGAAAATGTGTGTGTTTGTGTACGCGCATGTGCGTGGATATTTTTAAATACTTTCCTCGAGATTTAATACAATTACGCATAAATCCAGTCAAAAGGAATTATAGCCACATATTGCTTATATGCATCAATAGGGTCATGTTTTAATCAAATATGATATTAATGAGACAATATAGTTATATAAGGGTTTCAAAAAAAATTGTTATTTTATTAAGTTATTGAAATTATTAATTTAGTTTATTAGTGCAAGTTGGGACCGTGAAAATTTATAATATAATAAGTTATTTATTTATTGAGTATTGATTTATAAAAGTTATATATATAAGAATTTTCAAATATTTTCTCAAAATTTGATAAAATTACATATAAATATAAATTTTATAAAACTAACAGAAAATATCTCTCAATAATAATACTATTATATTGACCATTGATTGACTAACCAAAATAACTTTTATATGTATAAGTTTAAATATTAGTATTATTTTTTATATAACTCTTCTGAGGTTTAAAAAATTAACAGAAAGTATTCATAAAAGTTATTTTTTTTATTTTGACATTTAATGTAATAATCATATATAAATTAAATACTAATTTTAATAGAATAATATTATAAATTATTTGCTATGTAGAACTGTAAGTCATTTAATTTAATAAATATAAATAAAATTATATAAAATAAATATATATATAAATAGATATTATAAATTATTTACTTGTATATAATTATTTTAACTATTATAAAATATTTTCATAATTATTAACTTATTTCTATTATAAAATTAAATATAAAAATATTTCACAACAGTTAAAATAATTATATGCAAATGTCAAAAGATAAAAAAAATAGTTTTAGGTATTTTTTGTTAGTTTTCTAAAATTTAGAAGAAGTATACAAAAAATATTACTAATTTAAAGTTATGTATAAAAAATTATTTTAGTTAGTCAAATAATGGTTAAATATAATAATTTTACTATTAAATGGTACTTTTTGTTAGTTTTATAAGAGTTTAAATTTACGTGTGATTTTGTCATACTTAAAAGAGGTATTTTAAAATACATAATTTTTTACATTATTTCTCAACTGTTAGATCAATATATTTTTAATAATTAAGATTAAATATAACTTATATAATTAATAAATTATAATTAATACATGTATTAAATTTAATTTTAATAATTGAAAATAAATAGATTTAACAGTTAAAAAATTAGTGTAAGAAATTTTATGCGTGTACACATATATTGCAATCTCCAACTTTGTTTTATAACTTTTAGATTTAACCCACAAATTAAATATTGTAATGAAAATATTAGATACAATTGAAAAATATATGTTACATTTTAATGCACCAGAACATAGCTATAAAAATGTAGACATCTTTTTTCTATTTAATATGAGATTTTATTATATTCTCTCTTACTTAATTCTGTGATATCTTCATTATAGTAAGGTTTTCTGCATACCCGTGCTGTTTTATTTTTAAACTTACCTTTCATTAACGTATTCGTTACGCATAAGTATTTGACTGAAATATTAGAACTAAAATGAGTTTGACTCTAATATTATTTATCATGAATTGAGCCCTTACTTTCTTTCAAAAAAAAATGTCTATTTAAGTGTACAAAATTTACCTATACAAAATTTAAAAATATTTTTTTTTATCCAACATCATGATCTGTTACAATATGGTTAGCTTACTTGGAAGAGAAGAGGAACAGGGCCATATAAGCCGAGGAGTGGGCAAGGGTGGGAGGAAGATCACTGGGACCCTGCCGCGCATGGTACTTTATTTTGTCGGTGAGCCATCCAACATGCCACGCTTACCAGCCACTCCGCCCACCACCATGGCACGTCTGCGCGCCTTCCCAAGCCTCTCTTAATTACTCCCCTCCCCCTCTCTCCACTATTTTCGTAATTCCCTTTATTTTACTCTTTGGTACATTTTGCTAGTTTTAGTCATGCCATCTTCTTCTCTCTTTGTATTCACGGGGTTGGGTACGGTACTTACGGAATTATTATTATTATTTTATTTTTTTATATATTTAATTTAAAATTAAATTTATAAATTTTAAAATAAAAATATATTAAAATAAATAATAAATAATATTTAAAATATTTAAAATATTTAAAATATAAATGAATAAAACATAAAATAATTTGAAAAATATTTAAAATAATTTTTAAAAGAATTAAAAAATAATATAACGTACTCAAATGTATCAAATTTTTTTAATTTTACCTTAATAACTAAAATTTAGGTACGATTTGCATGAAATTATAATATAATTTCATTTCTTTTAGCTCATCCTCAAGTGACTATAACAAATATATATATATATATATATATAGAATAATATTTAAAATTTTAATAGGTATTACATAATTACAAAATTGTTAAATATATTTAATTGATGTTAATAATAAAAATTTTTTAAATAAAATAATTTTATCATATAAATACAATAACACGGTAGAATCATTCTATTGAGAAATAAAAAGAAAAATAAAATTTATAAAAAATAAAAACATAAAAAAAAATTATGCTAAAACTCCTACTACAATGAAGAGTAAAAATTATTAACGTGTTTTCACTTTCAAAACTCATAAAAAAAAAAAAACCGATAAGAATAATAATTATGATATATGCACACTTTGTATTTGGGATAATGAATGAGCATCCCGTTTATCAAAGCAAGACAATAAATAAGCTTTCTATACAATGTTATCCGTATATTTATTGACATTTCTTTTTTTGGGCTTAATAGTGATAGTAGAGATAATCATTTTTGGGTACTAGAATTTTTATTATTATTTAAATAAAATATAAATTATTTTACTATTATTAAATGTAATTTTAATTTATATTACAATATCTGAAATATCTTGTAGTGTTGAGTAACATACATGTACATTATGTTGCTTGAAATTTTGTATTATCAGAATGACTAATGAGATCATTTCACTAGGATTATGGATCTATTTGATACAAATAAATAAATTACATATTTATTTAAAAAATATAAAAAAATCAAGGACTCAGATATTATTACCCACTCAATACACAACAATTTTCATAAATGAATTTAAAAAAGGAAAATGAAAAGGGTGTTGAAGTGGCAGAAATGAGTTACAAGAATGAACAAACATGCCGTCCCGTCGTAGAGAATTTTACAAATGGAAACATGCATACCACCTATATATAGAGCAGAATATGTACGCGCGCGCGCGTTGGAAGGAATGCATGTGTAAAAATGAAAGCAATAGAGAATAAAAGTTCAGTAATGATAAATGGAATGCCTGAATGTTGAGGAACAATCCATGTACTGAGCAGAGCAGAGCAGAGCCAGAGAATAATGTCTGCTCATCTCATCCACCCTCCAACTTGCCTCTAATTGACCCACCACTATTTTATACAAATTCCTCTCATTTTATCTCCATTCACCAACTAACTACCAACCTACACTATTATTTTATTGCTATTACTACCATACATAAAACAAAAGTCGAAAACAGAAAAACAAAAAAAAAAAAAAAAACCGCAATACGTGCTCCAAAATAAAAGGAGTTGGATCCGAATAAATCATTTTACATGTCTAATTATAACAAAGAGTAGGTTTAATTATTCAAATGGATTAATTTGTGTGTTTGTGTCTTTATTCCACCATTAAACGCATACATCTTTAATACTTGCGGTTGGTTTACAAAAATTCGTAAATCAACCTAATAATAATTATTATTATTTATAAAAGTTATGGGAAGACCGTTGAATTTACCGTTAATTGTCCTTTTGTGCTAATTAAAAGAATAAGAAAAGCAAAAAAAAAAAACCCCAACAACAACAACTAACAGCTGCAGCAGCATAGACAACTCTCAGTCGGGTCGAGTGCAAGTGCAAGTGCAATTAAATTATTTGCAATCATTATTTAAAACCAAGTCACGTTTATTTAATTTCTTAATTGAATCGAGATGTTCAACACCAAAATCATGTGTCCCAAAAGTGAACTAACTGTGCAACCACGTACTAATTCTAATTAAACAAACAATTTGTACCACATAATATCGACCAATCATACCCCTTAGACATCTATTTTATATTACAGTTGCATTGTATTGTAGCCATGTGCAACATTTTAAATCTTTTCAAATTAAATAATAATAATAATAATAATAATAATTATTATTATTATTATTATTATTAACACATAAGTCACTGCCACCCATGAACACATGAGAAATCTTGCTTTAGATAACTTTTGATAGAAAATAATTTAAAAGAGGAGGCCCCCACGCGCAAAAGCAGAACCGCAAATTTTATTTGCACGCAGAAAATGGAGTCCCTCAACAAAATATTAATACCCCCCCACTTCTTGTCGCTGGATAGAATTCAAAATAATCAATGTGTTCTGTAATATTAATAGTAGTGTGGGTTGGGTACATACAACAATTACAAAAGCGTCAAAATCATTTTCGTCTTTTAGCAGGGAGGGGGGTAAAAAAAAAAAGAGAGAGAGAAAGTTAGATGAATGACCTTATCTTCTAAGTACATTCATCATTACACCGAAGGCAAACAAAATAGCAACAACAAACATAATAAAATCTTCTCAGTGCAAATTCCCCGTCGCATCGTCTCACCGAAGAAGAAGGAAGAACGAAAGAAAGAAAGAATCGTTACTACAAATAGAAAAGTAATTTCTTACCAGATATAGCAACAACTCTGTCTGAAATGATTCATAATTTCTTCCATCATTTTCTTCCCATTTATTTGGTCTAATTTTCAGCGTTCGGTTGCTTGATCGTTTATTTTCTGTCGCGGTAAGTCTGCAACACTAATTGCAAATTTTCTCTCTTTGTTTCTATGATTCCTTTTGTTTCAACTGGGATTCCTGATCTACTGAATTCAATTTCATTAGAGGATGAATCACTGTGTTCCGGATTTTGAATTCGACGATGATTATTCGATTCCTACATCTTCAGTTCTGACTCGCCCAAAAAAATCGGCCATGTAAGTTCTCTTTACCTGCAGAATTCTAATTCCAATTCGTGTGTTTTACTTGGCATCTGAGAGTTAATTTAACAATAAATGAACAGGACTGAGGATGATGTTATGGAGCTTCTCTGGCAAAATGGTCAAGTTGTTTTGCAAAGCCAGAATCAGAGATCTTTCAAGAAACCACCACCGCTAAAATTCGACGACGCCGTAATCCCAACAGACCAATCGGCTCCCCGAGAGATCCCTTCATGGCATCACTACCAACAGCAAGAACAACAGCATCAAAATCAAGATCACCTGTTCATTCAAGAAGATGAAATGGCTTCCTGGCTTCACTATCCACTCAATGAAACAAATTTTGACTCGGATTTTTGTGCCGATCTTCTTTATCAAGCTCCTTGTGTTACTTCCGCGACTACCACAGCTACTGCCGCCGCCGCTCCGGTACGTGCAACTCACGAGGCCGAGTCACGACCACAACAAAATACGAGTACTGCAGATTCGGATTCGGCTTCGGCTTCTGCTTCAAGGCCTCCGATTCCTCCTCCTAGAAGAACGGAAAATTTCGTTCATTTTTCAAGGCATAACCCTAGGACGGAAGTATCGCGAACATCCTCTTCAAAGAAAGTCGTCCTCAGAGAATCAACGATGGTGGACTCCAGCGATACGCCAGCGATGGGGCCCGAATCTATGATTTCGGAGGCGATGAGGAGTACGGAGGGGGCGTCGGGCGTTAAGAACGGACTCGGGAACACGAGCGGCGCTGGAGTGGTAGGTACTTCATCTAGTGGTGGGGCTGGAGGAAGAGATTTAGCCACGTGTGAAATGACGTTGACGTCATCCCCTAGCGGCTCCAGCGCCAGCGCGGAGCTGCCGGCTCAGAAACTACCCGCCGAGGATCGTAAACGTAAAGGAAGGGAAAACGACGACGAATGTCAGAGCGAGGTAAGTCGCTCACTATTTTTAGTGTGGTCACTTGTTTGAATATTTACGTATTTTCTTGACCATCGTGCGCGGGGAGGGTGACGTTAACCAACGTTAGTACACATACTCTCTCTCCTCGGGATGCCAACACTTATTCGGTGCACGTAGAGTCTGTCCGTTTGTGGTAGTTTACTGGTTGAATCATCAGTTCAGTAATCTTCACTCGATACACGTAGCACTGACATCTTACGTGGCAATTGCCACGTGTATGCCTAGAAATGGGAACGGCAGAGTGCCAAATTGGTTTTTACTCTATTTGGATGGATGATGATTAGTGGAGGGTGCAGGCTGCGATGAGCACTTAACTGTAGAGCATTAACATTTTAATTTGTAACGATAGTTAAAGGGTCGTCAAATGACGGCGCTGATCACGGAACTGGTTTACTCGTCCCGTCAGTTGGTTTTTTTCTGTTTCAGATGTCGTTGTTTTTAGCGTATTTCAGATTTGACCAAAATAAAAAAGAAGAAGAAAAGAAGGGGGTAACAATTTTACTTTTACTTCTACCGTAGCAATCAATTTTAACCTTTTAACCTTCGCGCCACTTGGACTGATGGTTAGTTTACAAGTATAAGAGACTAAAAGTGCTTGTTGGAGTAGCACTATGATCAAAATTATGTGACTAGGGATAATTATTATTATTATTATTATTATTATTGGGGATGTGGTTGTGCATTTGGCTATCAAATATTTCTTAATGGTGTTATTAATGTTGGTGGGATGGTGATCAGTCACTACGAGGGGAAGATAGTTGGAACTTTTTGCTTTGGATTCTTTTGTTGGTCCAAAACATTTGATGTCAAATTGGACGCTCAATGGTGGAACTTGTCGCTTTGGATTCGTTTATTGGTCTAAAACAATTGATGTCAAACTAGACACTTAATGGTGGATATGTATCTTCCTGCTGTGATTCAGCAAAGTGTATGTCAAGAAAACCGTCATTAAACCAGTGATAGGGGAGCAGTTGTTTGATAATGGTTTTGAAGTGATCGGTATTGAAATATTGATGTCTCTTTAGCAGCAAGTTAGTTTAAACAAGAGAACTTTTTAAATGTCTTCCACCTTAGAGGTGGAATGATGAGTACGTGAGCCATGGAATGCAGCAACGGATTTTGCAGTTGATGATCCATCCTTGATATGGTAGTCATAAGTAGGGATGTATGTTAATATTTTAGTCTGTCAATTACTCTGTAGATTCATTATCATGAAAGTTGATGGAGTCAGAGTTTGTGATGTTGATATTGGAACAGAGTTAGTCAAGTGGATGTCTGCTTAGATTCCACTTCTATTGGATGTGTCCTATATAATATGCAGATGCTTGCATTCAGTAGCTTGAAGTGAAGGTCAGGCAGAAAGCTCGGCATTTGCAAATGCTTATTGTTTTAGTGCAAAAAGGCTATAATAAGGTGGTGCCACTCCTCTAATATTAGCATCAAAAAGAGGTGTCAAAACAAATGATCTTGCCACATTAGAAAGACGGATTGAATAGATAATGAGATGTTGCTTGTTACTCTTCATCTTTTGGGCATAAAAGTTTCTTACTCTCATGTCATGCCTCCTTGCAGTTATAAATAATTTAGTAATTTTCATTTTTTCTTTTTCATAAAGGATGTTGAAATGGAATCTATTGACACAAAGAAACAAACTCGTGGATCAACATCTACAAAGAGATCTCGTGCTGCAGAGGTCCACAATCTCTCGGAGAGGGTTTGCACTTTACTGTTGCTAAAGTTTGCTGAGAGATTTTATTGTTCAATGGTTTTCATCTGTGCAGAGAGTAATTTTGCATTCATATGCAGAGACGCCGAGATAGGATAAATGAAAAGATGAGGGCTTTGCAAGAGCTCATACCTCATTGCAACAAGGTAGTTGTGTATATTATTAATCTTCATGTTGTTATTAATGTTGAGAATTCATTGTCTAGATTAGAGATTTTACTTTTCGTTCCCTAAGATTTTGTTATTTTATTTTATTTTATTTCTGATTTTCAGTCAGACAAAGCTTCAATGCTGGATGAAGCAATTGAGTATCTGAAATCGCTTCAGTTGCAAGTGCAGGTATAGTCCTATCTTGATTTTTATTATCAAAAGTTGTTTGATGATTTTTCATACTGGATATAAACTGACAGAAACTACGTTCATGGGATTTGAGATGTATATATCTTTCCAATTTAACTCTTCATTGTTTTAGAACTTTTTGTCAGATATGATTTTGTACACTGGATTGATGGAGTTGTTAAACTGTTATTGATGTCTGTTTGTACTGCTAATTATGAAATTTGTTGCGGAACGTATATAGATCTCTCAGGAACACATGGATCTCTCAGGAAGACTTATAGATCATGAATATATATTGCTGCATTAATGAAGCTGAATCCAACAAATAATCTTGTCTCATTTTTAAAGTTTTCAAGCACAAGCATGCAAGTTAGTTGTCCCGGGTTCAATTATTACTCTCTTTTCAAAAAACATATTTGATAAAGTGTGCAACACTCACTTTACAAATTCTAAGAAATTTTTTTTTTCTTATTTAACATGGAATTCCATTACATTCTTTTCTATCAAATCCTGTGACACCTTGATCACAGGTGGGTCTTCTTGCTTGTTCGTCCTGTTCTACCTCAAGATTTATAGACCTTTCATGGATGCATCTTTTATGTGTGTGTGCTTGGCGAGACATTAAAATTGGATTGAATTTGGCTGTAATACTATTTATCATGGGTTAAGTCATTATTCTTTTTTCAAAAGACATGTTTAATAGAGTGTGTAACACCCACCCTTATAATCCTAAAGAATTTTCTTTTTCTATCGGACGTGGAATTCTGTTACACTAGTCCTAGGTTTTTTTTAATGCAACAGTATTAATTTTGTCCCAAATAATCTAATCCCAAGTCCTTATCCCACACCATAAGTGCACCCCAAGGGGATTGGTAAATATCAGCATGGTCTGGACATTTTCTGGAAGTGTATCTACGAGATATCATAATCTCCTCCAGATTGAAAATTTAGGTGGAAGAACTGTGCTTTTATATCTATGTAAGAAAATCATGTTCTTATCTAATCAAGCTAAAATGGTTAAATCCTCAATACTTCATTATATATATATATATATATAAACAGATGTAACGGTGCCTTTAGTAGTCTTTACTTCAATAAGAACCTTAAATATAATATGACAGATGCAATGGTGCCTTTAGTAGTTCCTTTACTTAAATAACAACCCTAAATCAACATAATTTGCATCCTTTCACCTTAATTTAACTTTTGCACTATGCATGTAATGCACTGGGGCTATGCAATGGGGTTACTGAAACAAAATTGAGTTGATATTCCTATGTACCATAATTTCCAGTTTCATGACATTTTCTTTCAACAATCAATTATTGGCATGTGTTTCATCTCTGGATATTTAACCAGTCCTATTCTTATGATGAAGCTCTCTGTCTATATCTGATTCTGAAATATATCACAATGGCAATTGTTTACTACAGTGCCAAAAACAGAAATTGGAGCTTGTGCAATATTTATAACGAAAATCAGACTCTTATCTAATTTCCACAGATGATGTCAATGGGATGTGGCATGGTCCCTATGATGTTCCCGGGTTTCCAGCAGTACATGCCAAACATGGGAATGGGAATTGGGATGGGAATGGCAATGGGAATGAGTCGGCCTATGATGCCATTTCCTAATGTCTTAGCTGGTTCAGCCTTGCCAACACCAGCTGCTGCAGCTCATTTGGGTCCAAGGTTTCCAATGCCGGCCTTTCATATGCCACCTGTCTCTGATCCATCTAGGGTACAAGCGGCTAACCAGTCTGATCCCAGGTTAATTTCCTTTGGCATGCAAAACCCAAAGCAGCCACAGGCCACAAATTTTGCCAATCCTTATCAGCAGTATCTTGCCCTCCACCAGATGCAGTTACCTCTACAACAGGTAAATGTGTAGTTCTTTTTTACATAGAAGTAACAACTTTGATGTCTATGACACTTCTTTGCCATCTTCATCATTTCTTCTGGATTCTCTTAGTAGCAGCAATATTAGCAGGATATTTCCATGCTTACATGATCATCGCCTCTCTCCTTCCAGCCCCACTTCCCAAACTCAGATTAACCAAATCTCTGCAAAACTCTGGTCTAAGTGGGATTAGATCCGCGAATCTATTGTACAAGAGACTTTAACAGTCAAACTAGTTGCTGCCCGTGAAATTCAATTAATTACTCTCCGCCTTGTCTCATTATATGAGAAAACAATTAAGTGATCTACTGGGTCAGTCTTGAACTTGGTTACTTTTAAGGACACGATAGGAAAACAAAATTCGTAAATCTTCATCAATCCGTTCTGTCATGATTGTCTTGGGAGTTTTTAGTTAACACCTCTTCTTTTTACAGTGTCAACCAATGGTCCAGCCAACAGCAAATAAACCAAGTACCAGTAAGGGATCTGAAAATCCTGAAAATCACCCATCAGGTAGGTTCTTTTATTTATATATCTATGTAATTGCTTTAACATTTAATCAGCTAGAGTAATTAATGAAGAAAGAAACAGATTTTTCTGGCATTTAGAGTTGGGAGTGTCTGCTGTGCCCTTTTGCATGTCACTTCAGTCGATGACCTTGTGTAACATATGCCTGCATTGCACACAAAAGAACTTCTATGTTTACCACGAGAGAAGATGCTACTTCTTAAAACTAACTAGTCTCCACTTCAATTTCGGATGACAATAGTTTTTGCAATCTTTGTTTTTGAAATGAAAGGATAACATGATGACGTATGTTAATTTCAATGAAGATTGCGGCTGTGAATTGCAGGTTGAAGTTTATCAGCAAGAATCACCTGTTAAGGATGTGTTGCTTGCCAAGTTTTGTAGTGTAAGACGCCCACCGCCACTGCCTAGCTGAGAGCAGCTTTTGCTAATTTGATAACGAACATAACACAACTAACATGTAATTATTATACCTCTAAGATGTAAAATTATTTTATTTGCCTGCTGTGACTGTGACTAGCCGCCTCCTTTTTTCTTTCCCCCCTTTTTTTTTTAATTTTATTCTATTTTTATTTTTAACAGGATTTAGTTATGAAAAATGCTTATCGAGGTCAATTCATGTCTGTGTCGGCAGTAGCTGCCAATTGAGAGAAATGCAAATGCCATCACTTTGACAATGGATGTCGATACATTGTTCATCTGGCACCAGAGATTTCCTTTCATGGTGTCACTCAATTAAACGCTTTGAATAGCGTCATGATATTTATAGCATAGCGTGGCAATCTCTCTCTCTCTTTTTGTTTTTTTTTTAAAAAGAAGCGTGCATTCTAATATTAGCGGGAAATAATAGCCGTACAGTGTGAATAGTATAGGACCATATGGATGAGCAGCAAAGTAAAATATTTGCATTGGGTCCTTTGTCAGGTCAGTCACTCCTTTTGTACAGTAGTGTAATTCGGCCAAATCTTGATTTTGATTTGTGCTGATCTTTGAAGCTCCGCTCATATGGGTCGTGCTGCCATCGTCGGCTGGGAGGCGTTGATATTTTCCTTTACAGCATGCATGCAGGGTGAGCATCTACAGAACTGGTTCTGATTTTATTTAAAATTAAAATTTATTTTATTTAATAGAATAATTTATTTTTTAATTTCAATTTAATTTTGGTTCAATTCTGATTTTAAAATAAAATATCTTATTTATTAATTATTTTAATTTTTAATAAAATTTATATTATAAAAATTTATTTAAATATAATATTATAAGTATTCACGAAAATTATAAATTTAATTTGATAAAATAATTAAAAAATAAAATTAATAATATTAAATTATAAAATAATAAAATATATTAACAAAAAATTAAATAACAAAAAAAAAAGAGAATCAAGTTATCAAATAGAATTGATATATGACAAATTATTTAAAAATAATATTATAATATTATTCAATTTAATATAACACATTACAAAAAAAAATTAATTTTTTTATAATAATAAAATTATATATATAATAAAATTATACCGTATAAATCTTTACTTATTACAATTGTTAATTTGTTTAATAATTTTAAAAATAAATATATGTAAAATATAATTTTATTAAATTATTGTAGAAATAATATAATAAATTAAATTAAATAAAAATTATAAAACATTAGTTAATTCTTTCTTTGTAATTCAATTGTTAAAATTTTTTTAAAATTATTTAATAGTAAATTATGAATATATTGTACATCAAAATTATATATATACAAATTTAATAATAAATTTTTACCGCATGTATTGTACTTTAGACAGAAGTATTTATTTAAAAATAATAAAATTAATTTTTTATAAATTTAAGAAAAAATTTAAAAATTATTATTTTATTAATTAAATAATTTATTGAATGTGATTTTTTTTTATTTTGATGAAAATTACTTTAAATAAATATTATGAACAAAACTTTCAAGTTGAATTGTGCAACTCGGTCGTTAGACTGCTATATTTTGAATATGATATTTTGTTGATTTAGTTCTTGGTTCGGTTCCTTATTCGCTAACACCGGGACTGAACGAAAATAGATCGGTTTCAAGTTTCATCCACAAGCCAAAACCGTAAAACTTAAACTTCAAATTGGCCACTGCTCCTTTATTTTTTTCTAAAAAAAAAAAAAATTCTTTTGGCTTAATAAGAAACTTTCAACCTCAGTTTTCAGATGTATCAGAGAAAACTTCTGCCTATGCAACCATTTACAAGTTATTAGATCTTCTCACATTCTAACTCTTTTTAAGAGTTGGAGATTTTGGTTTTAGTTTTCTTTAGTCATGGTAAGAAAGCCCAAAAATCTCATCCCTTCCCTTGCGTCCAAATTCAAGGCTGCGAATCATCCAAACGGAAATAACCGAATATTCCGATCGCCCAGAAATTGGAAGCAATTTCAACATTCCGGGCAAGGTTAGTGCTGTGCCGAATCAGCAGACGAATTATGACAATCTTGAAAGTCCTTACTGCAATGGAATCGTGGCTACTCAAATTTCATACAGATCTTTGCAAACTGGCAAATAAGAAATCATCGATTATACTCTTGAAACTCGAGAATCAAATTGTTGAGAGAGAAAATTGCAAATGATAAAATACAAGAGGGTGTTTACTTTCTCTGGTGTGTTCTCGAACGAACCCAAACATATGATTTTCTTAGTTGAGGAAGGATGATGTGAATAGGGAAACATATAAGAACTGCTATCGTTACTTAAGTGCTGTTTCTGGATATATTCGCATAATTAATCAAAAGAAGAAAAATTGAAACATAGAGGACTTTTGGCATATCATCAAACTCAATTTTGTTCTAGCTTCCATCAGTTAACCTACATTAGAATTGCCACTAACCATAAAAACTGAAGCATTGCCCAAGTTCAGGATGGCGGCACAGTTTCTCCTCTATGATTGTATCATGATTTGGAAGAAGATATATTGAAGGAGGAGGTCAGCCTCAAAATACTCCTGTAGAACACTTAACTTTATGCCTTCTTCTGGTGACAACTGTTTGCCATCAGGAGCTGATGGAAGATAGGATCTGAAAATAAAGGATACCAAATTACCCCATAGAAACTCAACATTTAAGTTTCTTGGCAACATTCTATGGCGATGCAGTAAGCATTCAACAATGCTCACAAGTTAGGATCTATACTCTTAACTGCAATCAAAGGCATACCTTATCGGTTAGCACGTGAAATGCCTCTACTCCCAAAGCTTTGTCCAATTCCTAACAAGTTTAACCACCAGGATTAGCAGGTACTCTACTCCATCCATGCCCAAATGGCAGTAAGTACTTTGCAGTGAATATTATTTTCAAGTAAAATGTTTGTGGAAAGTGAAATTCTAAGGTCTTAATTCAAGCTGAAATTACGGTACTCACATTCTGTGCATTGGGGGAACTATCAATACCCAAGATGAGTTTTTGAAGGCCTTCATCCTTCAATGCATTGCGGATTTCACTGGAAGAAGCTGCATTTGATAACATGACAAAGAGTTACATTTTGTGGGTTTCTATTGGTTCAGCATTTAATTTTCTGAATAATATCCCCAACCTTGTTAAGAATCATACCTATAGACTCTAATTGCTCTTGTTGCAACACCTCACCAGGTTCTTCCACAATTAATGGCCTTCCTACAGGCAGTTCCAGAACAACTGACAAGCATGAAAGTTGAGAAATTAAAATTATGTGAAAGCTCAGATGACTAAGTTTGTATTGATTAAAACCATGTTTTTTGAACCCTGATGATTACCAGAAGATAGCAAACCATGCATTGAAATAATTGTTCGAGGTCTTGAAAATCAAAATGATAAAAATTTAGTTTTACCTGTACCTAGAAACAGAAGAATTATGTACCTAGAAACAGAAGAATTATTTCCTTCACCAAGCCAGAAACAAAAGAATAAATGTTTCCTCACCAATATCAGAAGACATATCATTTCCCCATTGAAAGTGATTGTCATTAATACTAGTTCCATGTACAGGCGGTTAAATTGTCAAAGATTGGAGAGAAAACATATGGAGGTATTTATTGATACGAGAGTGCGTAGGCTGAGAAAACAAAAATTATTCAATTTAACTAGTAACTGGGGAACTATGAGCAAGCATATTCATATATGAACAAAGAGAAAAGATAACGTCCTAACCATCACAAAATACAACACCACTATATCTAAAACTCCTTAATACAGAACCAAAAATTCATGAATGATCACAGGCAGTTTGAAAATACATGAATGTTTCAGCTATGAAAACTACTGTATTAGGTAATTGAATTGCATGCAGTTAGGGTAACAAAATTCTTACCTGATTTCTCCACAGGAGGTTCTGGCTTGGCACAAGGAGTTTCTGCATCAACCATTACTCACACATCAGTTCCCACAACTGGTAGCATGATAAAATGGCCACTACCAACAAATTATGAAGTAAAAATAGCAAATACAGGATTATGTTTGTGGAATTTATACTTCAGCAATCTTTGGTACAAACTCAGATCAATTTCATTCGCTGTTGGTTTGTTTTTGCTTTGATAATATTGTTACCTCTATTGACTCTCGATTCCTAAATACAATATAATGGAATTGGCCCATTGCTCACAGAAAATTTTCACTTATTCTTCATTATTGAGTTACTCATATAATTGTTACTTCCATCTTTGTGAATGATAATTGAATTAACACAAAATTAGTAACATAAAGATCATGGCAACTCCCAATTACCTAAAACTTAGCAATTTCAAGACAATAGGAATTATAGACAACCGAATATAAATTTGAAAATATTTTATGCTTTAAGATCGCTATACACTAAAAAAACTCTCTCTCACACAATGGAAAAGTGGAAGCTTGCTCTTATACATAAAAATAAATGAATCAATCAAATTAAAAGAGGAATACCTTTGTGTTTCTTGAAACAGACCAGAGAACAACTGCAGGAAGCAAGAGGGAAAATTAGAACGACTAACGTTAAAAGTTTTCGGCAAACAAAGAAGAAAAGAGGGTGATTGTTGTTGAGCTTACTAAGGAGTAAGACAGGAAGGGCACTTATACTTAGATTGAGCTTCGTTGCACACATGACATTGCCGAGCAGGAGGACCCATTCAAATTGATTTAGTCTTCTTCGTTTTATCAGTTATTGACTAAAACCATGAATAACAGAATTATCAACTCGTAGTGTATTAAAAACTGAATTCGGTCTAAACAGCTATCCTTTATTTTGTTAACAGAGTTACTAAAATCAACGCGGAAGACGAAGACTTACGATGATGGCGAAAGTTCAGTCGGTTCGGATTGGGGTCTCTGCTGCACTTCAACCGTATTCTCTTCTGCGCCAACTTTTGGTAAAGTATTTTCGCTGGACGGCTTTTGGTTCTAGGTCCTGGAGTATATAATATATTTTTGAAGGGAAAACTGGTAACTTTAGTTAAAACAAAAAAAAATTTTTTTAAAGGCTAATTTCATGAAATTTTTTTTCAAACTAATCACATTTATAAATTATTTTTTTTTAAAATAATTACCATTATATATGTATTTACCAATATATCCAAATTTTTGGATTAAAATACTCTCGACTCAACAAAATTAAGAAAATTTATCAAAAAAAAAGTTTTCAAAATAGTCAAATTTAGTCTTTGACTCATCAAATGGGGATATTTTCAAAAAAATTTCTTAAAATTAAGCAAAATCACACATAAATAATTTTTTTATGAAATTAATAAAAATTACTCCTCAATAATAAATAAGTTATATTTAATCGTTAATTAACTAATTAAAATAATAAAATAATTAAAATAACTTTATGTATATAAGTTTATATATTAATTTTACTTTTTTATGTAACTTTCTTAAAGTTTAGAAAACTAACAAAAAATAATCTTAAAAGTTATTTTTTTTTTAATATTTTGATACCTAATATAATGTAATTTAGTAATTATACATAATTTAAGTGTTAATTTCAACATAACAATATCATAAATTATTTATTTTTATAAAATTGTAAACTATTTAATTTGATAAATATATATAAAATTATGTGATATGAATATAAATAAATATCTATTATAAATTATTTACTTGTATATAATTATTTTAACTGTTATAAAATATTTTCATAATCATTGACTTATTTTTATTATCAAATTAAGTATGAAAATATTTAACAATAATTAAAATGATTATATTCAAACAAATAATTTATAATACTTATTTGTATATATTTATATTAGATAAATCTAAATATCTTTCTTAAATTAAATATTTTATAATTTTATATAAGTAAGTAATTTATAATATTATCATATTAAAATTAGCACATAATTTATGCATATTTATTAAATTATATGTTAAAATATAAAAAATAACATTTAAGTTAAGTCAAAGAAATATATTTTAACAAAAATAATTCCATAACTAAAAACATAAACACGTTTATTGAATAAAATTAATCTATAACTAAAAACATGAACACGCTTTTATCTTCTCATTGTCATTCACTTTCTTTTTCTTGACTTGATTTTTTAATTGTTTTCAAACTCATTTTCCATAGAGGGGGGAAGTTATAGATGCTCTGTGAAATAAAATAAAAAAATTACATATGGTGTTATTTTGCCAAAAAAAGATGGGTGTTGGATGGGTGAAAAATTGAAATTTTATTTGAAAAAATATTATGAGACTTGTATTTATATTGATTGGTGTTGTATGTTTTGGTATTATTGATTTGAATTTTGTTTGGCCTCCATTTAATTTTGTTGTGTTTGGGATATTGCCGTCGAGAACTTTTTGGAGGGGGTTGAAGAATGTGAAAATAAAATATAACAAAATAAATGGTAAAAAAAAAAATAAATTTACAAAAATAGTGATAGAAGGCGGAGGAGTGACACTTTTGTTCACTGTGGTGACCCAAAGTGCAATTTTTTTGTCACCAAATTGGAGTGTGTTCTAGGCAATTTGCGTTTTGTAAATTTTTGGACCTATTTGTGTTGCAATGATGCATTTCAATTTATTGGTATATTTTTTTTTTATTATTTCATTTCACAAAGCATCTATTGTTGTCTCCCCTCTACGAAAGATGAGATGCCAGAAAACAATTGGAAAATCAAGTAAAGAAAGGAAAAAAAAATTAATAAGAGAGAGAAAGAAAGGAAATTATGAGTATAGTACACTTCAAATGCAGGTTTGAGCTATGTGAAGTCATGCATATCATTGAAGTAATATATGATCCCTCTGTTAGATCTTCCGGAGGACACTGCAGATGTCCTAGGTGCACCAAATGATTGTGCAGACGTTTGTTGGGCCGAGGGACCATATCCATCGTGGGCATCGAATAACTATTCTGGCATATTTTGGTCGACAGAACAATTATGTCATCAGTGTCGGGCAATTTCAGTGTGACTAGTTAAACGCCCCATGCTTAATTGGAATGCAACACAATGAAAAATTATAATAATCTATACATGGGGTTAATTGAGTATACAAAAAGACAGGTTTAATAGTTAATGTGTGTTGTAAATTTAGTGCTCGGACATGTACTGTGTGTTGTCGCCATTTTGAGTATCGGAGTTCTCTGAAAACATGTTATGCCCGATTGATCTAGCACCAACGAGGAAAACGCTAGCAGCAACTTGAAGTACAGTTCCCACATCTCCACAATCTTTGGCTCCAATTGATTGCATTAGAGAGAATACACAATTTATCTAATTTACCTGTTTACTTTATAAATATAATAGTTGTTATAGAATAACTATTGTATTTATCATGTAAATAGACAAATTGTCCATTTTTTATAGTAAGTATTCATTAATCAAGTAAATAGATATTAGTCAATTAATTGCTTAGTACATGCCAATTCTTTATTTTTAGATTTGCAAATAAAATGAAACAAATAAGCTTAAAAAATAAATTGAAACTTATTTATGAAATAAAAAATATGTTCAAAAATAAGTGTGCCTTTACCAATCTTAAGAGTAGTGGTGTCTAAAGGGCCGAGATGGCTCGGCCTAATCTTTGAAAATGAAGCCTATGCCGGCTAATATGCTCTGGTCCAGCTCTTGAAAAAGAAACCCACACAGGTTAATGTACCAAACTAGTTTAAACTTGTACAGTTTCGTACCGTGTTGGGTTAGGCCAAGTCTATTTAAAAAAATTAGGCCTAGCACAACCCGTGAAGCTTGGTCGATGTGGGCTATGCCAGGCTTGGATCGGGCCAGCTTGTGGGCCTCTAAGGAAATCAAAAGTCAAGGCTTTTTTTTTTTTTTTTAGTTTCAATTACTTGTCTTTTGGACCTTTTAATTTCTTCGTTCTTTCATTTTCACTCTCACCTCACTTGCTCATCTTCAACCTTTCTTCTTTTTTTTCTCTCTCGATTTGCTTCTGTTAGCAGTTAGCTTGACCAACTGACCGTTAAGCTCTTTTTCTCTCCTTGTAATGACTACCTGAACCTGCCTATCTCTCTTCTCTTCGCTTCTGTTTCAATTGTTTTGCAGAGAGTACAGCAAAACATATAACAACAAGAGCTAGTGTGATGGATTTTTAGATAATTAAAACAGTTAAATTTAAATGGTAAAAAAAGAGACTAGAAGACATATATAAATTGAAAATTTCATAAACAAGTAGATATATATTTCTTATTTTCTCAATTTGTCTTCAATTAACTATTTCTGTATCTCTTTCTTTTTTCCTAAATTTATAAACTCTAATTTGATTTAGAGAAATCAAATTTTATTTTATGTTTTAAATATTAATTAAATTTACAATCACATTCACATGTACAATTTCGATTCTATTGTATTTTTATATTTGTAATTTTGTATGTTTGTTTTTGATTTGCTGATTATTATCTTATATAATTTATAGATATATCTTGTTGGCTTGTTGTTTATTTTTTTAATTTTCTTGTTTCATTTTTTTCTTACTGTAGAGTGTAGACAGTATATAAGGTTCATCTTTCATAGGTTCCTTTAAAGAAATCATTTAGGCTATAAATATGTTATATGTGTTAAATTGTTAATTGTACATATTCGGATAATCCAATTAAAGAAAATACTAAAAATTACTAATTTTCTGGTGATGATTGATTACATTTGTGGAGAGTAAATAATAATTTGTTAGTTTATATTTCTAAAGAGTAAACATGAAATGAATTTTTAGCTAAAAATAATTGTGAACATGCTTTGGTTTAAGTTAAGTCTTTGTAAATACTTTTGGAGGGTAAACATTAACGTGTCTTAGAAATTTTCTTGCTTTTTGATTGTTGTTTAGTGTCAATTAGCAAGTATCCTAAAATAAAGTAATTATACAATTTTTGGCTAAAGGTTTGATTAAGTTAGGCAATCTTAATTCTTTTATAAAAAAGTTTCTAATAAGGTTACCATGTCACTATGTCAAGCAGTCCAATATGTGAAAATTTTGGTTTAAAAATTTTGAAAAATTTATATTTTTTTCATTATCTTAGATTTGGGAAATGTATGATTGAATGATTCTACTTGTAGGAACTTTAAAATGAGAGCATTATGCTTGTAATTATCATCAGCAATACATAAGTCTTTTGTTATTTCTTGTTATATTTATTATCAATGTTTGTGGTTATATGATTATTGATGGATTTTTTATTCACTAATATGAGATTTTGTGTGTCCTTTGTCTTGAGATGAGTTTTTATTTTTATGTGTCTATTTTTGCTTGAAATTATACGGCATTTGCTATCTAATACACTAGTTATTTGTTATAGTAGCTAATTTGGATATGTGAAAAGTGAAAACAATTGATAATTGTATATTTCATGGCCATGACATTGTTAGCTTAAGATTTTCTGAGTTATGAGTATTTTATGTAATACATTTTTGTTCTCTTTTTCAAAAACTCAAAACTTGTGTAAATTAATCACTAAATAGCTAACTAATATGAAAATTCATTTATCAAATAATAACTAGTACATCAAATAGCACATAAGAATCTAGTACCATAAGATTATATTAAAAAAATAACAAATTTTAGTATTTTAAAGTATAAGGGTTTGTTTGAGAATGAGGTAGGGTCAGCTATCATATTATTATAGTAGTTGATATTAGTATACAATAGTATTTACCTTATCTTGCTATTATATTGTAATACATAAATTTTTATTTTTATTTTTTACTAATAATATACTTTTTATAAATGATTGATTGCTAAAAAAATAAAATAAATTTACTGATTTACCAAACTTACGTATTTTTATTTTGATGTTAAATTTTTATTATTTTCACATTATAAAATAATGTCAAGTGGATAAAATTTAGATGGAAGCATATTTAATTCTGCTACAATAAGTGTTACTAGTTTTAAAAAGTAAGAACATCAAGTGGTCTTGAGTTAATAATACTGCTGAAAATAAAAAAAAAGACCGTTTGTAAGTTATGCAAAGCTATCCTAAGTATTGAGAGTGGAATTGGACATTTGAAACGACATATGACAAAATATGTTCAATAACATGCTTCCTTGAAAGACTATACTTAATTTTTACTTGCACCATATTCTTTTTAGGACAACACTGTTACTTGTTTTAGATACTCACATTAACATATGAGAGAAGCGATGGCTAAATAGATTGCATCAAATGAACATCCTTTCACTCAAGTAGAAGATAAAAGATTTAAAAAATTCATAAAAAGGTACATTCAACTTTCTTTTAAATTAGTACTTAGAATTACTTGTAGGAGTGGTTGTATAAGACTTGTTTCAACAAACCCAAAAAAAATTGATTGCAACTTTTCATTCTTTTAAAGGTGCTATTTTTGTTATTTTTGATTGTTAGACTCGACGTAATAGGTCAAGTCATATTTATGTTACGTCTTGTTACATTGATAATAATTAGATATTGTATAAAAAAATTATTATATTTTGTGAATTAGAATATTCACATAATACTTTTTCTATTTTTAATACAATGATTGATATTTTTAGAAATTATGATATACAAGATAAAATTTTTAACATTACTTTTGATAAAGCATCTGCCAATAATACAGTCATTGAATTGTTTACTAATAACATAACATCTGCATGTAATTTTGGTACACATTTTTTTCATATACGATATGTTTGTCATATTATTAATTTAATTGTGCAAGATGGTTTAAATTTAATAAATTGTCATATAAAAAAAATTAGATATGCATTATAATATATTTCATTAGGGGATTCTAGAAGACAAGATTTTAATTCTTTCTTATTACATTATGGATTATAACTTAGAAAGTTTAAGTTTGATGTAAAAGCTCGTTGGAATTCTACTTATTTGATATTAAAATCTTGTACTAATTATAATAATGCAATTACTAATTTTTATAATAAAAAATTGAGTGCAATGTTATTGAATTATAATGATGATTGGATTGTGCCATTTAATTTTATAAATTTTTTAGAAATATTTTATAATGTTACATTATTATATTCATGTGTTTATTTTCTAATTTCATGTTGTGTTTTAAATTATTTATCTGATATTAATTATACATTTGTTAGTTATAGAAATATTAATGAGTTTCAAAATATTTGTTTTCCTGTGAAAGAGAAATTTAAAAAATATTAGAAAGATATTTTAGTATTGTTTATATATGCAGCAGTAATGGATCCTTGAATAATTTTTTTTAGAGCAATTAAATTAGTAGATGCAATTGTAAAAAAAAAATTTGAATGTTATACTTTATATGGATAATTCTTCTATTGAAAATTTTTTAAATAATATTTATAATCAATATCAAAATATATTTGAAATAGATATGCCAATTTATGAATGTAATGATGAACCTACAGTTAATGCTCTTTCATGAAAATTTTTGAACATTGTTACTAATAGATTTGCTTACTTTTTTCTTCTATTGGTCCTAATAAATTAGGAAAATATATTTTTATTAATTATAATTTAGTGTTTAGTATAGATCAAAAAAGAAATTTTAATATTTTGTAATGGTGGAAAGCAAATGAAAAGTTGTTCCCTGTAATTTTCATCATGACTCGTGATTTATTAACTCTTTCGATATCTATAATAGCATTGGAATCTACTTTTAGCAAAAAATAAGGTATTAGACGAAGGTAGATTGACATTGTGACCGAAAACATTAGATTGCTTGATATACTTGAAAGACTGGGAGAATGCAAAATTAAAAATTCAAGATTAAGTTTAAGGTGATGACCGAGATGATGATGATTTGGGAATAGAAAGTTGTTTTATTGATGAAAATTAGATTATTTTATAATATCTATAATATTTATAATTTTATTGTAAAATAAAAAATAGATGAAATGCAAATAATAGATGATTTAGTAAGTGCCAATCTAAATGGGATGTACTGTAATTATAATAATGTCAGTTCACTCATCAAAATTAATTTATTTAATATTATAATTTGATTGTTAAATTAATTTAAAATAAATATATCAAAATTATTTGATATATAATATTATTTATTTATTTTTATTTCTCTTTTTGTTCTAAGTAATGCTAACGTATTTGTCATTTGTTTATTATATAATAATTTTTTTTCTTTTAATACACTTATCACTCATGATATTTTTTTTAAATTTTAATAAATATTGTAATATTTAAATGATAAAATTTATAGTAATTATTTGAAATTAGTAGTATTAGTAATTTAATATTATTATTATATTATATTATATTTATTTTTTTATAACAAGAAGTACAAAATATCAAAATACACACATGTTACATTTACATTACATATATATTTTGATGTTCTTGGTATGCATATTAAAAATTTAAAATTGATAAAATGAATGAAATAGTATACAAAGAAAAGTAAAATATATATATATATATATATTAAAATAATAAATAAAGAATTACAAAAAACAATTAGTGTTAGTGAGCCTGAGGTGCCTAGCACCTCATGGGCTTAAACTTGGCCCTGACCCTGAAAGGCCTGTATCTGGCCTGGGCCCCTGAGGGACTTTATTATTAAGGCCTGGCTTAGCTCCTCAACGGGCCGGGTCAGAGAAAGGCTGTTACTGTAGACAGACCAGACTGAGTCGTGCTTGAACCAATTCAACCCTTTAGACACGTCTACTCAGAAGATTTATGTTAATTATCATTTTAATATAAAAATATAGCTCAGTATTTTTACAGAATTACTAACAAAGATTATTTTTTTTCTTTATTTTTACGAGAGTAGATGTAGTTACTATTAAAATTTTATCCAAGAAAGCTGAACATTTTCATATTTTATACAACCTTATTCATTGATATAAAATTTCTTATAATTTTGTTGGCAATTTTATGAATTTTCAAATAACAATAATCATATTGAAAAAAAAACTTTTTGCGTTTCTAACGCTTGGGCAAGCTGTTGCGATTGATTTTGGATTTTGCCTTCAAGCATGGCCAAGCCAGCGGTGCAACCTTACTCAAAAAAGTGAAGAAATCATGCTCTTGTAGGATAGTGTGCAAGCACAATGTACTCCTAAAATTTGAACAGAAACAAGCACTCATCAGCTAAGGCGAGGGTAACGTTGGGCGTTACATCTGCAATAGTTTATCATGCTGATTCATCAAATAATGGCTTCAGGAAGAACGATCATTAAATAAAACAATATAAGATAACAATCTAAGGAAAAAAAAAAAAAAACGAAGAAAGAGGCTGATCTCCGATGATCGTTCGTTGTTTCCCCAAATGAATTCAAGCGATGAAGCAAAGAGAGCAATTAAGAATCAATCTGCGGCTGGCTGCTACAGAAACAATACAAAAGACGATATTCTAATAGAACTGAAGATGTTCCCAAACAGAGCTATCATAACTTCAGAAAAAAAACAACTGGTGATAATAAATCTTTAAAATAGTAACAGAAAGCAGCAGCTTCAAAAGTAGAATTCGTCTGATTTGGAAATACATCATAAGATGCCAACAAGGTAAAGAGTACATGCAGAACAATCTTTCACATATAAAGCCCTTCTGGCACCCCTTCTTTCTTCTTGAACATCACCTTTTCCTTTGCTTTCTTAAAATCTGCATGCGTCACCTGAAGCATAAAGATAAAAACATATTGAGATGATCTGCAAAGTTGGCTTGAAATCCTGCCAAAACAGAGTCCTCTAAAAATGTCTACTACAGATCTTAAAACATAGAGCATCTGGAAATCCTACTAAAATGGAGTCTTATAACACTTCCCAGAAATCTTAACACAGAAGGCTACAGGCTAATATTGGCATGAAGCTACAGTTTCCCACAAATCATAACATAAAGGATGGTCAACATTCTCCGAAGGAAGCCAATCTCTCTTTCTGCACTTACCCAAGGGCACAAGGGAAACTCAATCACCTACACTCATTCTCTATAAAAATGCATGCATCTAGAGGGCTTCATTACTTCACATGCCAATGAACTTCAATTGTGTTTACTTTTTTAATAACTTAGTCTCACTACAAGGGTGCAGGTGTATTAATTAATATAACAACCTTACTAGTCAGTCACATATTTTATCTCTGTAACAAAGGGGAACCAAAGAAGGATAGAAACATCACACTAAATAAGTCATCGGTTAGCATGTTAAGCTCACCTTCATGCGGCGCTCTCTCAAAGCAAGTAAACCAGCTTCAGTACATATAGCCTTTATATCAGCTCCAGAGAACTCATCTTTGGTCATAACAAACTCTTCCAAGTTGACGTCATCAGCCAGGGTCATCCTTGATGTGTGAATCTGCAAATCCACAAATATGAAGATCAGTTAGTGAATCACCTAAGCAGGCTTAATAGATTTTCTTTTTCTTTTCTTTTTTTAGTTTCTAAATATATCTTTATTATTCTTGAGAAGTACGAGTAACAGACTCAACCAGTACACAAGTGCACTGCTTCCATATGCCCATGAAATTTCACACATACCTGGAAAATTCGCCTCCTTGTTTTGATATCAGGCAGAGGAAATTCAATCTTTCGATCTATTCGACCAGGCCGAAGCAAAGCTGGATCAAGACTTTCAATTCGGTTTGTTGCAAGAATAACTTTGACATCTCCTCTTGAATCAAAACCATCCAACTGGTTCAGCAACTCCAACATGGTCCTCTGAATTTCACGTTCACCACCAGAGTGGGCATCATACCTGTAGGCATACAGAATTTGTAGGACAAAAACATTCTCAAGACCCAGATTACTTCTGTCAGAGGTGAGTGAATAAGTAATTACCTCTTTGTACCAACAGCATCAATTTCATCAATGAAGACAATAGAAGGTGACAGATCATCAGCAACTCTGAAAAGTTCCCTCACTAATTTTGGTCCATCTCCCAAGTACTTCTGAATTAATTCACTACCAACAACACGCAAGAAAGTTGCTGATGTTGAATTCGCAACTGCCTGAAAAAATAGGAATAGGTGATACGATTGCCAAGCAATGCAGAAATGCAACCCTAATGGGCCACACAAAACAAGACAGTTGTCACTACCAATGTTTAAAAAGCACTTACTATGAACAAAAGGAAGAAACTACAATATGTCTGTCAGTTCCTGTCTACTTCAAACACTATATAATATGTAAAGCAGATAGTGCAAGTCCATATCAAAGAATAGCCCAAAAGCCACAATACACAATTTCTCATGTCCCACATAACAGACCTAACACAAAAAATGCCACAGTCCTAGTGTATGGCATGCAACTCAAGGTGCAGTGTGTAAAATCATGAACAATCTTACTGATAATTAAAGAAGAGCAGCAGATAATTATATGAGACAATATGAGCTTAAATGTGACACAAGTGCAAATTACTGTTTACATGCATGCCTAAAGATGCACAATAGTACAGCAGATGCGGCCATGTCAATATAGAACAGTGAAGATGATTGTAAACCAATTAGATGCCATATGCAAGCGAAAATAAAAACAAAATTGCAAGATCTTACATAAGGTGCATTTCTATGTCAGAGCACAAAAAGCACGACCAAATACAATGATTTGAAAGGTTGACAGTGACAATTAATGGAAACCCAGTCACGGTAGAATGGCTAAATATGCTACTGAGAAGATCATTTTCACTCAATTTTCACATCGTTTCTTAACCAACAAGAAGAAGAAGAAGGAGAAGAAGAAGAAGAAGAAGAAGAAAAGATGCGAATAAGCAGAGAGATTGATAATGCAGAAGATAATGCATAGGTAGACACAAGTTAAGCATAAAGAAGATAATGCAGTCAGTGAGTCAAAACACATGACAGACTGATAAAGCAACAGTCTAACACTAAATACATTCAAGTACACACCTTTGCAAGTAGTGTCTTGCCTGTTCCAGGCTCTCCGTACAATATAACCCCCTTAGGAGGCTTGATGCCAATGTCTTCATATAGCTCAGGATGAGTCAGAGGAAGCTCAACAGCTTCTTTAATCTCCTGTATCTGGGCATCTAAACCTCCAATATCAGCATAGGACTCCAACGGAGCCTTTTCGACCTTCATAACAGACACCATTGGGTCAACTTCATCTTGCAGAAGCCCAACAACGGAAAGAACCTGTTCAAAGGCCATTAAGGAATTTTAGAACTTGCAAATTTAAACTGTTTACTAATTCATGGATAGCACAAGCATTATGTCAAAACAATCATGAACAAATCTTCAGCTTGAAACAGAATGTAGTATATCATGCTTCATGAGGGAAACTTATGCATACAAATGCACGCAGTGTAAAATGCAACATAGTAAGCACAAGATAGTCTGTCAAACTTTAACCCAATTCCGTGATCTCCTCAAAATCCAAAGTCACATTCCTAAATTTCTCTATTCCACACAAATGATTTGAAGAAAGACAGAATTACATCAAGTTCGTAAATTTCAAAAATATTGCATTTTTGACATCCTAATATTCTCCATACTTCATGCTATTTCGTTTTGCTCAAATCCATAGACTATTTGTACACAAGAAATAAAGGCAGAAGATAAATTCGGGAAAATTCAGCGATAAGTCGATACCCTTGGCTCAATCTAACCCAACTTACATTCAAAGCCCTAACTTTACTCCAAATGAATCCCTCATCGCCCATAAAAAAGTCACCAGTGAAAACGATAAAATTTTAATTGAAATACCTTGTTGTGCATCAAAATAGCACAGCCAGGCTCTAGCTGATCCTTATCGACAAAGGACAAAATGCCCACGTAGTACTCGGGCCCCACCGACGACGAAACTATGGCGTGATTCTCATCAATCAGTTCCTCCAAATTCCCAACGCTCATCGGTGACCCTCTCAGATCGTCAACCTTTGACCGATCTTCCTCGGCCTTCTCTTCTTGCGGCTTTAGTCTCTCCTGATTGGTAACGAACTCTTCTTCCATCAACAGATAATCCTTTATCCTCTCAAGCTTTAACAGTCTTAGCTTGCACTTTGTCAGCGGCGTAACGGTCGGAAGTCGGGCTGCCGCTTCTGGTCCCTTCTGTTTTCTCTGTTTGCGTCCGACTCGGGCGGGGGGCGCCGCCGGCTCAAATTTCTTATCCTTCTTGTCGGCTCCATCGCCCTTCCGGTCTCCTCCTGGACCTTGCCGGTTTAAACCGCCCGGTGTGCCCTGACCCATGGCTTCCTACAATTGCAACTGAGACGGGAGGGAGGGGGAGAGAGAGAGAGAGAGTTTGTTGGCTTTGGGATCAAGTCACTTTGCCCGCTGTTTGTCAGCTGAGAGACTTTTTTACAGAGCAAATGAGATTGAGGGAGTCTGCGTTGGGCTTTGGGGGTGTTTTTGGGCCTTGGACCCGGGACGACTGTGATTTGAGTTTGGAACAAGTATTCCTAAATGCACTCCATACAATGTTAAGTAACCCGTTTTCTAAAATATTCGAACCAATGGGGTAGGTACGCATTAATGGTATTTCTCGGCCCTGCTCTCAAATCCAAAGCATATTTTATGAGAATTAAATTTTAATTATTTTTCTTTAAAAATATTCTTGATTCTAATGAGTACCTTGATTTACTTTTACGCAGAGGTGTGTAGTAAAAATAAAAAGGGTATTGGAGAATAATTTAAATAATGACAAAATAAAAAAGGCATGGATTTAACAACAAAAATTTTTGAGTTAAAAATTTGCCACTTTTAAAAGTTTGAATTAAAGTGAATGAAATAAATTTTCAACCCTTGAAAGTTAAAAGATGACAAAGTTGTTAAATTTTTGAGAGGGAATCATAGATGAAATCGTTTCTGGATTTGAAACTGGGATGTATCATTATTCCTATTTTCAAAATGGGGCATAGATAGAGATAATTTCTGATCTGCACCTCGCTTCTTTATTTTTGTACTATAATACACTTAAAATAAAAATAAAATTAATATATATATATATTTAAATTTAATTTTTGGTTAACTAAAAAATTTATTGAAATAAAATGTAATATTGATATTAAATTAAATAACTAATTATAATTGTTGAGTTAATTTTTTTAATATATTAATACAAGATTAAGAAAGAAAAAAATAACTCCCACATAAAATAAGTTTATTTTTTATCTACCAAATAAAATATATATATTTTTTACAAACTTAATAAGAAGATTTAATATTTTTTCTACAAAAATTAATGCAAATTTTTATAAAACTCTAATGATTTTATTTAATATATTTTTTCCCTATTTTTGTTATTAATTGTGGTTCTAATTTATCAGCACATTAATTTGTTAATACTTGTATAAATAAATAAATAATTTATTTGTACACATTAATTTATTATTTTCATTTACTTTTGTTAATATTTTAAATATTTATTTATTTATTTATTTAATGTTGATAAACGGAAATGAGTCGAGAAAAAGAATTTCGCTCCAAAATTTTTATTTTTTCATAAAATGAAAACAGACCAGATATATTACTTTCAAAATGGGAATGGGGATGACTATCCCAACTTGTCCTTGACCCGTAACATCTCTATTGTTAAGCTTGTGACCTTTGTTTTATGGTTGCATTCTCTCTCTCTCACAAAAAGAAAAACATCAGTAAGTATATTTATTTTTTACTATAAACCTTAATTTTAATGGGTTAAGAAAATAGAAAATAGAAAAAAATCGTAATTTCTGAGAATATATTTAAGTTTTAAACTTACATATCTGCTAATTGTATTTGGTTAAAAAATTATAAAAATAATAATTTATAAAAAAAAAAATATACGAATAATTTTAATTATTCGAAAATTAAATGTCTTACAAACTTAACAATTAAAAATTTGAGATTAAGGAGGGCTTATTATATTTTTATTGGGGCTGTCATAATTACTATAGTTGTGCTTCATTAGTAAATCATTATAATAGTTTCTTTATGGTTGTTTATTTTGAAAGAAAATATTAGCTAACATTTTATATTTAAGAAAGCGCGAGTTATTAACTGCTTATATCATTTTTTGTTAATTCATTGAGATATTAAACCTAATAAAATAAAGAAAATAATGTTATAATTTAGGTTGATATGTGTTTTGATTGTTAGGTTCTTGCACTGTACAAGTTTCTATTGAATTTGTATCGTATTATAACATGTCTAAAATGAAAATGAGAACTGAATGGTAATCCCTGAAGACTTCTAGATACTTAGATTGTTATCCTGATAATTTATTGATAATCAAAGATCCTATAATCTATCAATAACCCGAGATCAATAATTATCACAAGAAATCTTAATATCAAATTTGCAGCCCACTTACCGATATACCTAGAACTTGAAGATAATTAATAGTTATGGACCTGTATTTTGTACATAGCCAGTCACTACCTTGCAACGCACATGGACATGTCTAACTACCCATTACGAAGGTAATCAATCACTCACAGTCATGGAAGTTATAGCTAATTCAACTTCTTGTAACATCCTGGCCAAAAGCCTATCAAAAGGAAACAAACTCATAGAAAAGCGAGGACAAATTATTTTTATGCTGCTAAATCATTGCAAATACTCTCTTTTAACTCAAAACTCAACTTCAAACATTGTTATTATTCTTATTATTTTTTTATTATCTTTGGTTTGGTTCAATTGATTGCTGACTTA
The DNA here is from genome assembly GCA_032401905.1 of Swietenia macrophylla. Lineage (NCBI taxonomy): Eukaryota > Viridiplantae > Streptophyta > Magnoliopsida > Sapindales > Meliaceae > Swietenia > Swietenia macrophylla. Next base: position 3,486,326 of record CP135559.1, on the reverse strand, counting down.
AGCATTAGACGGTCATTGCTGGCAATACACTGACATCTAAACTGTTTTTCAAGAGACAAAATACCAAGAAGCTAATAATGAGAAGTTAGTTTGTTGGCATTTTAAGTCAAAAAAAATTGATGTTAACAGCTGGAGTGCCGTCTATGGGGAATTGGACAAAAAGCCAACTTGAAAGAAGGCATAGTGACGTCAAGGAGAAACAAGGCCGGGGAGGATAGTAGATGAAATAGCAGCAAAGTTCCAATGAGATAATAATAATGATTCTAGTGATCATACCTTAATAGGACAAGAAATTGGAAGAGACATCAGGAAGATCACGAGACCCTTAAGAGGCGAATTAAAGGAACAAGCCAAGACAAAGAAGGAAATGAGGCGAATTTGACAATACATCATTTAACAATTCAAAGACAATTCAGAGGTTGTAGAGTTAGGCAGTAAAAATAAATATCATAACGATTTGCTAAAATATTGAGGTAACAGGAGATGAAGAGACAGAAGGAAATGAGAATATTAATTTGAAGGCCAAGCATAAACTAGTGGAAAACTTGGGATCAAGCAGAAAATGTGATAATAATATTCCTTTTCATGGGTGGTTTACTGTGTAGTTCATAAATAAAAAAAGAAAGTAAATTACAAAGAAATAAAAAGTAGATAAGAATTTTATTACCTTGCACAACAAATCCTCCACTTCAAATTTATGAGATAAATGAAAGAAAATATGCCGAACTAGAGAATGTTGGAATAAAGAGATGATAAAATGTCGTAAAAGTGCTTTAGAATAGCGATATATTCAAAGAATTCAACTAGAGGATACCGAAAAAGAAGAAAGAGGAAGAGATCGACTAAAACAAGAAATATGAGCAGACATATTTACTAAAGAAGCTTTTAGATGATATTCAAAGTTGAAGAGAGAACAAAGAACCAAAGTAAGAAAAGAATATGAATTTAATATAGAGTCATTGTTGTCTTTAAGAAATTATTAATTTTACAACTTTTAAGGAGTTCAAGATGTAACAAATCATTACCTACATAGAGCAAATGGAACCGCCATTACACATTGACAAATAAAAGGAGATGATGCATTTCCTGGGTTTAACTGAATTGGAGATGTGTTGCCCCTTTTCACTGTCTTTAGAAGGGCAACCATGACTTTGAATAAAAAATTTAGAGCAAAGGAGTATAATATCTTTTGATCAGTTATGTCATGAATTTGCAAAAGAGTTTAGAGGAGGTTGTATACCTTTAAAAGAGTTAAACAGTTTAAAGATGATGACAAAGAGGATTTAAAAAGTGTGAAAAAGTAAGTGGGAAGATAATATGTTGAGGTATTGGAATTGAGAGTCTATAATCTTTCAATTGCTCTTGGAAGATTAAGAAAAAAAGTTAGAATAGATGACTTCTAGTATGTTTTACATTGAAAACATGTAACAATATATGGTACTGCATGACAAAAAGCAAAGGATTCAATTTGATTGAGGAAGAGGCTGTTGAGAAAAAAAGAGAAAAAATGGTAGAGATAAATTGACATACTGAGGAATGAGAATTTTAGCAAGGTAAGTGGTAATTGAAAAACGTTTGAGCATCATCAACTTCTTTTAACAATTAACTAATGATCACGTATTGTATGGAGAGCTCTGTTTGACAAAAAACCACCATATTTAAGGTGACAACCATATGTATAAAGTTATAATTTATCAAAAAGATTGCAAGATGAACGTTGTACAATGTCAGAAAAGACTACCACTTACCTACATGTGGTAAGTAATTCACTCTATTGAATACACCTCTGGATATAATTTATGAAGAAGTAAAATGCAGAGGTATATTAGTGGCACTACGACTGATAACGATTCCAATAGGGGTGAGGAAAAAGAACAAATATTATGCTCTTCATCAAGGTTACAGGCACAATATTGAAGAATGTGTGGATCTAAGGAAACAAGTTTATATGTTGATACAGAATAATTATTTGAGATAGTATGTGGCTACTCTAAGAGTGGATGAGAATGAAGATGAATTGAGCCATCGACAGAACAATATGAGGAGGCAACATACTATATAATCATGGATGGACTAAATTTAGCTAGAGATTCTAACTTAACCTGCAAGAACTATTCACGTTATCCATTAGGACCAGATGTTGGGCAGAACTTGGTGTTTAATGCGTATACAAGTAAGAAACCGAGATTGTGTTTTGTTCCAATAATGTTCACCAAAAAAGATTTAAATGGAGTTAGTTATGACATGATAGTGCTTTAATAGTGTGTTCATGATAAATAGGGTATTCATTGATCCAAGTAGCTCTGTTGCTGTATTATTCAAAAGTACATTGCAAGATCTGGGCCTAGAAGAATTGAAGTTGGAGTACAAACATTCCTATACGATTTTGGCTATAACTCTGTAATACTATTGAGAAAATTTTAGCCTTCAATTGCTATGGTTAAGAAGCCATATACAAAGACAAAAATGGTTGATTTTATTATTGTCAACTATCCTGTTGCATACGAGGTTTTGTTGGGAAGGCCTTTCATGTAGAACTTAAAGGCCACATAATGTCGATTTATTACTTAAAATTAAAATTATGGCTTAAGATGGTGTCAGTACGATGTCAGAAGATCAAGGAAAGTTAGAAGTTTTAATGCAACCGTTACAAAAAAGACTTTTGGTATTACATTCAGCTTGTGAATTTAATCAACAAAGCCCAAAAATAATGAAATAATCCAATTAACAAAACTTTTCAAGAAGTTAGAATCAGTATGTTATAGGATGATGAACTAACAAAAGTTGTAAAGATGGGTTTGAGACTATTAGGTATTGCGAACAAAAACTTATTCAATTTTTTGATGGAATATTTAGGCATACTTGCATGGTTAAATGAAATATGCCTAGGGTATACCCAAGGATAATTTCACATCGGTTAATGATAGACCATAGGTTCAAACTAATGAAGCAGCTGGGCATAATTTTTTATCAGCAAATGTACCATGCAATTGATATTGAGGTTGACAAGTTGTTGAAGATAGGTTTTATACGAAAGTCTTACTACTTTAAATGGATTGCTAATATAGTAATAGTTAAGAAAGCCAATGGGAAAAGAAGGATGGATGTATTTTGAATTCACTAATTTGAATAATGACTGTGAAAAGGCAACATCTCTCTGCCATGAATTAATCAAATTTTAATTGCATCAGCTTGTCATGGCTTGTTGAGTTTTATAGACAATTTTTCGAGATATAATTGGATCAAGATGTTTGAACCTGACGATGAGAAGACTCTGTTTATCATTGTTATAAGGTAATTCCTTTTGGGTTGAATAATGCTGGGTTAAATACCAAAGGTTATAAATAGAGTGTTTAAACCTTTGGTTGGAAAAACAATGGAGTTATGCAAGGATGATATGGTAACTAAGTCTATACATACTGTGAATCATGCGAGCATCTAAAGGAGACATTTGATTTGCTGAGGAATGGGCTTTCAAAGTTAGCTCGACAAAGTTCTTTAGATTCATGGTCAATGAAGAGCAATCAAGATAAATTTATAGAAGTAAGTGCAATCATGGATTTGTAATCTTCAAGTACCTTGAAAGAGATGAAAGTCTGGTTAGAAAGATAACTATACTAAATCATTTCATTTATAAATCTATAGAAAAATGTTTTATGTTTTCTCAGGTGATGTGAGATATAAAAAAGGAATGGGATGAAGTGGATCAAAAACTGAGAATATAGCTTCGCGGAGTTAAAGCCATATCTTGTTGAGAACTGGCTATTGGCACAACCATAAAAAGGGGTGTGCTTTTCTTTTATTTGGCAATCTTAGATTATGCATTAAGTATTGTGTTGTTAAGAGAATACACAGAGAAAGTGCAAGGGTTGGTCTTTTGTGTTAGTAAAACTTTGCTAGACATTGAGAGTAGATTTTTACCATCTAAAAAGCTAGCATTAGCATTAGTAGTGGTAGTGAATAAGCTTAAATCGTATTTTAAGGCTTATTTAATGTTGTGATTACAAATGAACCATTAAGAGAGTCTTGCATAGACCACAACTTTCTAGTTGATGTAAATAGTTAATTGAGCTCAACAAATTTGGGATTAAATACCAGCCCAAGAAAGCTATCAAAGTTCAAGCGTTTGAAAACTTTATAGTAGAAAGATCAATGATTGAGTATGAAATAGACAATCATGTGATGATCGTTAAGACGAGGGTCATAAAATCTCAAGATGGTGATGCTAAGATTTCAATCTCAAGAAGGTGATGCTAAGATTGTCTTGGTTAGCCTTAAATTTGATAAAGTAAAATATACAATAAAGTTAAAAATTAAAGTATAAAACTGATGGGAGTTAGCAATAAGTGATTATTTGCATGTGCCAATTGAATAAATTACAAGAATAAAAGAGGATGTGTAAACTTGTTTGGGATATTTTTGTGATATTTGAATTAGATTTTCTAGTTTGTTTAAGAGTGTCACATGGGTATATATTATAATTAATTATTTTAGGATTTTTATTTCTAGTTTTTATATATTAAAACTTTTATTTTTAGTTATTTTAGTTTATGATTATTATTCTTAGTTATTTTTAATTATTATTTTTATTTCTAATTATTTTAGAATTTAATTATAAACCTTATATAAAAAGACTTAAATAATATTGTAATTATATTTTTAATTTTAATCAATTAAGATAAGAGAATTACTTTTCTTTTTAGTTCTTCAAAAAATAATGTGAACTTATTAAGAGATATCTCATATAAAATTTAAATCTTTTTTTTATACTTTTAGTTCGTGATTAGTAAATTATTGATTAAAAAATTTTGCTACTGATTTTTAATTCTTTTAATTATTAGGTCAAAATTCTTTAATATAATTTTTAACTTTCTTAAGGTTTTAATTTCAATTCAAATTGTAGAGTTTCAAGATTTATTTTTTGGATCTCCAGACTAATTTTTGGAGTTTCAATATTAATATTTTTGGGGTTTGTATCAATTTAGGATAAGAGTTTTGGTTCTAAAATAAGAATTAATAATCTTTAATTTTTTTTTTCTGGTTTGTTGTAAAAAAAAAAGAAGAAAAAAAAGAAAGAAGAAAACAAAAAAGAGATTTACTTTTCATGGTACTATTAATCTAATTGTATTGTTTACATGGTTGATGCATTAACAAGAAGGTGATAATTTAATGTCGAATTTTTTTGAGAAAAGGGAAAATGATGAAAATCAATAAAAACAAGTTCATAAGAATTCTTTATGTGTGCCAATTGTTTTAACACATTATTTTAACATTTTTTTTTCATTTTTTGTAACATATTATTTTCTATCTAACGCACTTTATAACTGTTTTAACACAATCTCATCGTCATGATGAACAACTCTCTTGACTCTCAAAACTAAAATCAGGTTACTAAAATTGAACTCACACTGATAGCATAAGGAAAACTTTAAAATAGAGATAATTACATAATATTAATCATTACATAATTTGTACGAACATTTATACAAAGGAGAGATTGATAAAAGTGGCAAGAAATTATAGTAACATGATTTTTAGGCAATTTGACGTACAAACATATGATTCACTAGTAGTTATAATGTGATCTTGGTGTTACTAGATTTTAAAATTTTGATTTACTAATATTGAATTTTCTTATTGGTTATTCTTATCAATGAGTGACGGAGATGTGATTATTTTATAAACAACTTCTAAAGCTATCTCAATCACATTAAAATGGATAAAAATATAACGATTATACTTAACGTTTGTTTAACATTAAGATGTTGTGACTCTGAAGTTATAACTATTACAATTAGAATTACTAGATTTTAAATATAAGCAAAAAAGTAAGTATTCCCCACTAAAAGTTATTATTTATAGAAAACTGCATTTGTTTTTGTTTCAAAGTTTAGTAGAGTTATAGTAGTTTCAATTAGTTGGGGTGGTAATTTAGATTATCATGCTGTATTCATGTCAACTCAAAAGATCTAAATTCAAATATGATTCGTTTAATAATAGTATGAAAAAGTGAAAACACTAACATGATATAATTATTAAATAGTTAAATGAGTTGTAGTCATGTCATCTATTTAACATTTTTTTGTTTATATTTTAATATATATTAATAATATTCATGGTAACATTTTTACAAATACTAATTAATTTTATTATATACATAACTTATTACTGTTTAAAAATAAATAAATAAAATTAAAAAATTAAAGTAAAAATATATAAAATATATTTATTGAATCATAATAAATTAATATGATATAATTTTTTGAATATTAATTATGCTATAAACGGATTTATGTGTTAAGAATATTAAATATGAACTCGGCAAGATTATTAATCATATTGTCTTTTGTTATACATTTAATAATTATGTCATTTTATTCCAATTCAAATTTGCAATTTCATATTGGGTTCATGTTGGTTAAATAGGTCCCACGATTTTATATAGGGTTCATGTCGGTAAAAAGAGTCGTGTTAAAAATTATCATCCTTATCAGCTTTTTTTAGTCAATGATATTATAACACAAGCCTCAACGTGAATCATAAAGTCTTTTATTTACTAGATAAATATGCAAATATAATTTATATAAGTTGTCAATATTAGACAAATTAGGTTTTTATTGTATTTCATACAATCAAAGAATTTGACAAAAAAAGGAGTTAACAGATAAAATTTAATACTTAAATTCATTTTAAAAGTATTTATTATTAAACTAGTATAAAATTGTGTAAAAAGTAAAAGAGGAATAATGGTAGTATTGAGAAAAAAAATAGTGAGAGAATAAAGTTTAACATAAAAACTAGAAAAGATACTATTAACCTTGGTGCCCGATAAATGCTTGATTACTTGCTCATGTAGCAAAGGATTATTTTGATAATGTTTTTGTTTAAGGTTAGTTTGCAAAGACTTTGTTTTTAGACTAATTTTACAAAATATTTTCTAATAAAGGTAGTTTTTTTTTTTTTAAATTCATTGCTATTAAAGTTACAAAAATTCTTTATTTTAAGTTTAGTTTTGTGAAATATTTTTTTGATAAGGTTATTTTTATAACTTTATATTTAATAAGGTTACTATTGGAAGTAAGTTATTTGTGAGGTCAATTTTTAAAAATAATATGTTACTTAAGGATATTTTTGCAAATTTTTATCTTTCGCCATATTTTTGCAAATTTCATTGTTGCATTTGCCATTTCTAGCAAGAACATATCTTTATATTTCATTCCCATTTAAACTATTTTTTTTTAAATTATCCTTATTTAGGACATTTTTTGCATAGTAATTTATAACACTATCTCATCCTAGTGTTAGACTCATAAATTATTGTATTTGTGCCTTATTTGTGTTGGTTTTTTTTGTTTTTTTTATGAGTGCCTAAAAACTCGCTTCGTGTAAATGAGCATATACCTTAATGAGACTTTTAAGTTCTTAGATGTCCATAATGCAGAGCTCTTTCACATATAATTCTCAATTGTCATCATTCTATTCAGGCGACGGTTAGATTTACCTTTTCTTATAGAACTATTTAACGTTTTATTCCTCCTCAAGCCCCCTCAATGGTGCTTAATGTTCAAAAGGTTTTTACAATCTTTTAAGGAGGTTTTCTGCGAGTTCTACTCTAACATCCACGATGTAGAGTTGGGTAGTATAACATTCTTTGTTTACCTCCCTGATATATTATATTGTATTACTCTTGATGTTGTAGCATCTTAACTTAACATTCTTTGAGTATCTCATTTACATTATCCTTTTTTGGGAACTAATCAGTTAGCCCTCAGAGACATGGCTATAACTTTGTTTGGTCAACCACATCACTATGATGGTTAGACCTTTAGTATGATGAGTTTTCCATTAGACATAACAATTCTTAATCGAATCATATTTACTAACCCGTACCCCATCAAGCACTAGTAAAGCCTTCTTTTAGTTTGAGTTGGGTTTCTTTATACTATTGTAGATGACTTTTTTTTTATTGATCTTCCTATACATATTTGTCATATTATTATACTGACGTTTCATGGGTCTAATAGGTCATTAGGTCTTTCATTTGCTTGTACCATTACTCAATTTATGTTAACTATTAGCTTTATTCTTCCTTTTTCATGGGTTTAATATATCATTATGTCTCTCTTCTATCTTATTTTTGCTCAAACTTTATCTTTGAGTTAAGCTCATCATCTTGTCATTTCTTTCACTTCTACTCCTTTTTCTTTCTCTATTCCTCCGCTGTTTTCTATTTTTCTACTTCTTCTTCTCATGCTTACTCTTGAACTTTAGTATCTTTTGACTCATTATTATCTACAGTTACTTTTCTCTTTACCGAGCTTAGATCGCTTAGTGCATCTTTATCGACATTCATGAAAAAGCTGCATCATGTCTCTATTGCTTAACAATAGATCATTGCATGCCAAGCTTTACTCAAGACTATAGATCAATCAATTCAAAGTTAGACAAGTGAGTTGCATTCTCTTTTGATAGAGATGCAATGGAGGGATAGAGGTGTATTAGATGTATAAAAGACTTTTGAGAATAATTATACAAATTTCATCATTCTTGAGCCTAGGAATCATTTTTTCAACCTAGGTCGCATTGATCCTCCTTCAACTCCTACTATAGATCCTACACCCCTAACATCTATTGCATCTTTTATTGCTTTGCTACTACACTTTTTACCATTATTATTGGTACACCTATAGCTATTATACCTCCTACTTTGATTGATGAATACTTGTTAGATAGGATAGGGATATTAGACCTAGATTTAGATCCTTAACTATACCTTATGTCATTACATGACAAAAAAAGGGAATATTTGTAGATATATGTGCTTGTACAAATTGAAGGGTATGGAGGATAGAGAGTTGATATTTTTTAATATGTACATCTTTCATTTTAGTGTTATATACTATATTTTAATGTATATATTTGTTTTCATGTTATGATATACTTTGATTCATTTTGTTTTACGAATGTTGGTTAACTTTCATAGAGTTAAATTTTTTGTGCTTTATTGATACTATTTCATTATTATAATTTACATATTTACCTATGTGCTTTCACTTGATTTGGGAGGTTGTTTTGTGTTTCATTATTTTAAAAATATTGTGTCTAATGTTTAGGAATTATTTTTATAAACAAAGTTTCATTTTTGGTAATTATCAAAACTTTGTAAGTTATAAGTATTAAACTTGAGTTTTTTCATAGAATGTCTAAATGGGGAATTTGTTAAGATTTCTAGTTTGGCTCATTCATGAACAAAAATAAGTGTATAATATTTTTTAGAGGTATTAAGTTTGTTTAATGTTTGAAGCAAACATTCATAGTGGTCAAGAAGCCATGTGCTTGACCAATACTTGATAGGTGTTCTAGCAGACTTCATGGATTAAAATAAAAAGTTAGCACTTAACTTGCACTTAAGTGGCTTTCTATGCTTAAAAAGTGCTTCATTAGCCCCAGTCTTTAATAAGTTTTTAATGTTTGACCGTTGCTCAAGTAGTCTTTAAGAAGTTTTTAACGTTTGAACACTGCTTGATCTTTGCTTAAGTAGTCACCTTTTAAAGGCTTGGTATTCGATGTTAGCTCGATAATCGTTTGAGTGACCAACTTACTTGGAAAGCCTACTCGACCTCTACTTGATTTCTGCTTCAGTACTTCTGTGCAAATATAAAACTCCATATTGCATTTTTAGAGTTTGTGATGGCTATTTTTGTGTTTTCCTTGTTTTTTTAAGTAGACATTCTTATTTTAAGTTACCCATAGCCATTTTAACTTATTTTGCTTTTATAAATCACAAATATACTCTTGTTTTTATTGATTTATAATAAAGTATTATTGGAAACCATAATCACTAAAGCTTTCTCTCTCAAAATTCTAACTATTAGCTTTTAGAGTTTTATAAGATATTAATGGTTAGAGTTTTGGTCCTAGAACGTGTCATTTATGGTTCTATAGGAGTAGAAAACAATCATAGTTCTGACTACTAAGATTACAAGAGTTTTTAAAGAAAATCACCAATTGTAAGTTTTCTTTTTTTAGTAAAATTTGATATGTCTTTTAGATAATTGAAGGGTTTTTATCTTGTGAAGAGTTCTTCAAAATTTTTTTTTTGTTAACAAATACTTATATTCAATTTATATTAATTGTGATTTTAATTACTGATTAAATTATTATTAAAATTTGTTTGTAGTAGGTTTAGGGTGATTAGTTAGGGATTGATTAGCTTTTAGTTTATTTTAGGCGTAACAAATTTTAATGTATTTTGATTCATTATTTTAATTTTTAGTCTTTCATATAAAATACCTTTCACCTTTGTTTTAAGTATTTTAAGATTTAATCCTAGGCAATGTCAATAATAATAGACGAGACGGTAATAACTAACAGCTTTTTAACACTATCCGCCAGAAAATGAAAAGATAAACATATCTTAACAAACTATTCAAAATTTTACTGTCGTCATTTTTTTACCTTAATAAAAAGTTGTACATGGACATGTATATAAGTACCCAAATCTCTCTCCGATTTATTATCAAGGTTATATTAAAAACAAGTCGACAGCTGGGATACACACGAGGAAATAATAGAAAGTTTGGTCAAGTAATTGATCAAGTAACCGCAATATTGCGATAATTCCTACGTTTCAGCCAGCAACATGAAAATTGACTTCTTAATTTTATTAGAAAAAAGCAAGTATGGCTACCACATATTAATTTGAGGATCCCATTTATATGCCAAGACATATTTCTTATGCTTCAAGTTATATGCATATATTCCATCATCTTTCCCCTGCCACCAGCAGAAATCATACCCACAATACTTCCACAACAATGTCTCATCCGTGGTGGAAACAACGTCTCTGGATTTGCAGGGAGTCTGGAGTGTTTAATTTTTTAAACCATTGATTATGTGCACTGAGAAATGATTGAAAAGGGAGTTTGTGGAGGGCAGCTGACACAGAGAAAGAGGTAAGACCAGAAACATCATGTAACTGATCGTTGAGGGCTTCATATTTTTGGCAGAATGATGATTTATTCTTGCTATTGGTTTGAAAACACTTTCGTGCGGCGAATCGTTAAAATTTTTGGCACAAATACTTTTCTTTCAAGGCGGCAAAGAGGACTTGGTATATTTGGTGTTCTTTGACTGGAACATGATCTATAGTTGTTCCCTTGCATTAAATAATATTTGACTTTAATTTCTAGTATTTAGTAGTAACTGCTTAAATTTACTAGTTGTTGTCAATATTGTACGTCAAGAATCATCGTACACTTATATGTCTCTTCAAAACATCATCCTTTATTTTATTTTATTTTTGAATAATCCAAAGCTTGCATGCGAGGAAAATCTGCTACGGTTGAACACCGATGGACTATTGCTTTGTTGCAGTGCGATTATTGTTAATAATATTTCGCCTCTTTAATAGCCAAACAAACCGAGCAAAAAGCACACAGAAACCTCCGTATCCACAAATCCACCGATGTTCTGTAGGAATCGACTTAACTGGTGTGCATTGATGAATTATTGTGAGTATTTAACATGGTGACGCGTAAATTTTAGCTGAAATAAGTGTATTGCACTATTTATAAATATTTCTACTAAACTTATACTATAAAATATTAGATGTTTTAATGAATCAATTGTAATAATAAGATAAAAATAATTTAAAATATGTGATATCAATCAGTTTCAGAGTGCTGTAAAAAAATATTTAGATTTCGAAACATGGTTCTTCCATGTTGTCAATTGTAAAATATTAATCTTGAAGTGCTTCTGTTCTATGTTTAAGTGTTAGAATTGAAGATGTTTTGTTTTATTGAAAGAATGACCTTTTAAGAAATAGTTTTGTAAGATTCAACTAATTATCTTGATCCTTCGATACCATTGAGAAATAGAAATTTAGGATAAAAATAAACATTCTAAATCAGAAAATAAAATAACCATAACAACATTAACAATAACAAATTTATGAGTATTATAAAAAAAATCAAGTAAATAACATTTTTTTTAAGTAAATAATTCAAATTTTAATAATCTAAGAAAGCATTGCGGATGGGATTTGTTTTGAAGTTTTGAAAATTTGTTGTTTAATAATATCTTTCATGAAATTTGGTATTTATAATTATATAATATTTATTAAAATATATAGTTGTCGTTAAATGTTATATTAAAAATAAAGTAGTTTAACAATATTTATCCTTCTTTATTTGGATATTGTTGTTCAGTAACATGTATACACTACTTAGTTAATGGATAAAATGTTCAAGTGTAGTAATTCAAATTATTCTGTTTTCTTTGTATTACGTTATATTTATGTCATGTTAAATAAAAATTTATCTAAACTTAATCCACTTAGTAATCGTATAAAAAATTTAAAACTCTAACATAACATAATTATTAAATAATTTAATGAGTTGTAATTTTGTTACTCATTTAATTTTTTATATTATAATATATTTTTATAATATTTATGATACCATGTACTTAAATATTAATCAATATTACTCTAAATATAATTAAATATTTTTAAAATATGATAAATATAATTAATTTATTTTAAAAAATAAAATAAATTTATTAAATTAAAAATTAATTAATGTGTTATAATTACTCAAATAATTAATCGTATTATAAATTAATTCACATATAAGTTGCATCATTTTATCAGTTGTATTGTTTTATTCAATTTGCAATTATATGATTTTATATTAACATAAATTTGACATTATTATGAATTATATAGTGTTATTCATTTAATAATTGTGATATTTTATTTCAATTCAAACTCATAAATTTATATTGAATTTGTGTTCATTCAATTTATCATGTTTAAAATTGCCACTGGTAGAAAAGACAGTGTAAAAGATTTAGCCTCATTCCTTAAAAAGGAGGGAAATGTATCTTAACAAACTGTACCATATTTGACTCTTTTATTTTTTATTTTTTTAATTTATATATATATATATATATATATATATATTATAAGTAGCCAAATGATCTTTGTTCGTTTGTTAATCACAATTATATAAAGTAGAACAAATTTAAAATTTGACAGTTTAGATTAATTATTTTATAAACACATGAGAAATTAGTAAAAAATTTGGTCATGTAATGGGTTAACTATCGATGATGATGTGATAATTCACATGAAAATTGCATCAAAACAAATATTATATTACTAAATTTCTCACGTTCTCAAAAGTTTATGAATTAGAGTTTAATACAATAATTTAAAGTAAAAAAATGAGGTTGTAGATATTTTGATAGAGTTTTCACTACATATGAATAATATCAATGAAGATCTGTAAGTATTAAAATATTATAATATTTTCAATATTTTTCATAAAATTTTAAACTACTATCACAATAAAATTCATCACATTAAAATGTAATATTTTTATTTAACTAAATATAAAAAATCTCCTTACACCGTTCTAACAAATACGATATATACTATAAAATATTTCTCCAAAATATATATAGCAAAAAGATAAATTTTTTTTTCTAAATTTACCTATTTTTGACTGCTTCAAAAGGACCTGAAAAATAAGGCGTGGGCCAAAATATCGTAGATATTTACATATAACGAAAATTTTTAAAATAAATTTAATAATAATTATGTTTTAAATTAATCAAATAAAAATAAACGTAAATAAGTATAAATAATTATAATTTACCAATAATACAATTTAGCTATTACTATGTATAATGCATAGTTTTAAAGTACTATTCTCAAAAACTGCCGTCCAAAAAATATGTAACTTACATACTTTAGCGACCTTGTACTCAAGGATCGCTACTCATTATTTTAAGTTTATAAACTTTCACTGTGGGATTGAAATCATGTCTATTATCACTAGTGCTAAATAAAAGACTATACCCTATTTCATAATCCAATTATATATAATAATAGCAAAATAATTTATTTATATCATTTTGCAACATTGCAAATATCGAAAATATAATTTAATAATAATAATATTACTATATTCTTAAAAAATTTATACAAAATAGGACGGACAATAATTATGCCAATGAAATATAATTTTTTCATAAAAATTAATATAAAACCTTATTTTTAATTTTTAAAATATTAAAATACTTAATTATATGTGAATTATCTACTTAAATTAAATGACGTCTGTACCTTTATAACTCCCCTGCTTTTCCTTTTCTTTCCCAATCACAACTTAATTTAATTTTTTAAATCAATATATAATTGTTAAAATAACTAATAACTTATATTGTTTATAATAAAATATAAATAATTTATGACATAAAATAAAACTAAAATTCAGTCTAAAAATTTTAGAATTTTGAATTTATAAAACAAAAATTATTAACAATTGTAAATTATGAAAAAGTTCTTAAAATATAATTAATTATATAAATACCCTAAAATATTTACACTTAGGTCCAAAATTATTAAAATTTATCATCTTACCTTAAAATTATAACAATTTTTATTTTGACTTCAAAATTTTAAGGATTTGCACATAAATTTATCTATTTTACAAAAATAGGATAAAATTTTTATAATCCTTGTAATTTCACTCTGAATTAAAATTTTATAATTTTTAATATAATTTTTAACAATTTTCGAGAAATTTTCTAATACAATTATCAAATTTAACCATAAATCTATTGATCAAGGGTTTAAAGACTTAAAATAGTAATAATTTTAACTATTAAATTACTAAAATAAAATTTATATATTTTCTTTAATTTTTAATAATTTTTATATTAATATAAATAATTTTCTTTTCAAAATCAAGAAAAATTAAATTATTACCTTTGCTTTTTTTTATCTTCTTCCTCCTATTCTTTTTCTTCCTCTTCTTCTCATTTTTCTTTTTTTCTCATTTCTTTCTCTTTTCTTCCTCTCTTTCTTTTTCTTTCTCTTTGTCTCTTCCTTTTTTTCTCTTTCTTCTCTCTTCTCAGAAGTTGTAAACTCTTTTTTTAATTTTTCCCTTATATATTTATACAAAAGCAATTGGGCCAAGACTTATTAAAATTTTTTAGAACCAAAATTTTTTTCTTTCAATTAGGCCAGGTGTTATAGTCCTCCCCTCTTAAAGAAATTTTGTCCTCGAAATTTTAATAACCATATCTTCAGTTTTGGAATAAATGAGGATATTTTTTTAATAGTTCAGATTCGAAATATCAAGAAACTTCTTCTTTTCCATGATGTTGCTACAAAACTTTTACCAGCGGAGTAATTTTTTTGCGAAATACTTGTTCTTTATGATTAATAATATGAATCAAACTTTCTTCATAAAAGGCATTTTCAATTAGGGCAAGAGTTTTCTAGTCTAAAACATGAAAAGGATTTGGTTGATTTTTTTTAAGTATGAAAATATGAAAAACATTATAAATTTTTGATAACTGGGGTGGTAATGCTAATCTATAAGCTATTTCACTAGCTCGTTTCAAAATTTCAAAAAAGCTAATGAATTTTGGAGCTAATTTTTTATTTTTTTAAAATCTGGCAATACCAAGTCGAGGCCTAACTTTCAAAAATATATGATCTCCCACTTTAAACTCTAATGGTCTCTTTCTATAATTCATATAACTCTTTTGACGATTTTGAGTCATAAAAAGTTGTTGTCTAATTAATTTTACTTTTTTAGTAGTCTCCCTTACTAACTTAGAACCAATTAATGAAATTTTACCAATTTCTACTCTACATACTAGTGATCTATAGGGTCTTCCATACAATTCCACAAAAAGCAAATGTTTAGCTCATGAGCCTTGAAAATTCAAAATACAAGTTCTGAATATGTCTTTCAATATATGTATAACACTTTCAGACTATCTATTCATTTGGAGATGATATGCCATATCAAAATTTAACTTGGTATCCATAGCCTTTTGTAAGCTCCTCCAAAATTTAGATGTAAATCGTGAATTCTTATTAGAGACAATAAAAAAAAATACTCTATGCAAGCTGATTACCTTTTAAATGTATAATTTACTCAAAACAACAAAAGAATCCGTATTCTTAATAGGTAAAAAGTGAATAGATTTTATTAGTCTATGTATAATTACCCATATACCATAAATATCCCTTTTGAGTTTTGATAAGTCCCCTCATAAAATCCATAGTCATATGCTCCAATTTTCATTCTGACATTAGGAGGGGTTGATGTAATCTCACTGGTTTCTAATATTCTATCTTTACTTGTTGACATACTAAATATTTGGCTACAAACTTACATGTAACATTTGATAGATTTTCGTGCTCCTAAGATGAATGGTAAACTTAAACTTATGAATCTCACTTAGAATATCATTTGTAAGTAATTCCACCATTAGCACAAAAAATTTACTTGTAAACCTTAAACCTCTAGGCGAATCAATTGACTATTCATCAATTACCTTACTATTTTTCAATTTAACATGTATTGCTTGCATTTCAAGAATACTTTGTTGAGTTTCAATTACCTTTTGAATAATAGTAAGTTAGGCTACTAAATTAAATAAACAAGACTAATCTTTTGCTTCATCAATTTTTAAATTAAATTTCTCTAACTGTTTACATATTTTTCACTTATGACAGAATGACCCAGCTAACATGTCTTGGGCCTTTTTATTTAATACATTTACCACAGCATTAACTATACTAGGATGGTAACGTAAGGTAAAATTATAATCTTATCAGAACTCCATCCATCTAATTTGTCTTTGGTTCAACTCTTTTGTTAATGTATTTATAACCAATGCGAGTCATAAACTATAACTCTATCCCACTGTATTAAAACACAATCAATGCTCATTTTTGATGCATCACAATATATAGTAGACTCTACACCATACTCAAGAATAATCAGAATTGAAGCAAAAGTTAGTCGTTTTTTCAATTCTACAAAAACTTGCTCACATTTTTCACACTACTCATATTTCATTCATTTTTTTATTAATCGTGTCAGTGGTGTAACAGTTCGAGAAAATTTTTTTACAAATCTACGATAATATCCGGCCAACTTAAGAAAACTTCTTGTCTCTATCACACTTTTTAGCCTACTCTAGTTTTGCACTAATTTTACTTTAGCAGGGTTTACTGAAATACCTTTTTTAGATACCATATGTCTTAGAAATTTTACTTTAGCCATCCAAAATTCACATTTACTTTGTTTAACATATAGTTAATGCTCCTTAACACTTATAAAGAAATGTTTAAGTGTTGTTTATACTCTCCTAGTGTCTTTGAGTAAATCAAAATGTCATCCACAAACACCACTGCAAATTTATCAAGATGTGAATGAAAGACTTGGTACATTAAGTCATGAATACTGCAAGTACATTTGTTAACCTAAATAGCATTACCATAAAATTTAAAAATCTTATATTTTGTACGAAAATTGATTTTTGGAATATCTTTATCTCTAATCCTTAACTGATAGTAACCTGATTGAAGATCAATCTTTGAAAAATCTTTAGAACCGCACAATTGATTAAACAAGTCATTAATTTTAGGTAATAGATATTTATTGTTTACCATCAGTCAATTCAATAGTTTGTAGTTCGCGCACAATCTTAGGCTGTCATTTTTTCTTTTGGTAAATAAAATTGGTGCACCCTAAAGAGAGGTACTAGGTCTTATAAACCCTTTATTCAGTATTTTTTGTAACTACTCTTTCAACTCTTGTAATTTTACTGAAACTATTCTATGAAAAGTTATTGAAATAGGAGAAGTTCTAATATATGTTTCAATAGTAAAATATATTTCTTTTTTAGTAGCAAACCAGGTAAATCATTGGGAAAGCCATTAGAACATTCATCAGCTATAGGAATAAATCATGTTTATAACTCTTTACCTTCTTAGCAACATAAATTAGCTATTAATCCTAGATAATCCTTATACTCTTTATATTCAACATAAGCACAAGGTTGACCATTACTTAGATTTCCAAAAATATAAAATTTATTACCATAGGAAAGAGTAATAGTTATTCTCTTTTTCTGATAATCTATAGTTGCACTTAAAAATGATAACCAATTCATCCTAGAAATTGCATCATAATTTACCATTCCCATCAATATTAATCCAAAAGAAATTTTGTGACCCCATACATCAATTTCACAATCTTAACATATTTTATTAAGATTTATACTACGCCAACAGGTATTTCAACTAACTGTTCGGATTCTAAAGATTCATTTTCTAAACCCAAAGAAGATACTAAATCTAAAGATATGAAAGAATGAGTAGCATTAGAATTAAAAAAAATATTAATTCTACTGTTGAGCAAAAGAAGGATATCTTTTACCATTGTATGGTCTGATCCATCCATTTCCTGCATAAATGCAAAAACCCTATCTTAAGTTTTTGGTTTACTACAGCTCTGTGATTGCTGAGATTTTTAAGATAACTACTCATTTTGTCTCTATTGTAGCTTTCTATTTTGTTGAAGTTGTTGTGATACATTTTAGGCATTTTTTCCACCATAACTAACTATTTGACTTTAAGCTCACCCCAAACATAAACACGAATTCTTGTAGTGCCTAGATTACTCACACTCAAAACAAACTTTAGTGGCTAGATGAAAATTTTTATTATTTTGAAATGTATATTGACCTCTCATCTGCCTCTTCTCACCCCGTCCTAATGGTTTCTGTTCAAAACTTTTTTTTTGGACTCTTTTGCATTTTGTTTCACTTCCTCCTCATCTTATTTAATCATTAGGGTACGATTTACAACCTTGGGATATTATTCAAAGTTTAATATTATTAATGTATGTCTAAACGATGGCTTCAACCCCTTCACAAATCTCTTCATTTTATCAATCTTTTTTGAAATTCAAAAAGTAGCAAAATAATTTAAAAATTTAAATTTAGCCTCATACTATGATACTAACATGTTACCTTGAGTGAGATGCATAAACTCATCTAACATAGTGTCATGAAATAGTTCAGAACAATATTTGTTTTAAAAAACTTTTTTGAAGGCCTCTCAAGTCCATTCTTTATCTTACTTAAAAATCTTTATAATATTCCACCAATGATTGGTATCTTCAACAAATTAAAAAGTTACAAGTTTAATTTAAATTTCTTTAGGTAACTGTAACCTATTAAGGATACATTGGATTTACCTAATCCATTCTTCAACAATTAAGGGGTTGGCTTTTTTACTAAAAATTAGTGAATTTAAATTTTTGAACTCATTTAGTATTGATGTGCTCTTAACTTCAGTATTTCCACTATGATTATATGGCCCACTATTTGTAAAACCATGAATTGCACTAACAAATTTTTTCATAGTATGATGAAATTTTTTAAACTCACCTTTTCCTTATGAAGAAAATGACACAACTTCTCTATTATTGTCAGGCATATTGAAATGTATGATATAACTCATAATAGTTAAACCATAATATACATAAGCATATTTTTACATGAACTACAAAAGTTACGATATAAACAAAATTTAATAAAACATACTGAAAACTATAAGTTTAAGTAGCTAGATATATATACAAAATTGATTACTAAAAATATATTCAAAAGTTATAAATAATAACATTTTTCATTATCACTTAATTCTCATCACTTCGCATAATTCTGTTCAACAATGATAGGTTTAAAAGGCTCCTTCATTTTAAGCGAAAAATGATCTAGTTTCACTGGCCTAACTTCTCTTGTTTGACCTATTTCATTTGTCTCAATTATTGTATCTTTCATTAATTTTCTAATCCAATCACTTTTAATTTGTCTGGCATTACATAATCTTTTAGTAAAAAATAAACGTGATTTTTCATATACTTGTAAATCCATTAGTGCTTTTTACATTCTATTCCTAGTTACCTTTGGGCCAAGATCAGTATTTGTGTAACGGACTTTAGTTCCAGCCAAAGTGGCTCTTATCCCTATCTACTTGTAACATTCTTAAATCTTTTACGAGAATTCCACCCAACATACATTACTCACTTCGATTGACACACATTCACTTATCGTATTTAGTTCTTGCTATATTATAAGACCAAATAATAAAATAACATCATAACTAATAGGTTCATAAGATACAAAAATAACAACTGAAGGTCTAAAGTAGTACAATTATTATCTATTTATATTAAAATGTCTATAGAATTTATAACTTAGCTCTAATACCATGTTGTCACTTCTCTAAAATTAAAGCTCGTGAACTAGCATTTAATGGAATAATTTAAAGTAAAAGAATGAGGTTGTGAACATTTTGATAGAGTTTTCACTATACATGAATAATATCAATAAAAATTTGTAAATATTAAAATTTTATAACACTCTCAATATTTTTCATGAAATTTGAAATTATTACTACAACAAAATCCATCATATTAAAATTTAATACATTAATTTAACTAAATATGAATAGTTTTCTTATACCATTCTAACAAACATGATGTACACTGCAAAATATTCGTTCAAAATATATATGTAACAAAAAGATAAAATTTCTTCAAGCTTACCTATTTTTGATTACTTCAAAAGGACTTTAAAAATAAGGTGTGAACCAAAGTCTCGTAAATATTCACATATAATTAAAATTTTTCAAATAAATTTAATAATAATTATGCTTCCAATTAATCAAGTCAAAATAAACGTAAATAAGTCTAAATAATAATAATATAATAATAATAATACAATTTAGTTATCATTATGTGCAATACATAGTTTTAAAGTACTATTCTTAGGGACCATTGTACCAAAAATATATAACTTACATACTTTAAAAGTTTTATACCTAAAGATTGTCGTCTATAATTTTAAATTTATGGGCTTTCACTGTAAGACTGAAATCAAGTCTATAGTTACCGGTACTAAACAAAAAGCCACATATTATTCCATGATTCAATTACATACAGTAATAATAAAATAATTTATTTATGTTATTTCACAATATTACAAATATCGAAAGTATAATTTAATAATAATAACATTACTACATTCTTAAAAAATTTATACAAAACAAGACATACAATAGTCATGTTATTAAAATATAATTTTTACATAAAAATTAAATATAAAATCTTACTTTTTCATTTTTAAAATATTAAAATACTCAATTATAAATGAATTACTTATCTGGATCAAAATATGTCTGTGCTTTTATAACTCCCTAACTTTTCCTTTTCCTTCTTTATTACCACCTAATATCACTTTTCAAATTAATATATAATTGCTAAAATAACTAATAACTTATATTATTTATAATAAAATATAAATAAGTTTTTGATCTAAAATTAAATTAAAGTTTGGTCTAAAAATTCTAAAATTTTAAATTTTTAAAATAAAAATTATTAATAATTTATAATTACAAAAAATCTCTAAAAAATAATTAATTACCTAAAAATTCTAAAAATATTTACACTTAGGGTTAAAATTATTAAAATTTATCATCTAACCCTAAAATTATAAGAATTTTTATTTTAATCACAAAATTTTAACAATTTGCACATACATTTATCTTTTTTACAAAAATAGGATAAAATTTTTACAATTTCACCCTTAATCAAAAATTTATAATTTTTCATCTAATTTTCAATAATTTTTGAAAAATCTTTTGACCAAACTGCTAAACTTAACGCTAAATATATTGATCCAGGGTTCAAGAATTTAAAATATTAGTAATTTTAATTATTAAATTACTAAAATAAAATTTATCTATTTTCTTTAATTCTCAATAATTTCTATACTAAAATAAATAATTTTTTTCTAAAAATAAAAAAATAAAATTATTATTTTCACTTTCTTATCTTCCTCCTCTTATTCTTTTTCTTCCTCTTTTTCTCCTTCTTTTTTTTTTTTTTTGTCTTTTCTCTCTCTTTTCTTTTTCTCTCTCTCTCTTCTCCTTTTTCTTTCTTTCTTCTCTCTTCTCGGAAGTTCGAAACTCTTCCCTCAATTTTCTCCTTATCTATATATTTATACTAAAGCCATTGTGTCAAGATTTATTAAAATTTTTTGGGCCCAAAATTTTTTTCTTTCAATTGGACCAGGTGTTACAAAATTGGCGATCAGAAAAGAAAAAAAAAATCAGTACAAAAAAGAAGCTATCACACTTTTAGGTATTACTGACATTTTACCAATTTTATAGAGAAAACCGAGTATGCATGGCTGCATACATTAATATAAATTACTATTTTCATTTACATGCAATTTTAAGTCTACATTCTGATCTATACACTAGTCGGAACGTATCCCATCTTCTTGTAATGTCCAGCCGCATGAATAACCCAAACATTAATATTCCAAAAACTCCCAATCGCAGGAGCAATGACATGAAGCCACGTCAATTTGCACGTCTAACTTGTGTTCGACCAAAAGTAGACATGAAATTTCCACCTATATGCTTCATGAACAGCGACACAGTGGTTACCCCTATGTCACTGTCGGATTTGCAGTGAGCCTCCACTGTTTTGCTATCCAAACCATTCATTATGCGCAGCGAGTAACATTACCAAAGCAGTGAGTTTCTGATGAGTACTTGTCACAGAAACAGGACGAAACTGATGATTAGTTAGAAGAAATCCCACTGAATTTATGTACCATTTGTATAAAGATTTATATATTTATAAAATAAGTAAAGAGACAAATATAGCCTTACTTAAACCCTTTCTCTTTTTTAAAATTTACTCCTATGTTCGCGAATTATAAACCTCTGCTTTCTGAAATTCATTTGTAGACAGTCTGGAAATCCAGAAGAAAAAATGTTCCGAGCTGTAATGTACTTGGTAGAATGAAAGAAGTGACACTTTAAATGACCTACCTCATGCCTCACATAAGAATTTTTTTCTAATTATAGCCAGCAAAAAAATAACAGAATTGAGCACTGTGCACAGTGTAATTGTAAAGCCAAATACTTTATCAAGATCAAATTCTACCAAAGCACTAATTTTTTTCTGCCCTTTCTTTTTGTTGAAAAATATGAACAATGAAAGATAGTTGTACAAGGGTTTTATAGGATATAGAGAGTGAGAGAGACAATGAGGTTAATTGGGTACTAAATGAAGTTTTAAACTAGAATATTTTAAAAATATTTTAATTTTATTTAGATATAAGATTTTATAAGAGTAAAAGTAAGGTGGTAACTCCACCACTCTTGCTTTATTTCATTGCAGTACGATCATTATTAATATTTTATTTTTGCTTCTTAAATAGCCAGACAAGCCACCAAAAAGCTCACACAAGCCTCCATGTCCATCAATGTTGTGTAACATGGTGTGTTAAACAAATTTTATCAACGAATAATTATTAATAACATGGTCTGTTAGAAAAAAAAAAATTAGTTCAAGCATACATCACCGTATCTGTAATTTCACTTATTAAATTAAGAATAGAACTGGAAATTTTTCTTAAAATTTTATTTATACAAGATGATGTGACACTAAAAACTCATATAATTTATAATATAATAGTAGTATATTTGTTCGTATCAATAAATTTATAGATATAGCATTACTACTAACTAAAATTGTGCACCATAAATTTGAGTTTAAATGAATAATTTATAGGAAAAAAAAGTAAAAATATATGCTATAAGAACAATTTGGGATTGTTATGAAAAAAGAAAATCCTTTGCTTGATAGTGTTTTTGTTTCGAAATATTTTGGGTTGATTTACACACACACACACACGTGGAGGTTAGAATTGAGAACTTTTTAATTTTATACAATTTTTTTTTTACTAATCTCTTAATCATTAGATCAATGTACTCTCAATACTTGAGATTAAATTTAACATTTGTAATTAATATATTATAATTAATATATATGTAAAATCATTGAACTATAGTTAATTCAATAGC
Organism: Swietenia macrophylla; assembly: GCA_032401905.1. Taxonomy (NCBI): domain Eukaryota; kingdom Viridiplantae; phylum Streptophyta; class Magnoliopsida; order Sapindales; family Meliaceae; genus Swietenia; species Swietenia macrophylla. The sequence goes on along the minus strand of CP135559.1, from coordinate 3,462,556 downwards.
ATGTAAATGGTATAAAAATTTGTGTAACAAATAGGGATTGTTAATCCTAAAGTAGTAAATTTTTGATTTTCAATGATAAAAGTGTATTTTCAAGCTCATTTTAACAAATGCAAAATTAAATAATAGATATTATAAAAAAATATATGTTTTAGGTGATATACAAATATTAATAATATTTATATATTTAAATTAGTAAAAATAATTATAAAAAATTTAATAATTTTAAAATGCTTTTTTTTATTTATCTCGTCCAAATATAGTAAACATAAAAAAATTGTTACACCTTATTTGACTGAAAAAATAACTCTAATTGTCTCTATTCTTCATTAAACTTTGTTATTATTATTATTTTTACTTTTTGTTTGTTATTTAGATCTTATGTCAAAGACGTATAACACAAAACTAATTATTTTTTAAAATTAAATAATGATAAATGTATATTCTCTTTCTTCATTTATATAATTTTATCTATCTTGTTATTCTCCCTCCCAACTAAACCAACGCTCCATCTCTTCCTCTCTATCCATAAATTTAAATTGATTACAAAAGTGAAAAATTTATTTGTGTTGCTTGCGATAATAGGCATTTTTTTAACAAGGAGATTTTGGAGATATTTGTGGTGCAGCCTTTCTGGGTCAGATTCAAGGCCTCGGCGGCCTGACTTGCTAGAGTACCCACTTTTCTTTTTGGTATTTGAAATTTATTAGGTAATTTTGTCGACTGTTTAAATCTTTGATTTTAATTTTTATATGAAAAAATTAGGTGTTTGATAAAATTTAGGATAAATCAAAATTACGTTCACTTCATATAAAAAAAAAGACAAAAATTTTTAGACTAAGATGTCTTGCGTAAATTTTTTATCAATATTTTTGTATGACAAATTGATTTATGACAGAGAAAGATGAAAATTTTTAAATTTAATTTCAAACTTTATTTCCCAAAACCTCTGTTTGCTTATGTTCTCATACTTTTGCGGCATTTAAGGTCATTATTATAAATTTCTAAAAAGGTAACCATTAACAAATTCATACCATCAAAGACCATTGTTGTAAATTCCCCATAATTTATCTCAATAAGTATATCTCAAACGGCGTGGCACTCATTGTATCGATTGTTAAAATGTATAATAAATAATTTTAAAAATTATAAATATTATTATTTAATGAATAATTACCATTTCACTTCACATGTTATTCAAAAATTATCATTTTGTAGGATGGATTTTAGGATATCTAATATTATTTTAAATTGTATTTATCGATGAGTATTAATTAGTTCAAATCCCTTAAAGTGGCACAAGCTCAAGTAGATTGGATTATTTTCTATAACCTTTGAAAAAAAAATTAAAATAAATTTATGAATTTGAGTGGATTGAGTTGTATTTTAAAGAAGTATTCCTATAAATTTTATGTAGTTTGTTTCGATTTTATCGACCATCATGAGATTGTTTCTTATTTATTGTTTTACAGATACAGGTACCTATTCGTTGTATACATTCCCATTATCGCATAAAACAAGACAAAGAAAAACATAGAATTAAACTCACAATTCCCTTCAATTTTATTACCACATGTATGCAAAGCATCGATCTCGCACTCTATAATGATTATTAGCTAGCATGGCGGCCAATTCCATTTATGCTTTGATTCTTCATAGCCTTCGGGAATATTTTTTAAGTAAATCCCCCTATCTCTTATAATCCAAAAGCACTCTTTGAAATTGCATTTGTAAAACAACGCATCATCCTTCCAAAACACATCAAACTTGGAGCAAAAGCCGTCTGGTCTGCTTGTGTAGCACCAGAAAAGCGTTTTTTCAAAGAAGTCCATCTTGAACTTCCAAGTAAATTCAGCCCCCACAGTCAGATTGTGTTCGCCTAGATCATCGTTGCCGGATTTGCAGTGGACAAACAGTACTTTGTTGCTGAGGTTGTTTACAACATGCACGTGCCATGTTATTGTGGGTACTGGGGAAACTGATGGCCTTATGGCTAGGGCAAAAACAGCAAATAATATCAGAAAATTCAGGTTGAAAACGGTCATTGCTTTTGGTTTTGGTCTTGCAACTGGTTTTTCTCTAATGGAGATGGAAGCTGCAAGGCTTGCTTACGTTCTGGTTTTTGCTCGTGTGCTATCTTAAGCCTGAAAGGATAAGCTCTTCTTTAATTATGGCATTTGCTTTCTAAAATTGCTTTCTTTCATTTCCATTTGTCAGAATTTTCTACTGACTTTTAATTCTTGTAACATGATGACAAAATACAATTAATGGAAAAATCAATACTTACCAAGAAATGACTCAAAAAGAGAAACTGAACTGTATGTACCTTAAAAACATTTTCTAGAAGAAGGATAAGCTTGGAAAGGCCAGTGCATGAATGGGAATTTTCCGAGATCCGTCAACATCAAACTCATGTATAGATAATGACATGTCAAATATTAGACTGGACCGTACGGTATGACACAAATTGATGCCAAAATAATAGAATGATATTATACCATAGTTCTGCCCTCATTTGATACCTCTCACATTTTTTATACAAAAATTTAATGTAACAAAAAATGACTAATAATTTATAAAAAATATAAAATTTGAAAAAAAAATTATAAAATAATTAATATAAAATTTAAAATAATTTATAAAAATAATTTAAAATTTAAAATAAATAATTTAAAATATATAAATATATCTAAAAGTGAAATTCTAAATTATCAAAAGACAAGTCTTGAAAGGAATAACGCAGCCTCCAATTTACCAAGGCCTATTTAATTTAAGCAGATCTATGGCAAAACCCGAAATCCAAGAAAGAGGAGAAATCCAGTTCTAACATTTTAATCTCTAAAAGTTCTTCAAAATTAAGAGGGTAGAAAGGTAGAAACTACCATATTTAAAAAGTTTAATAGTTGACTGGTGTTAAATAGTCGCACTAGATGAATAGATTTGATTGAACAATATAAGAAGATGTAATTATAATATTTTCAGTAGTCATTTAAGAAAATGCATGCTTTATTTTATGTCGAGCTTCATATAAAAGTCAAATATTTTTCTATTTACATTCAAATAAAAATACCTTAAATTAAGGGATAAGTTAATAAAAAAATCATCCTATTAATTAATGACATAAAATAAGTGATATTGGAATTTCAGATAAAAAATAGTACACACTTAACCAAATTCATCTGGGGTTAATGGTAACAATTGTTTAAGCAAATAAACAAATCATCTAAGCAAACAATATAATATCTGGATAGTATGGTAGAAATATCTAGATATCAAGAGAGAATATCTAAATGTTTAAGAGAAAAATCTAGATATTTATAATGTATGGGGTAAAATAATTAAGTAAAATGTATGGTTAAAAATTATTGTTGCTGGATTTTTGAGTACTAGAAATCAACAGATTCTTTTCTGTATCATTTTAATTTTATCAAATGTTATTGACGTTAATTTTTTTTTTCTGCAATATAATATTAGATTAAGGTTGTATTCAACGACAACACTCCAATGCTTAAATTAATAAATATTAAAAAAAAGTAAAAAAGAACTTTAGTGATTAATTTTACAGTGCCCTCTTCCTTAGTAATGATTGTGTCCTCTTAGAGAGTTTGGTCCAACAGATATTCTGCTAATAGTTGGTTACTACAATTCATGGACAGTTATTTCAGATTGGTGGTTGGTTGCAGCAGCTCATGTATATTTATCATAGATTAACGGGATGTTACAGTAGTTCATGGTTGATTACTCATCCCATCAGGCAAGTAATCACCATCCAATTGTATATGTGGTTATTAGGGCTCATTTCATCTTCTTGAAATTATGGGATCTTTGGCAGTTTGACTTTGGTACTAAATTATTCTCAGGTCTGGTGTTGAATTGACACCGGACCAAGCTTTGTACTGTCCAATTGTAAATGTCCTTCCAAAGTTTATAAATAGTAGGCCAACTCGCATGTGTATTTGAAACCCAACGACGATGATGATGATAAGAATAATAATAAATAAACAAACAAATAAATAAAAATAATTGAGAATCAATAAACAAATTTTCTCTGCTAATGAATTCTCCTAGTTTATCTCCTCCTTTCAAATTTTTCTAAAGCCTTCAAAACCTCGTCTTCTGGCGTATATTCCATTTCTTCCATTTTAGCACTAATCAATTGCCACTTTTCTACTTTAAATTATGAACACCAAAGTTAATAAACCTTCCCGTATGCAGTGGATGGGTGCCGTTAATTTGTTTTAACAAATATTTATCAACTTTAATTAATTTATCAAACATTACAAAGCGAGTAGATAAAAGCGACGAGAATTTCAATGCGATTTGAATTTTTGAATTCTACATCTACGAGATTACGCAAAAATAATAATCTATTAAAAAATTAAACGATTATAAATAATAATAAAGTTAGACAAAATTAAATACTCTCTCTTATGTTGTTGTGTTAAATCTTTTTGGTGGCTTTATTTAAAAAAATTTACTTGCATTGTCATATCAAAATCCTTTTTGACAAGTTCAGCAAAATCTCTTTGCTTGATGTGGTTGAGCTAGTTCAACTAGTAAAAATATTTTTTTCAAAGTATATCTTGTTCATCTCTAAACAACAATATAAAAAATATATTAACTATGTTTAAGAGACCTAATCTTTAATATTATCAATATAAAAATTACAAACTCATGATTTCTACCAAAATTTTTTCACATTAAGGCACAAAAGAAAATATAAATAACTTAGAAAAATAAATGGCATAAATAATCAGACAAGCCTATTTTAAATTGGAGTGAAGGGAAATTTGGCATTGTATCAACAAAAAGCATTAGACGTTTGACTTTTCATGGACAAATTGCATGTTCTTTTGGTACACATCCTTCGTGTTTTGTTAAATTCTAAGCTTTGTTTAATAAAGATTTTTATTTTCTAAACTTAAAAGGAATAGATCTTCTTAAATAGTAATGCTTCTCTTTTAATTAATATTAAAAAATTCAACTATTCTCCTTTTTTATGAATCTAATAGGAAATAATCAAATAGAGCACATATGTCATGAGCAACAATTTGCACAACACAATTACAATATACAAGCAACTTTTAATATGAAAAAACCTTTGTAATGCAAAAGGTAAAAAACCATGGGACTATAGTTCACTCAAAATCTCCATTATAATCAAATAATGGGTTACACAAACTCTCCCTTGTTAAAATTAGAGGTATACAAGCACAACAATCTTAATATTAACAAATCTTGGCAAAGTAATAATTTTATAAAAGAAATAGAGAAAAAATGTAAAAATTTCACTAAAATAATGGCAAAATAGTAACATTATAACTATTGACAAAAGGCTTTAATTCTAATTTCCACCTTTCAAAATGTAGCCTAATGTGTCTTAAATAATTTGTTAAAATTTCAATACGATGCAATGGTGAACATACCCAAAATGAGCTTTGAACTAAAACATGTTAATTTCCTTTCTTCTTTCATGCCTCTCTTTATTTTCTCTCTCAATTTATCTTTTTTTGTTCTTTTTTCCAAAACCAATTCACCAATTCAATGATCGAACAAAAAACTTCAAGCTTTTCCTTTGGTAATGTCTTTGTCACTATATAAACCATTAAAGTCAGTGCGAATATTTATAAGTTCAAACATATTTTCATTGATAGCATCTCTTAACCAATAGTATCTTACATCAATGTGCTTCGATCTTGCATGAAAATAAGAATTCTTACTAAGATAAATTACACTCAAATTATCACAAAATAATATTTAACAATATTGCTTAAAATTGAGCTCCTATAAAAATCTCTTCATCTACGGCAAATTTTTACATGCTTTAGTTGCCCCAATGGATTCTACTTCTTTAAAAAGTATAGCACATTTTTTGCAATTGAGATTACCAAGTCACAATATTATATGAGAATGTCATCAAATAACTTATAGTGAACTTTCCAGTGTCAACATCTCTTGCCATATTTGAATCTGTATAGCTAGCAAGCACTAATTTTTCATGTTCAGAAGTAAGTTTAAAATCAAAAGTACTTTAAAGATATCTCATAATTCACTTGACTGTATTCCAATTCTCTTTTCCTAGATTAGATAGAAAATGACTAAAAACACCAATTGCATGTGATATGTTAGGTTCCGTGTAAATTGTCGCATATATTGAACTTCTAATTATTGATGCATAAGAAACTTTCTCTATACATCCCTTCTCTCTATCTACTATAAGATTCTGCTTTGTACTTTATGTAAAGTGTATAGTAAGAGAAGAGCTAACCACTTTAGCTTTGTTCATATGAAACTTTTTAAGTACTTTTTTAATGTATTACTTATGTGATATAAATAACCTTTTGACTAATCTATCTTGATAAATTTGAATGCCAAGAATTTATTTTGCTAGCTTTATATTCTTCGTGGCAAAGGATTTGCACAATTACTTTTTGAACTTGTCAATTTTTGAAGCATTTCTGCCAACAATCAACATGCTATCAACATAAAGCAACAATATAATAAAATTGTCATCAAAGAATTTTTACGTAAAAACATAATAGCTAGAACTTGTTTTTCGGTAACTTTGTTCCCATATAACTAAATCAAAGTTTTTATACCGCAGTCTTGGTGCTTGTTTCAAACCATAAAGTCTTTTTTAGCTTACACAGAAGGTCCTTTGTTCTTTTTATTTTGAAACCCTTTGATTGCTTCATATAAGTTTCTCTGTCTAAATCACCTTAAAGAAAAGTAGTCTTCACAATGATTTACTTAATCTTTAAACCAAGGCTAGTTATTAAACTCAAAATCACACAAATAAATGACATATTAAAAATATTTTTTTAATCAAAATCAATATCTTTCTTATGATTGAATCCCATGATGACTAATCTAATTTTGTATTATGATAGTGAGTTGTATTCTTCATGTTTTATTCTGTATACCAATTCTTCCTTAAAGTCTTTTTACCCATAGGTAATTTTTCTAACTCAAATGTACTATTATCATGCAAAGACTTCATCTCATCTTGCGTGGTGTTAACTCACTCTTTCTTATGTTTATCTTCAATAGCTTTTGCATAACATTCTAACTTTCTTTTGTTAGTTAATAACACATATTTATTAGTAGAATATCATATCAAAAATCATTTATCTTTTGTAAACCTCTAAGGTGGAACCTCTGTTATATGTGATTGTTGATGGGGAGCATCGTTAGTCTCAATTTGTGTATGAGTATTAATATCCTCCATACTAAGATGGTCATCTTGAACTTTATCTTAACCTATATTGGCACATATGACAAGGAAACTATCTTCATGTCTATCAAACGATCACTATATTAAGGCATCGTTTTACTTATCTTCTCAATATCCTGTATGGTTTAATCTTTCATAAACATAACATCTCAACTTCTTGCAAGTTTCTTTTTCACTAGATCATAAAACTTGAAGCCAAACTCATTTTGACCATAGCTAAGAAATATATACTATCTTATCTTGACATCAAGCTTGGACCTTTCATTTTTGGGAGTGTGCACAAAAGTTTTGTATCTAAAGACATGCAAAATAATCATAAAAAGCATTCTTTCATAACTAAAGTTTGTTTAGAACATCAAAATTTAAAGTAACACACAGTGTGAGACTTAAAGATAAAGTGTCACTCATTTTTTATATGTGAAAGCAAACATCTCACTCATTTAACTAATGTTCTATTCATTTTCTCAACTATCCCATTTAACTAAAGTGTCTTAGGAGGTGTCTTTCGATGGCAAATTCTTTGTTGTTTATAGTACTTACCAAAATGTCCATAATACTCATCTCCTTTATAAGTTTTGATACATTTATTCTTTCCTAGCCAAAGTTTGTTTAGAACATCAAAATTTAAACTAACACACGGTGTGAGATTTAATACATGTACTACAATACTCAAAGCCTTAGCCCAGAATATTCTTGGTAAATTTGCATGTGTAAGCGAACATCTCACTCATTCAACTATTGATCTATTCATTTTCTTGACTATTCAATTTAACTAAGTGTCTTAGGAAGTGTCTTTTAATGGAAAATTCTCTATTGTCTACAATACTTATTAAAAGATCCATAATACTCACCTTTATTATCAGTTCTGATACATTTCAATTTCTTCTTGACCTGTCTCTCAATTGAAGCTTAAAATTACTTGAACACATCTAACACTTGGTCTTTTGTCTTCAAGGTGTAAGCTTATAACTTCTTTGATTGATCATCTCTATAGAAGTAACAAAATAAAGAGCACCACTAAGTATTTTTGTTTTCATAAGTCTATGACATCAGAATGTATTATATCAAGTGTACTTGGCTTTTATGAAGGAGAGGATATCTTAAAAACAATTTTGGCTTGCTTTTCTGTAAAGCAACAAGTATACTTTTTTAAGATGCATTTTTCATTCTAGAAAGAAGCTTCTTTTTGGTCAAAACTATCAAACCTTCTCACTTATATAAGTAAGCCTTTTATGTTATAGCTTAATTATGCCTTTATTCTTTATTGTATTGACAATAGAGTCTAAAATCTTTGCTTGCATAAAGTACAATGAATAACAGTTCTTTCCTCTAACCACAATCATAAAACCTTTAGTAAACTTCCAATAACCATTACTAAAGGTGTTGTAAAACCCTTCATTATTAAAATTTTTTATAGAAATTAAATTAAAATGAATATCAAGAATATGCTTGAGATTTTTTAAGAATCAACATTGTTCCATATTAGTTTCCAAGCATATACCCCTCATGCCAATGGCTTTAGTTAAGCCATCATTTCCCATCTTCACATCTGCAAAGTCATTGCATGTATAAGATGTAAAAAATTCTCTTCATGGTGTAACATGAATGGAGGCACCACTATCAATAACCCAATTAATCTTATGGGATGCGAAGCTAATGACATCATGATCATACATGATAAGGAAGTCATTTGTAAAGGTGGCAATTTTGTCCACTTGAAAAACCATGGATCGTGGTCCATTCAAAATCTTTACAAAACCAAATAATGGTAATCTCTCTCTAGTTAAAACTAGAAGTATACAAACACAACAATCTCAAGATTAACTAATCTTGGCTAAGCTCTAAATTCTACAAAAGAAATAGAGAAAAATCAGAGAAATCTCATCAAAATGATGATTAGAATAGTAACTCTATACTTGTTGACAAAGGATTTTGAATCCAATCTCTACCATTCAAAGTGCAGCTCAATGTATCTTGAACAAGTTATTAAAATTGCAAGACAATCCAATGGTGAACGAAGTCAAAATAGGCTTTGAACAAAAGTTGGTAGGATTTCCTTTCTTCTTTCTAGCCTTTCTTTATTCTCTCTTTCAATTTCTCTTCTTTTCTTTTTACCCTTTAAAAACCAAAACAAAGAAAAAGAAATCTTTTTATTGTTGGACTTAAGTGATTGGGCCTCCTCTAATTAAGAGGAAACCTAGCCCAATAATTAACACTTTTGATTCTAAATCTTCTTCTTTCTTTTGAGTTGCAAAATTGCAGCATAAATTTTATAGTAATGTTTGAAGTTCATATTTTACATAAGATAACTAGTGTGCTTAAATTTCTTACACGAAATAAATTGTCTAGTTTGTTGCAATAGAAACATGTAGCAAAAGTATGTTTCTAGAATAATGTTATTTTATACCAATTCTAAAAACCCTAGCAGTTACCATACTTAGTGTCTGGAAACAACTTTACGTCATTAACGAAAAAGAGAATGCACATAATTTTTTGTGTTTAAAGTATTAAAAAGAGCTAGAATGTGATATATTCTTTTTATCAAGTAATTATAAAATTTAATTGATTTATCCAATTAATTAAAAACACACCACAAAGGAAGTAAAACTAAGGCTTGCTGAAATTTTAGAAATAAATACATAATTTATTGTGAATCATTAAGTCTTATTTAAATAAGATTTTTGTTTCTTAAAATGTAAAGAAATGAAATTTTCTAAATAAAAAAAACTTTTTTGCGACTAAAACATTTGTTTCTCAATAATTTTTTTTTTTACTTTGAATTGCGGAATTGTCATCATTTTTTTATACTTAAGTTTGATTATCAAACTTCATAAATAATTGGAAAACTTAACAACATCACATGAATAATTAAACTTGGATGTCTAGAATTGTTCTTGATTCTAAATTCTTTTTACAAAACAAATCAATCAAATGTGTAATCATAGCTCCATAGTATACCAAAAGATGTTAACTCAGAAATTCCTAAAAGAATGAAAACCAACTTTGAACAAATGTGATACCTATTGTCTGTAGGGGTAAAATAATAGAAAAAAATTTAACATAATATTTCTAACGGTAGAAGTACTTTGTGTTATGAGAAACTAAAGTAATAGATTAAAAAACGATGAGGGGGTTAACCGTGATTTTCCCTTATTGTACGCTAATATGCAAGCTTAGCCTTTGCAAGCATTTGTCTTTGAACATAAGCTGAACTACCCTGTTTTCTCTTAGCAATGACTAAAAGTACGGTCAAAAGATGCCATAAAAAATATGAGAGAACTTTTTGGCACGATAAAGATCTCATATTTAATTTAAAGAGAGCGAAAAAGTCCTTTGACCTTAATCAACCCTCTTTGTAAAGCTTTTTAAGAGCAATTATTGTGCCGCTCTATTGGCTAAATTGAAACTATCAAGTTTTAAAGAATTGGCATATTTTGAAAATACTTTTTTTCGCATTTTTTTATTGTAATAAATTAGGAGCTTTTATTATTCATTTTATGTGATACTATTCATCCATTTTTATTTCTTCACATAAGAGGATTTCAAGTTTACTAGTTATATCAAAAAGTGTTGGATTTCCAACATATCTAAAAAAATTTTGTTACAAATTCTACTATTCAAAAAAAAAGAATTATTTTTTTGAAATAAATCTTTTATTTAAGAGTGAGTCCATCCTATTTAAAAAGACTTGGGATTAAAAAATAAAATCACATTAAACAAAACTTAGGATTTAAATATGTGTGTGCGCGCGCGCTTTTCTTATTATGCATAAGCCTTTTTGAATGCCAAAAGAAAGTATTGTGAGTTTTCTTGTCTTTCCTTGTGGTTTTATTTTAAAGTTGTTAATGTTTTCTTTTGTGGTTTAGAGTAAAAAATAACTTGATAAAATTTATAAGTTTGTAATTTTTAGGTTCATAAACTTAGAAATTTGTTCTTTAAGTATTGTTAAGATATTTTCATATTATTTTTTAAAATAAAGATTTGTACTTATTAAAAGAAGTTTAATATTCTCTAGTAAAGGGATCTTATTGATTTAAGTTAAAAGGAGTTTAATGTGTTGACGCAAGAAGATCTCACTAAATAAGGCCATTATAAACTATTTAACATAATAACCACAATAATAAGAGGGAGATTTTATTTTGTATAGTTCACTGGTGTTTGTTATTATTTATTTCTTAGATGAACTGTTTTCTTTGAGCATGACCTTATGAATGTATAATTGAAAATTTTAAATCATTTTAAAATAGCTTATCTCTTTTATTTAATTATTTTGTATTTTGTTTATTTTAATTAATTAATTAATTAAAATTGATAATACTTGCTAGAACGAATCTATCGCGCACACACATGATCTAGGAAGAATGGAGTAAGTGATAAAATATTTGGAATTTTAACTAGAATGACACCGCAAATTATGTGCAGCACACTTTTGCTTGTCTTAAAATTGACACAAAATAATGTCGTTATTTAATAATTTCTTTCCAATGAAGTTAATTTTAATTTAAATTATCATAAATAGATATTGCTTAACTGAATTTAGAAGAGAAGGATAAAAGAAAAAAACAACAAACAAATGAACAAAGAAAGAAAAGAACATAAAATAAAACAAATTTCATAACAATACACTGAAGGTCTTCTCAATTCCCTGCATTATTTTTATTTCAGGATTTAAGAACATATATAAATATGAAGCACAGCAGGAAAAGCATGAAATTAAGAGTATTTTTATACTTGTTAAGTATTAATTTAATTTTTATTTTAAGTGGCATAATATTTATTAAAACGATGATAAATTATCATCGTTTTAATAAATATTATGCCACATAAAATAAAAACTAAATTAACACTTAAAAAAGTACAAAATTACTCATGTAATTCTAATTACTTTAGACCACCGCTCCTTGTTCCCACTGATGGCGAAACTCATCACGGTTTTCAGGAATATTTTTCAAGTAAATACCATCGTCTTTAGCAATCCAAATACAGTCTTTTTTCTGGCATCTATAAAAAAGGTCCTGATCCCTCCAAAACACATCAAAACGGTCATGAATTTGCTGTTGTCTCACACTCAAGTAACACCAGTAAAGTGTGCTCCCAAAGAAATTCATTTTGAACTGCCAATTAGTTTCAGTACCGACGGTGAGATTGTGCATGCCCAGATCATCATCTCCAGATTTGCAATGTACGAACAACACCTTGTTGTGACTCAGTCCATTCACAACATGTACGCTCCATGTTGTTTCAAAAATGGAGGCCGAATTACCGTTCCTTATGGCAACGGCAAGAAAAAAAAACAGTATCATCAGATTCACATTCATTTTGAGGAGTATCATTGTTTTTGTTTTGATGGAGAGAGAATGAAGTAAAAACACCTGCAACTGTTCTACTTTTATATTATAGTATTAAGAGTATTTATACTTGAGATACAAACGAATCACAAATATTACAAATAAGAATTTAGTAATTAAGGGTTGTTTTTCAAATAATCACGTTATATTTGTTACCTTCCATACCTATCATTTTAGAATATCATTGACCTATTTAAGTTTATGGAAAGTTTCAAATTTTAGTAAATTACAACGCACACTTTGGTTGTCTTATCATTGACACATTTATAGAAAGTTTAATTAATTAAATTAAACTATTATTTCGAAAATTTTATATAAAGTTTTTTACTTGATTATCACATTTGGGTTTTTTTTTGGTTCTATTTTCAATTTGAAATGGTATAAAGATGGATAGATGAAGTAAATGTTGAAAAATATGAAATTAATCAGGATAGATAATAATTAGAGTAGTATTAGAGATACAAAATTTTAGACCAATTATTGTATAAAAATTGATGTGAAGTAATAATATTAGTTGAATGAAAATATAAAATTAATGCGATTCGAAAAAAAGTTGATAAATATCACGTAAATTTATATCTCATAATTTATATGTAGAGTTTGCATTTTTATACATGCAATGCATAAGTTGGTTGTCTTACAACTCAATAATTTTACTTCCATGAAATTTTAATTTACCATACGGTTATGCTTTAGTACTATAATGGAAATTGATAAATTCACTTCCATTTACCATTGACAAGATAAGATATGTTTTTATTTATTAATTTCTATTTTAAGATATATTTTTGCTCGATTGCCATAATGGAAATTGCTGAATTAACTTTCAGTTTTGAAATCAAATGATTTCCATATGTGGTTATCAGTTGATATATTTTTTTTATATAAATTAATGTGTTAGTATTATATATTATTACGTGTCTCACTCTTCTAGTTAATGTACATTGGTTTATATAACAAAAATTTATATAGAATTTTATATAATAATATATTTTTCAAAATATATTATATTATATATGTATATATAAATTATTTAATGTGTATATAAAAATACGAAGTGGTTTATTTGCACCCTCATCAAATATACTTTGAACATTTATTTTTTAGTAAAACGTTTCTTACTTCAAAAATTGCTCAGTCTATATTACTATAAAAGTGATTTAATCTGAATAAGTAAAAGACATGTCCTAATACTAACCCACTTAACATATACTTATTTATCCTAAACCATAAATTATTTTTCCATAAAATTTTATCATAAAATTTTATCATAAGTATATCTAATTTATCATAAAATTTTACAAGTATTGATTGATGAAGAAAAGAATCCATGTTTAAAAATATCCGAGCAATAAAATGTATTTTTATTGTTAAATAATTCTCTTCAAGAGTTGGAAAATTAATCGTAGTGTAATACTTATCTGTTATGTTTATTTTTTTAATTACTATTTGAAAGTGCAACATATTCATTCAACAAGGCAAAGAATCATTGCACATATCTTCCAATATATCAGTCGGGACCTCCTCCGGCCGAACAAATCTCTCTGCATTCAACAATGCCATCCATCTAGGCCAGTTTATGGGTAGGCTCATTGAGAGTGTATCTAATTACACTTAAAAATGCTTAAAAATATTGAATTTAGTTCATATTGTGATTGTGGGAAAAAGTTTAATGATCATTAAGAACTTAGGTATATCGGTCAAAAGCCATCATACTCTAAAATAATGTTTGTTAAAATTGCAATTATTGAATTTAGACCTTCCAATATGAATAAGGGTAAGATTCCTTGCAGCCAATACTAGGATTCAATGGCAAAATTAAGAAATTTATTCCTATATACCATTACTACAATTTAAGAGCTCATATTTGATCAAATTATTTTAAGTTTCTAAAATTTTTAAAAAATAACATGATATCAAAATCTAAAACTACTCGTAGGCCTAGAAAAATATGGATAAAGAAATAAAAAATTAGATGTTTAGTTACTTATACCTCTTTGAAAGCTTGTACTATTAACACTTGGTATTTTGATAGTGGATGTCCTAAGCATATAACATGTAATTATGAAAGTTTGGTGGATTATGAAAGGAGCTTCAAGGGACAAGTGATGTTTGAAGATAGTACCATAAGACAAATCATTGAAAAGGGATGCTTAATATGGAAGAATTTGTAAAACTAAAAAATGTGTTCCACGTTAAGAACTTGAAAGCAAATTCATTTAATATAAGTCAAATTTGTGATGATAATTTTTTGTAAAATTTACAAAGAAAAAGTGTTAAGTACTTTATAAATTTGACTATTGTATTTTAAAAGGAATTAAATCATTTAATAATTGTTATATTTTGACATATTCACTCACATGTCATAAAATTAATTATGATGATATAGAAATATGGCATCAAAAGTTTAGACATTTAAATTATAACAATCTGATAAAAATTGTGAATATAGGTGCTATATGTGAAATTCTAAAATTGAATAAAAGTAATATGAAATATATAATCCATGTTAGCTCAAAAAGTAACTTAAGTCACAACATAAAGAAGCCATAACATACTATTACAATAAAGGGGCTTCAATTACTTCATATAGATTTTATAGATTCGTTTCAAATAAATTGTATAAAAGCTGAGAGATATATCTTTATGTTTGTAAATGATTTTTTCAGATATACTTGGATTGATTTTATTATAGAGAAAGATCACAAAATTGGGAAAAAAGTAAGAATAAGAAGCAATCATGGCAAGAAATTTGAACATACTATGTTTGCTAATTTTTGTTATAAATATAGAATTTCACTTGAATTTTTTACCCTTAAAAGTTCTAAACAAAATGGTTTCATAGAAAAGAAAACTAGGACATTATAAGAAATGGTTCGAGTTACGTTGAATGCAAAGAAGAGTTATAAAAATTTGTAAGAAATGATGTATGGACATTAGTACCTAGATTTAAGCACACTAACGCTATTGGAACTGAATGGAGTTTTAAGAATAAAGCTAATGAATTTGATAATGTAATAATAAACAAAGTTAGGTTAATTGCTTAAGGGTATACATAAATTGAAGGAGTTGACTTTGATGAAACTTTTACTCTAATATTTAGGTTAGAATTAATTAGATTATTTCTTACTATTTTATATGTTTAATTCTTTAAATTGTTTCAAACAGATGCAAAAATACATTTTTAAATAGATTGTTAAATGATGAAGCATATGTAGAATAACCCAAAGGTTTTAAAGACCTTAAGTTTCTTGATTATATTTTAAACTTAAAGAGGTATTGTATGGATTAAAATAAGCTTCAAGGGTATGTTATGAAAGATTAACTAAATTTTTATGTGAGAAATGGTACAAGAAAGGAGGAATTGATAAAACATTATTAGTTAAGAGCACCATCGAATAAAACATTATTAGTCAAGGAATTGAGAAAAGATTTAGTTTTCAAAAGATATTAACCTTTTTCTTGTTGGCTATAGTGATATTGATTGGGCAAGCAATGTAAATGATTGAAAGAGCACTATTGGAGGTTGTTTCTTTCTTGGGAACAATTTGGTTTGATGGTAATTATTGTGCACAATTTTTTTAGATGAAATAAATGTTTAAAGATTATGGTATTATACAAAATTTTTTAATGGTTATTATGATAATTCAAGTGCAATAAATATTTTTAAGAACTATGTGAAACATTATAGGGTAAAGCATATTTACATTAAACATCACTTTTTAATAGAAAATAAGATTGCCACCTTAAAGCATATAGAAATGAAAGATCAATTTGTTGACATTTTTACCAAACCTTTTGATGCACTAAGATTTAAATTATTACATAAAGCCTTAGGTCTATGCTCCATGTAATTATGTTGTGTAAATGTCTCAAACGTGTTTGAAGAAATTAGTTATGTTGTTTAGTTTAAATTTATCAGTTTAATATTTGATTGTGATGATGTGAATTCAAACATTCTATGTTATGACATAGGATAGATAAATCTTAAACTAATTATTATGCACATACATGATTGAACTCTTAGTTTGAAATTGATTTTGATACTGATATAATTTTAGAATAAAATATTAATTTAAGCCATGTCTGTTTGCCTAAATTCTTATCCTTTTCTTTAAAGGTTTTGTGCATGCTTTATAATTAAAAAAAGCTACTCTATTGTTCTCTAAAACTATCTATAAGTAATTTGAACCTACATATTAGTAATATGTAGAGAATAATTTACCATGAGAAATATGCTATCTTAATGATAGAGTAAAAACTACTAATTTTAAAAAATTATTAAAAAAAAGAAATGAAAGAGAAAATAGTAGCAAGAAACAATATGTATTGTTCATTCATGTGTATGTTGTGTTTCTAAAGTAAAAATGATATAAAAGTAATATGACTAGTTTGACTTACTCATTCAATGTTTTGAACTTAAGTTGTTAATATTAATAATGAAAAAAAGATCTTTAGTTAATCTTTACACATACAAATTAGGTTCAAGATATATGCTTTTTTTTTTATAGTGTGAAATTCTAAAACTCTCAATTGTGATTAGTCATGCATTTTTAATTGAAGCAAAGTTTTAAAAAATCATGTTAACATGATTAATTCTTTTCTTGAAGTTCATTTCTTTTAATTTATTATATTAGTTTTGTTTATTTATTGTTTGGATTAACTTGAGCAAATTTTCCAATTTTATGATAAGGCATAATTAAATCTTTTTTTGCCATAAGTACGTGTATGGCTTGTTTTGGGTATTTTTGAACTTTAGTACAAATAAGAGTTTTCTAAGTTTAGTTAAAATTTACCATGTATATTTAAATTTGGTTTTGACTCATCTTTTTCGATTTAACCTAACAACTAATTTTCTTTTCTATTTTAGTTTCTTTGCTTGTTGTGACTGCAATGTTGAGAACTTACAATAATCTACTCAAATCCAAGGAATCCAAGATGATAAATACTAGTGTTAATGAGTCTCCTTTATCATTGTGCAAGATGCCAACTAGAAAACCTTAGAAAAAGGTAAGAAAATCACCATTTTGATTTAAAAGACATTCTTGGTTACGAAATCACATCCTCAAATATTATATTGTTTGATTTAGATGAGGAGCGAGATCCAAAAGTTGTTTTTGATTCAGCACCAATCAAGAATCTACATTCAATCTTTTTTGTCAAAAGAAGAAAGCGAAGGTTCCAATTTTTCTCTATTATTTTCATTATCAGAATGTAGATCTTTAAAGTGTGATATGGATGATAGGATTGGTGATGTGACGCCTTCAAATTTGAAAGAATTTAAAGTGTGATATTTTTTAATTATAAAACTTAAATTACTCAGAAGTATTAAAATTTAATATATATACCTTCTTAAACATTCCTTAATCATAAAAAGTCTCTTTAACGATACTTATCATAAGCACATAACACCTTAAACTAGAACAAAATTCAATACTTATTCAAAACACATAAGAATAATAATCATACAATGGCCTTTAATCACAATCATAAAGAATGCCTTTTATTTAACAACTTTCAAAACATAATAATAGCCGAAGTCCTAAATTCTAAGAATCATAGAATAATAAAAGTTTAGTCAAATCTATTTATTTGGAATCACAATAAACTAAATGTGTTTTAAATTCAGTGAGTATAGTAATTTTTCATTACATAAGATATAAACATATTTATATACAATGTATGCACATAATATAGCATGAGATGAAATAATATTCGTTCCAAAAGTTTCATAACATTTAAATTCTTTAGAAGCTTTCTTCAAAATTTTCTAAAAATGTTTCTCTTCAATTACCACTTAATAAGACTTCACATATTACCTATCACTAAATGAGCCAATATCATACGTCAATGACATAAAGTATATGAGATAAGTATAAGTGAGACATATAATTTTAAAAACAATAAACATATATACTCAAAGATAAGAGCTACACCTTCACCTTGATCATCAATGAGTCCTTTTACAAATACAAATACTTTTATTTTTCAAGTTGGTTACATGTTGTTCTTGTGATCTAAAGAAAGAAAGAACTTGATGGATATTATGAGTCTATGACATTTAATTTTATAAATTTAGAAAGACTTTTATTAAGTGTGTTAAAATGTTTTCTTATATTTTTTGAGATAATATAAGTGCTTGTTGAAGGAAGTTTAATAGTGACAAGCAATGAGATCTTATTAAGTGAAGTCAAAGGGATTTCAACACACAAAGATAAGAGAATCTCTCTAAACAAGTCTGCTTAAGAATATTCAAGTCATTGATGACAAATATAAAAAGAAAAATCTTTAATCTATTTAAATCCTTTAGTATCTGTAATTGCTATTTTTTTAATGTATTTTTTTTTTAAACGTAGTCTCGTAGATATAAGATTACAAAATTCAAATTATATTAAAATTCTATTATCTTCTTTATTAATTTGTATTATACATACTTAACATAATTAATTAGTAAAATTAATTAAAGTTGGTAAAGAGTAACTAAAACAAATCTAACATCAAACATATTAAAATTATTATAAGGGATCTCTTAGCAATGACTCACTATTTAAAGTAGAAAAATAATAATAATACTTTGAAGTTTGCCACTTAAGTAAGTGAAAAAATAGATACCACAAAGACAAGAATAACCAAAGCCAACATAGAAACATAAGTTGCCAACTTCAAATAAATAAAGTAATTGATAAAACAAATGAAGAAGATTAAAATATAGCTCACTGTGACATGTTTATTCGAAAGATATAATATCATGAAGACATCAACTTCAATGAGTGCACAGTTGATTGTCCAAACCAAGCCACAAGCAAGCTTAATTTGCATCAAAATTTAATAAAGAATTTCGAAGAGCAACAAAAGATATATACCCGATCAACCATTTTATGCCTAAGAATAATAATTTTAGCCAAAATTTACATGATTACACTCTTTTCTTTCTTTTTGATTTTAGCAAGCTTAACCTTGGCTAAGGTTCCTACACCTATGATTTATCTTTATACCACCCGCACAACACAAATATAACTTTTCCAACGCTAAAAGATATTGGAGAGTTAAGGTTAAATTATGTAGATAAAAAAATTAATGGTTTAATTTTTAAATTTATAATCTTTAAGGATTTATTTAATAATTTAAGAAATTATTGAAATTAAATTATAATTATATAGAGTATTTGCATTTAACTATAATTGTTTAAATTATAGGTTTCTTAATTTAATTAGGATAGCATTATTTAATTAGTTAGATTAATTAAATAATATTTCACTTAAAGAGGATTATTAATAAAATTAAGATTTCATTTAGCTAAGTGACTTATAATTGGTGATTATATTACAAAAAATTTTGAAGCTGTTTACTTAAGTCCACTTTGAGTAATCTTGTTCTTCATAACTCTGAACCTTTCTTTATTATGAAATTGATGAATCATCTATTCCAAAGGTTAGAATTCCAGTCATCAACACATTATAAAACTTTAAAGGCATTTCGATTAGTTTTAAAAAGAAACAATGATAAAAAAAAATATCTTTTAAAGAAAACACTCAAATCAAGCTTATGAATAATTTCACAAGATTTATGTTTTCTTTAAGATCAAATAGATGAAAAATTTTAGAGAGATTGTTTAGAAAAGTTATAAGTTTGATAGACTCAAAAAACCTTCAAATCACATAAGAAATTGCAAGCTAATTTAAATTTAGTAAGATCGCTCGAGTGCTAAGTTGAAAAGTTGCCAGCTAACCTTGGAATTGAGCTCTATGTAAGGCTGAAGATTCTAGAATCCTTTTGAAATTTCTGGATTAAGCACTAAGTTGGCATGACGTGGCTCTAAGTTACTAAAAGTTGGCTGCTCGATTTCTAAGTTGGCACTGAAATCAAACTAGCTTGCTCAATCCACAATTAGGCATTAGGTTGGCAACAAGTTTTGAAAATATCTATGTAATGTAGGCCTTAGGTTAGCACCGAGATGAAACAAGCCCACTCAAGTCATAACTAAACCTTAAGTTGGCACCAAGCTTTTGTTTTTATGATGTCGTCCTTTTTTTCCCTTGTCTTAAACTTTAACATGTGCACATCATAGTTTGAATACATTTATTGAAGTTTTGAAATGGTATGACTAACTTAATGTTTCTAAAAACTCTTGTTTTGGCCTTTTTGTGACAAAACACCGAACATACAATTATGTAGAATTAAATTAAATTAAATCCCAATATAGTTATCATCAATCACTTTCAACGACACTCTACGTACCAAAAAAAATAAAGAACAAAAACAACTAGTTTCTATGATGCCCTGTTTGTTTGCATCAAGATGTGATTAAAACTTATTACTTGAAATAACTCACAACACTAAGTGAAACTCATGGAGAAAAATATAGATTACGATTATCAAAGTATGTAAGCAAGGTATTACTTATATCATACAATCAAACATTGGCAAATAAATGATAATATTATACTTAATAATCATACAAATATACAACCAAAATATCATCCATGCAAGCTGTACAATATAACCAAAACAAACAAGCAAGCCAATTAAAAAGAATATACTATCTTTGTATCCATGTCTTTTTTTCTACTCCCCCTAACTATCCATTATAATGTTTATTTCTCTTTTTTGTCACCAAAAAAAAAAGGTAAATTACTTATCAAGAAGGTCATTAGAATCAAGGGCCTTACTCACATCAAAAGCATCTTAATCAATACTTATAAAAAAAATGTTGAAATAGATAGCTCAGTAGAATAAGAAATAACAAGACTAGAACAATTAAAGGAAGAAGGCAAATGAGAAAGACTTAAGTTATAGGTTCAAAATGCAATCAGCTGAGAAAGTTGCACCAATTTAAAATTGAATTAACGAATGAGAAATCCAAGATCTAGAAGAATTCAAGTGATGGAACAAGCAAAAGATTACTTATAAGCCTATTGGACCCATAAAATATCTATATAATTAAGTGGGAAAAATGACTGGAAAGGTTAATGAAAAAGCCTTTGTAACAAAGCATGAAGAAAATTGGCTCCAAGTAAGGAAACACTCGAGCTATGTTCAATGGAGAAAAGTTAGTACATATAATCTTGTAAAGGATACACTTGTCCTGGCAAAAATTTGCAATAGTTAATCCTTGACCAATATAAAAAAGTGGTAGGCCAAAAAGTATGTGGTGGTTAAGGAAACCAATATAGGTTAATTATTCCCTAGAAAGGGAAATTATGGGTTAACACTCTAAGAATGTTAAGTTGAGAAGTTACAACATTTGAAAAGAAGCAGTAAATGGTAAAAAGATACAAAGGATCTCGCTCTAAGTTGATCCATGTTATGGATGTTGGAGTACAACACTCTGATGATCTTCTTAAAGGGTCATAAGTAGCCTCCAAGTAAATAACCTAATGTTAGGCCTCTAGTAGTAATGGTAGTTATATACTATCCAATAGAACATATAATCTAGCTTACCTTCTGGTAGAATGGTAATGAAGGAGAATTGATCATGAAATAGCTCTTAACTATAAAGTTCTATTCATTCTTTCAACTAAGCCATTTTGCTTAGAGTCCCTGCAACAATTTTGTGTCGTGCTCTTCCATTTGTCTTACAAAAATCTTCAAAAGCTTGGCTACAAAACTCAAGCCTATTATTTATTCTTAGCCTTTTGACTTTCCTTTTTATTTGATTTTCAACTAGTTTATTCCATTTCTTAAGCATTTCAAGAACATGATTCTTTCTCTTGAGTATATTCACCTATAACTTTCTTGAAAAGTCATGAATTATAAAGAGAAAATACCTTCCGTTGCTTAAGGATGGAACCTGTGTAAGACCCTTCAAATCTAAATGGACATAATTCAGTATAATTACGAAAAACATTTCAGTTAAAGAAATGATAAATTAATTGTAGAGTGATTGTTAAGCCACTTAAATATAAATGTTTGAATTAAGTGAACATATTCTTTAATAAGCACCTATACACTTAAATTAATGTCTCCACGTAAATGGTTATGATATCTATGACTCTCTCAATGAGCATGGAAAGTATATATAGTCCTATGATCAGTAATAATTTAAAGGATATACATATGTTGAAAAGAGTCTCATCATCATGATTTGAATATCATTCCATAATCCTACAAGCTTCATTGTGAAAGTATAAGATGAATTATTTGCTTATATATTTTTTTAAAGAAAAACATATAATTTTATTAAATTTATGAATAAAATTTTTAAAAATTACAACTTAATCACAATAATTTTGATTGACTTTTCGGTTACTACTCTATCTGTTTTCCCCAAATCTGCTTTCTTTTTGCCTGAATTGGCTCTTATATTTTAAGAAAGAATTTCTAATGTTAATAGAGAAATACTATTTTCAACTGCATGTGCACATCTTTCTTTAGCTGTAAACATTTGGAAGATCATAATGCCAAAATCCCAAGGATTGCACGTGAAGGAGTTAATATGTTCTGGTAAATTGATTTATTATTAGACACCAATGCATAAATGCTCTCACCAACTGTTTGCTTGTGCGGCAGAGAAGAACTTCTCTCTTATTTACTATTCTCGCAGCGAAATTGATTGACTGGTAGTAAAGAAAGAGCCGACACACCTTTAAATAAAATTGTGCTGCACTGTCATGCTGTTAGGTTTCATTTAATCAACTTGGTCCGTCTGGTGATATTTGTATATACAACCAAAAATATTTGTAGGTCCTTCAAAATTTTGATCTTTGACCATTCCCTCGAGAACAAGGGCTAATCCAGAATAATTTTATTAAAACCATGTGTACATATAAAAGCCACATAAACTCATCTACGACTTTTGAAATGTCCGGAACTTAAAAAAGTATTCCAATAAAAAAAAACGATTTTATTCTTCACAACAATAACCATATGTAATGCAGTTTTGATATAGTTTCAAGGTACATAGGGTGTTCGAAATGATCATAACCTAAACAGAATCATAAAACAATTAAACACGAGTTAATAAACATGAGACTTCCACTGATACAGCGTCGGGGTATACAGGTCTCACTCTCGTACTAGAACGCGAAGACGGGTTTAGTATTAACAAGTTTGCTACTCATTAAAACATTAAGCTCTATCGTAAAAAAAAAAACACACACACACACACATCATACTAAGATGAATTATAAATTTGGACACATATGTGTTTGGTTCAACTTGTATGTTTGAAAAATTATTCTCTTCGGTGCCATAACATTGAGGGTGGGGTAACAATTACTCCGAGACCTTTCTGCATGAAGCATTTATTACAAGATCAAATATGTGGTCTCAACAGCAAAAATGTTTAGGAGGAGCAGTTATCTGAAATTACCATGTTTAATGGTTAATACAGTAAAATTATTTAATTAATAAAATAAAAATTTATTTATTAATATTAAATAAAAAATTAATTTTTAATTATATTAATTAAATAATAATTTTTTATTTTTTATTTGTTAATAAATAATTTTTTTATTTTTTTATTTAATAATTTTGTAATGTTAATTATATTAATAAGATGGAATTATTTGACTGACACTTTTTATTCAATGACATGTCGATTCAGAATTTTTTAATAAATTCATTATGTTGGTTCTCCGTCCATTTTCTTCTCTCTCTCTCTCTCCTTCTTATCAATAGGAGTTGTACTATCAGGACTTCACTGTTAAGCGGCTGACCAAAGTAGCCACGAACTTCAATATTATTCTAGCACTTATTATCCTGAAATTTACTTGAGGATAATATGATATATATGTCAGTTCTGGTTAGGTTAGGGGTAATGATGATTCACAGGCCGACTGCATGTACCCAAGATTTTTGGAATTCAGGATCGCAGCCAGATAAATGTTCTATCCTCTGTTAAACTAGCATAATGCATAATCATTTATTTGCAAAGTAGAGCTTTTTATTGCTATTTTCATCTGTAGCTAGAAGTACTGCAAGAAACATTTCCATTGAGAAAAGATAAAACACAGGACGAGATTATTTACGTGAAATATCCACCAAAATACGTAAACATAACAACGTAACGTGAAAGATCTTCAAGCTAAAAACATAAGCAAACATTTCAAAACAAAAGTACACCATAAATCACATGATCAGACATTACCAGTTTTTAAGACAGGAAAACACTTAAAAGAGGATAAATCTTAAGCAGCAAGCAATTAAACCCCAAACAATAAAGCTCCACGTATTTCAGGGGAAAGGTAGAACTCCAGTACCACTACCAAGTCCGCCAGCAGCACCGCCTCCAACACCGCCTCCAACACCGCCTCCAACACCGCCGCCAACTCCACCACCCAAGCCACCTAAGCCCCCAGCTCCACCACCCAAGCCTCCTAAGCCCCCAACTCCACCACCCAAGCCTCCTAAGCCCCCAGCTCCACCACCCAAGCCTCCTAAGCCACCAACTCCACCACCTAACCCATTTCCGCCACCGAGTCCACCAGCGCCGCCGAACACGCCAATTCCTCCCAGTCCACCAGCACCACCGAGCCCGTTGACTCCACCAAGACCTCCAACTCCACCAAATGGAAGACCGTTAGCGCCAACGCCAGAGAAACCGCCAACGCCACCGTATGTGACAAAGTTCTTTTCATTATCAAGACCAGCACCACTGGGTTCATTTCTCGCAGTGTTGTGTACTAGCTCTTCACTACGCATGTTCCTGGCACTAGTGTGAATTACAGGCAGAGCAAGAAAAAGCAGGACAATGACAAACCTCCTTGCCATCTCTCTCTATTTTTCTTCAATCTCTCTTGCTCTTTCTCTGTTGTTTTTCGTAGTAACTGATCTGTGCTTGGGGGAGTATCCTTTTTAAAGGCCAAAAGGGCATTGGGGGACAGTGCGCGTAGTAAATGAAATTGAATGCGCGGCACTGGCCTTGGCCATTTCAAATTTATTCCAAGGCTCAGTGTTACAGTGTTAGGGCTCGTCGTATTGGATTAAAAGAGTTTTGAAGTGTTAGGGCTCGTCGTATTGGATTAAAAGAGTTTTGAAACTGTTCATCAGCTGTGCTTTGGATTGTTGAGAGTAGCTACAGTTAAGCTGGTAAAAGTTACTATAATGAATTTACAATCAAAAGAAGACCAAGGTGTACCAAGGCATAGAAATAAGAGAGAGTTTTCCGCAGAATGTTTTGTCATTTTATCTGTAAAAATTATTTAATTAATAAAAAAATTATATTTATTAATAAAAATTTTAAATAATTGAAATAAATTTTCCTTAAATAAAAATTTTAAATAATAAAATTTATCTTAATTTTTTTAAATTTATTAATTAAATAATTTTATTATATTACTATAATTAATAACTGATTTGGTAAAATAATCTAACTTAAAATTTTTTTTATAAACAAATATGCACGTCGGGTGGGTAGAATGTGTAATGTTTGTCAGGGTTAGTTTTCAAATAGGGTAGGTATTAAGCAGAGAAGTTTATCTCCAGCTAATCCAGTAATGACATTTGGTTGGAAAACACATAATAGCATCGGCGGAGATTGAGGGGCAAGGGCTGAAGCTGTTGGTGGCAGACTCAATTCAAGAATAATGTTAATTTCTTCGACCATTTCCAATGACAGGAAAAATTGTAATCTATGACCAGTGATTACAATTGTATGCTGTGATGGGGAGCACTTGAAAAGTGATGGAGCTTTTTCAGCAAGCTATATGTTTTATATTTTATACGTAGGAGGAGAGGTTAAAATGGCGAAATAATAAAGTTGATGAGGTTAAAATGTCAAAGTTCTGTGTAGGAGGAGCATGGGATCAACTCTAAACAAAGCATTGAAGGGGAAAATGTCAATTTAATAAAATTAGGAGAGGCCAAAACGTCAGAGTCGTAAGTAGGAGAGCTAGCGATGAACTCCAGGTAGAGCAAAAATTAGCAAATTCCGCGGGGTAACGGCACTTGCATCCTTGATATTTTAATAAAAAATATTTCTTCAATCAACATGTTTGGTGTGTTCGATAAAAATGTCCCGTTCTAATACGCTTCGATTAATAGTACTTTTTCCTTTATCCTAACTTCTATTATATTTTAATTGTTAGTTTGTGCAAGGATGGCGTACAAGTATGATTTTACACGCCAAAGATTTTTAAGAGATAAAATAACTTATTTACCCACAATTTATACTAAAATCTAAAGACAATTTCTCTTCTTAACATCCAGTTACTATAAACTTTAAAACAAATATACACTATTTAACTAATTTTAATAGATAATTATTCTATCTACTTTCTCAGCATTTATTCACAGTATTTAGAGAGAGAGTCGTATAAAAATATAGAAAATGAAAAAAAAAAAAAAAAAAAAACATAGCCATTGTGAAAACAATCATACCACTACCATAGCCATTATTTATTATTGTTCTTCAATTGAGGACTACTATCACACTCACGACAACTATCAAAAAAATCATGTCCAATTCAATCTTTATTTAATTTTTTAATAATTTCTTATTAACTATTCCTTTTTCTTAGTTTTTGCAAGTACTCTCCAATTTTTATCTCGTTTGTGAATCAAATTTGATTGGTTGATATCTGTTAAAATTTGTTTGTTGCATCTTTGCTTTAAACCTAATTTAATTAGAACAATATGAAGACTAAAGCGAAGAAATTGTTTATGATGTCTGTTAAAATATGATGCATTTTGTATTTAGTTAGTGGGACCAATTTAAGTCCAAACACAGTATTCTAGACATAATTTGTGGTATCTGTTGAATGACTTAAGTACTCCTTTACTAAACATAAAAATAAGGGTATTTTTAAATATCTTTTGTAAAATTTAGTAAAATTACAGTAAATTTTTAAAAAATTAATAAAAAATACTCCTTAACAATAAACCCCTTATATTTAATGATTGGTTAACTAAATAAAATAGTAAAATAACTAAAATAACTTTATTTATTATTTTTGAAATTTTTTTGACATATCTTCCGTAAGGTTTCAAAAACTAACAAAAAATCACCTTTGAAAGCTATCTTTTATGTTTAGATATCTAATTTAATTTAATAAATATATATAAATTATATTCTAATTTTAACAAGACAATAGTCTAAATTACTTGTTCATGTAGAAATATAAATCATTTAATTTCATAAATATATAAAAATTATATAATAGGGATATATACAAATAAATATTATCAATTACTTACTTGTATAGAAGTATTTTAATTGTTGTAATATAATTTTATGATTATTAAAATTAGTTGAATCATAAATTCTTATTTTTACAACAAGGGAATTGAATAGATTAAGCACTTATAGAATTTTATTTCCATTTGACAAAAAGTTTTCACTTTTAAAAATGTAAAATCTTCAATTTTTATTTTTTTAAAATAAAAATTTATAATTTGACTAATTTTAATAATTATGAAAATATTTTATAATAGTTAAAATAATTTTATACAAGGAAGTAATTTATAATATTATTTATATATATATATATTATATAATTTTATATATGTTTATTAAGTTAAATAGTTTATATTTCTACACAAATAAACAATTTATGGTATTATTCTATTAAAATTAATACCTAATTTATGTATATTTATTAAATTAAATTAGATGTTAAAATATAAAAATAGTTTTTAGGAGTACTTTTTGTCCATTTTCAAAACCTCAAAAGAAGTATGTAAAAAATATTACTAATATTTAAAATTATATATAATATTATTTTAGTCAGTTAATGGTTAAATATAACGATTTTTACTATTAAAAAGTACTTTTTATTAATATTTTAAAAGTTTATACCTATATGTAATTTTTCCAAATTTCATAGGAAGTATGTGAAAGTGTGTTGGTAAAAATATAATGGATGTTAAGCCAAGGGATGGAAGTGACATTAACTAAAATGTTTTGAATTAAAGTCATGATTACTAAAAATATTAAAGATGCTTTTATTTAATAGGTTAAACATACTGAATAAAGTGATACTTTCTAAAATGTGAAATTACCTTTGTTTTATATTAATGTATTTATTTTTAGTGCGAACATGATTTTAGTTCATTTATAAAAATTTATGATCTAGTTATACATTTTACATGGTTGGCATTGAGACATTTATTATGTTTTATAAAATAAAATAATAAATCATAAGAAGTTATATTTTTAATAGAATTACATTAAAAGAAAATTAAAATAAAAATTAAGAAAATAAATCATTGTCATATTCCATCAATTAGGTCTTAGTATAAATTTATTCTAAAGCAAAAATAAAAGGCTATGAAAAAGAAGTAGTCTTTTGTTTTATCATTTCTTCAAAGTTATGGATTAAGGTAGGCTATTAGATTATTACATATTTATTTTTTTATGTAAAATTAATAACTTTAAATTTCTTCAATTTATAGTTATGTATGACTCTTTAACATAAATTGTGAAGATTAATTTTCATAATTATATTTTGAGATTTTACTAGATAGCAAACCTCTTATAATAGAGCTTAATATTTAAATTCATCTTACACTATATTGAACTCAAACTTCTTTTCTCACTTGATCAAAGGTCTAGGTAGAAACATAAATAAAATAGCCAAATAGTCATCAAGAAGATAATAAAAAAGGCCTAAATGTGTAAAAAATAAATAAATGAAACAAGATATTGTATTCTAAGGAAAAGTGTTCAAATTAGGTTTGTATGGTTTGCCATTATTATCAATTACTTTGCCAATTTAATTAATTCCTTTAACTAACAACTTTCAATCGTAAGAATTGACAAGATTTTATATGGTAAAATCTTTCTAATTATAATCCTTGCGTCACTCATTTTTCTTTCAAAGTTTGGGTACTCTATTTGTTAGGATATGACTCTTTTTTGTATTAAAGATTTATATTTTATGTAACTAAAGGTATCTTAGTCTATTTTTTTATTAGTAATTTTCTTATTTTAGTAGAATTCTTATTTTCATGGGTAAATAGTATCCTTATAAGATTTACTTATTTAAGGTAGAATTTGGCTTATATAAGAAAAAAAAACTTATCTTCAAAAAAATAAGTTACTAGTTATTATATATATGAAGGTTGAGATTATTTATAAAAGAAAATTGTATAATATAATCTTTGACAATAGATAATTTTTAGGGGCAAAAAGTTTATTGACATTTAACGTCAATCTCAAGTTTATTGAGATTAAGTACTAATCTCTTTAGTATACAAATTTTATTGAGAAAAATGATAAGATCTATTGAAATTTGAGTGTGATTGGGTATAATTTACATTTGGGTGTAAGCAAAATTATTGAGAGTGCAGTTGTAACAATTATTTATATAGTAAATTTTTCTCTTGTTATTCTTGGCATTGTAATTTTTTTTCTGATATAAGAGTTTTTTTCATAAATATTTATGTTATGTATTTGATATTTTTCTCCATCTTTATCTTTATTTATTACTTATTCGATATATTCACGTTAGAAATTTTTTGATAAAAACTAAAAATTTCAAATAAGTGGTATTAGAACTTTAGGTTCTAGGGTAAAAAAGAATATATTAGTAAATAAGTATTCAAACTTAGTGAAGTTTAATATAAAAGAATTTGATGGGAGAATTAATTTTGACTTGTAGTAAATACAAATCATGGCTATATTAGCCTAATTTGGATAGACAAAATAGTGAAGCCGTGGTCAACCCCAAGGTGTGAACAGTCAAGTCACCTTAAAGAGGATTGCATGGAGCTTATGTTCTCCATAGAGACATTGATTTTGTCTAAGATAGATGAAGAAGACATTCTTATGATATGCCACTAGGTTGCCATGGAAGAGAATGTGTGATG
This sequence comes from Swietenia macrophylla, assembly GCA_032401905.1. Lineage (NCBI taxonomy): Eukaryota > Viridiplantae > Streptophyta > Magnoliopsida > Sapindales > Meliaceae > Swietenia > Swietenia macrophylla. Next base: position 3,432,229 of record CP135559.1, on the reverse strand, counting down.
TATTACTACTAGTGGTCTACATTATTTTTACACACAAAGCATGGTTTGACAAGCATGTAAGATGTGTGGTAAAGTTTATATTGATGGTTGAGTACTCTTAAGGAAGTCAAATATGGGAGTGAATAATTTTTAACATAGTGTCCAACAAGTGCTAAAGAAAATCTCAAAATTTGATGTAAATGGTATATTATCTCTTGAATATGGTGGAGTGTATTGATTGTTTATGTTGAGGATTAAGATCATCGCACTATTAAAGATATTTAAAGTATGGTAATTCTTTGTGCTAAGAATTATGTTACCGTTGGAAAGGATTCTCACATGAAACTCAATTGTAGATGGAATGTTTATCATAAGCCATATATGAGTGTGGATCTTGTGGATTTTGGTAAGGTATATCAAAGAACATTGATATAATATAGTTGTGCAGATGCAATGATGATAAAGGTTATCTTATCATAGTTTCTCACTCAAATTGAAAAACTCATAGTAGAGATTGTTAGAATATATGTGCGTGCGTCTGCGTGCGTGTATGTGTGTAGCTCCTTTTTCAACAAGAATTTATATTTTAAATAACTAAGAGTATTCTAGTATGTTTTTGTAGAACTTGTATAAAGTTTTTCACAACTACATAAGTGCATTATATTTTCATTCATAGCACATTTATAGTATATTATGCACATAAAAGCATTAAACTTACTATATGTTTATCTACTTAATATTAAATCGAGGCAAATAATGTTATAAATATTTTTATATATTTTTTATTTAATTTCTTGATTTTATTTTCTTCATAAATTTAGAAATCATTAAAACCTTAACAAGATGGCATAATTGAAATTTTCATGTACTAGCAAGGTTATTTTAGAATTTTTCTTATTAAATCAAGGGTAAATTAATAATTTTATCAATAAGTTAACTATAATACAAATTCAAGAATTACATATATGTTCAAATGGCCATGATTGGTGGATAAAAAGTTGAAATTAAGACTTTTGATTTTAAATCTCCATTTGGCTGAATTTTGCACCATTTTCATTCTTGCTTCAAGTTTCTTCCATCTTTCACTAAATTTGATCATCTTTCTCCTTCATTCCCCTCATCTCCTATCATTGATAAATCATAAAATACTTGGAAAAATTTGTAAAAAAATCCCATATCCATAACCAAATCTAGATTAACCCATAAATACTTAGAAAACCCTTATTTCCAATTAGTTTTCTTGGTGACAAAATTGAAAAAAAAATTAGGAAAGGGAGGTTTTAAACTCAAAAGGTTTTTGATAAGTTTCTTGACCCTTATTTATGTTTAGAAGCACACTAGAAATTTTTTATTTTAAACCTTAGGAAACCAAAAATCTAATATGTGTATGTATACGTTTTTAGTTTGATTTATGATGAAATTGATACTTATATGAATATAAGTTAAAAAGTGAATTATGTTAAGGTGTGCATATGATGTATTTTGATGTTTTGAATTAGTGTTGGTTTAAAAGTTGTTGTAGGAAGAATTAAATTTGAATATGTATATGTGTAGGAAATATGTGAATTGAATTTAGTTGAATTGTTTCTAATGATTCTAGGCCACACTAAACAATTTTAATGCATGAGAAAAACATTAATGAATTTTTAAAGTGTAAGGAAAAGTGTGATGCAACTTGGTGTAAAATAACATGAATTATGAATTTTAGAAAATTATGCTTATGTGTGACTGAAATTTTAAAATTAAAATTTATTTGATAGCAAGATGCAATATATAAATTTCTATACTTTTAAGTTATAAAATGTGCATATTTGATTACTATTGTGTGATTAAAAAAGTTGATATATTATGTATATGGGTTTAGAATTTAATTGATAAAAATAAATTTAATAAGAAATGAAAATAATAATAATAATAAGTATAGTATGAATTATTGTAATATATTATATATATATATATATATATATAAATTGATATAATAAATTTATAGATTAATGTTAATACCTTGATAAGATCGTCTAAGACATATGCATTATGTGCATTATATTCGGGTCATATTTTTATATTTTGGTATATTAATATCATGTGTATAAAACCTACATCAATTTATATACAGTTTGTGCATATTATATATATATATATATATATATATATATATATATATGTAAACAGGTAAAAAGAATGAGAAAAATCAGTTGTACAAAGCAAATATAAAAAAGAAGAAAACTAAGAAAGGTAAGACAATATTATGCCAGCAGATTGGCAAGGAATCAGCTCCAATAATGAGTTAATTGGAAAGTTAACAAGGTGAGTCAACTTCTATATACAATATGTATTATTATACACTTCTATATCCAATATGTATTATTATACACAGAATTTTAATTTGTCATGAATTGATTTTTATATTTTATCTAAGTTAAAATAGAAAACTCTATAGAGTTAAAGGATAGCAAAATTTTTTTAAAAAAAAAATCATCATTTGTTTTTTCTTTTAGGTGAAAGTGTTATATATATATATATATATATAATTTAGACCTACTTAGTATCTATATATATATTGTATATTGTAGCTTACTTTTAGTAATTAATTTATTCTCATTTCATCCTGATTGACATAATAGAGAAATAAATGTCGAAATTATTCATTATTAACATGCAAAATCATTTGAATTTATTTCTTCTCTTGCTCGTATATCAATGTTTAAGACTATGTGAATTGTATTTAGCATGGTTCATAAAATGAAAAAAAAATTAAAAAATAAAATAAAATAATATGAAAGAAAATGTAATTTAAAAGTAAGAGGCCAGTTTTTTTTCTCCAATTTTCTTTATTAATGGTTGAAACAGATCACATGTTTTAGTTTTATAGTGAAATTTTTACATGTCACTAATCAACAAAAACAGCCAATAGGTTGCAATTATTCTAACTCCTAATAAATACACTATGTTAAAAAAAATTTATAAGTAGTAAAAATTTACAATGAGTTAAAGTTAAAAATTATTAAAAGTAATAAATTATACAAGGGTGTAGAATTTATTTAACCAAAACCAAACTATGGGTAAGTTTAACTACATATATCTTTTATCTTTTTATATAATTTGATTAAGGTTAAAATTTTATGTAAATAAAAGAAAATTTTAAAGGTTGCAACAACACCACTTTAACTTTTATAAGTGATATTGTTTTTATAAAATTAAAAAAATATATATTTACATACTAATTTCAAAACTTTTAGTCAATATTTTTTAAATATCTTATTATTTATTTAATATTTAAATATAAAATGCATTAATAAAAAAATTAATATTCAAATTTATTATTTGGAAAAAAAATTAACACTTGTAGTCAACCATAAAGGTATCTTTATATTTTTTTATTTTAATTATAGATGTTTTTATTTTCCATATGCAAAATAAAAATATATACAGATAAAAAATAAAAATAAGTGGTTTTACATATTTTACTCTTACGAATAAATAAATAAGCTGTATATAATAGACTATAAATAAAATTTATCTTGTCTTGTTAAAATTAATATTAAATAAATCTACTTTTGCATAAACTGTTAAGTCAAAAAAATTATCTTTAAATATTAGTCAAATATAATTTCTTAACATCAATGTTAAGTTAAGAAACTAAAAACATCTAAAATATTTAATTTCTTGAATTTGGCATTCACGTGTAAAAATAAACAAACCCCGCTCATATGTATTTATATTTCACATTTAAGGAAAGTTATTTTATTTAAATAATTATGTTACTTTTCATTTCTTAATAATTGAATTTTATATTCTTATTGTAGGTAAATAACTATTGAGTTCTTAAGTTTTGATGCATTATATTGATTATACTTAGTAGTTTCTAAAACACAAAAATACACCTAAAACTCCGTGTAATTCGATAGTTCATATCAATTTGTTCCAAAACTTTTAACTCAAGAATTGAGATATTTATTAGTATGTTTAAGATAATAGGACTAATCAGTATAATAATTCAAATCTTCAAGACTCAAGGATGGTATATATTTTTTATTGTTTAAAAATTGATTTTATCCTTTTTCAGCCTTTGAATATATAAAGCAAATTGAAAGTTTGTCAAAGAGAAGAAATATAGAGCAGATGCGCTGTAGCATGATTTTAGGAAATAATTATAAATGGTATATTTTAAAATACATAATTATTTATTTACACAATTATAAGTAGCCATTGATACTCTATTCTTTTATAATTTTTGTATATTAAATTTAAAACAAAAAAATATTAAAATAAATTATAAATAGTATTTAAAACAGACAATTAAAAATTTAAAATATAAATAAATAATACTTGAAATGACTTTAAAAAATTTAAAATAACTTTTAAGAAAATTAAAAAAATAAATATAACACTGCAGGTATCACAATGAAACCCATGTGCATAACATGATTTTATTTGATCAGTGCACATATATATTCTTTTGTTAAATATTTAATGCACTTCAATTTATCTCCATTGCATAACTTAACTAAATTGAAAATTTTAAATATGGGCTATATGTCTTTTTTATTACATTAAGTTATTTCAAATAATTAAGTATACTTTTTTTTAACTTAACAAAATTTTTCACACACATGTAGTTTAAGGTTTCTCTTTTTTTTTTTTTTTTTTGTTTATGGGGCTTATGACTAAGTCTAAATAATTTGAAAATTTTTATTAAATCTCTTCTAAAAAATATCTCTACCTAATTATTTTATTTTCATCATTTTCTGTATAAGGTCTATCACTTTTTTTTTTTTTGAAGACATATGTATTTTTCTTTTACACTTTCTCTCTCTAAAAAATTCCTTTATCCAGATTTTAAATAAAAGTATTATTATTAAATTTTTATTCATATAAAATTTTATAAAGACTTGAATAATTTGATATTTTTATTTATTTATATACTATCAATTATTATTATGATAATAAATTACATAATTTAAGGTTTTTGATATTCTAAAGTACCATTATTATATTTTTAATTTTAATTTTATTCTAGTCTAGATTTATGAAGATTGTCTTACAAATTATTATAACCATAAGTTTTCTCATTACATCAATTATAAAAAAAATTTACATTAAATTCATTGTTACTTGTGTATAAGTTAAAACTATTTTATTTATATTTTTAAGACGTTTGACTATTTATCTAGCATCAAAATAAGGGTACAAAAGTATAAAAAAATAAATAACTTAATATTTATAATATTTATATTCAATTTTTAAATTAAAAAAATATATATGTTTCAAATTCAAACATTCAACTTTAGTCAAATGTTAGTTTTAAAAAAACCCTACCTAAATGATCTCATTTCTTTTAAGAAATTGCCAAGCCGTATTTAACATATTTATTATATCTTTGCCCATACAAAATTTGTCAACATGCACGTATTGAAGAATTTTTATAATCAAGAGGAATTATATTTACATTTTAGAAATTTTATAAATAGGAGGCAAGTTTACTTTTACTCAAATAAAAGTTTAAAATGCCTCTGTTTATAGAAAAAAAAAAAAAGAGAGAGAGAGAGAAAAATAAAATAAAGATAATTCAAAATATAAAAGTAAAATAATCAAAAATTCAAATGTGAGATTCAATTTTATAACAAATGTAGTTGATTTATGGTAGCATATAATTTTGATTCTTGCTTTGTAAGTTAGCTAATGATTTTGAAAGAACAAATCACAAATATTGATAAGAATTTTCAAAATTTTTATGATTTATATCATGATTCATGGTACATAAGTCAACTAATGAATCTCAAAAAACAACGTAAATACTAAAATGAATTTTTATGATCTTTGTGATATTTATTTGATTTCTATCATGTGTTTACTTAATTGACTAAGAAAAGAGTTTTCATGATCTTGAAAACATTCAAAAACATATAAGTGCATTAGTTTTTTTAGTATGAAAGTGAATTTTTACAAAAACAAGGAGTATCATCAAATATCTACTCTAAAATTTATAATAATTTTATTTTATGATAACGTTTATGGAAAGATATATTTACTTTTTTTAAACCATAAATTAATTAACCTTGAGACAAATAAATCATTAACTTGTTTATTCTTCATAAGCAAAGCCCTATTCTACTTTTTATTATTTAATTTTTTTATTTTTATTTTATTTATATTAGATACTAATTTTTATTATAATTTAATAATAGAAATTTTAATAAATTTAAAATAACTATCACTAATAAATCTTATATTATTTAAAAAATAATTTATATTAAACTTTAAATTTTATAATATATTTATTGTGGTATAAAAATACTCTAAGTAATAAAAATTAGAATATTTTAATATAATAATAATTATTATTAATTACTTAACACCATTTGAATATTTTATAATAAATTATATTTTTAATATAGATTACGAATCTTATATAAAGTAATAAATAATTCTGAATTAATTTGTTAAAGAATTAATATGTGTGTATATGCTTGCTTAATATTTTAATGAAATATTATTTTATTTATTTTAAAAATTATATCTAATAAATTCTAAAAATTAAAGAAGGATAAGTAAATTAGGATCTTACTTATAAATAATGTACAAATTAAAGATATATGTATTTTTTAGTGGTAAAGTAAATATATCATTTCATAAACTTTGTTATAAATTAAAACTGCCATAATTTTTAGTGAAAGTATATGATAAATTACCTATAAAATAAATAACAATGAAAGTTAATGGATTGGAGGGTTTAATCTAATCTATTAGCTGTTTTAGTACAAAAACAAATTTTTCATTCAAAAAATATAAATTCCATAATTTAATAATTTGAAATTTTATGATTATTTTTTAAACCACTAGAACCAAATTTGTATTGGGGTCAAATTTTAGGAACTCAATAATTATTTATCATATTTATTTATTTTTTACTATTCAAATCTCATTGAAATAAATGGTATATTTATTTTTTACTTAACAAATAAATAAAATAATATATTTATATTTTAGTTAATTAATTTATAATAAGAGAGTAAGTGTATATATATGTGTATATATATATATATATATTTTTTTAAAAAATTATTATAAAGTAAAATTACCTCAAACTCAAGAAAGGTAAATGATAATAACCGCTATTGACAATAAGCCATATGTCTGGAATGCTTAAACTTTAATATTAATATTAATTTACGTATAATACAAGTTTGGAATTATGGAATCAATATTATTATCATGGAAAATACTGGCCATCAGTTGTAGATAAATGAACTCTTAACACATACAATAAAAGTCATTCGCATAAATATATATATTTTTTAGTAATACAAAGGACGTAATTTTCTCTTAAATAAATAAAAACTCTGATATTCCAAGATGGATCATAACAAAATTATTATTGAAAACATGATAAAATAAACTCAAAATTAACAACATAATACGAAGTCAACAAACAACAAAGCCCCTTGTGCAACCAACTTAACCGCCTGGTACACTAACAGGAAGTAAACATAGAGTTCATGAATTGAAATTACAACATCAAGGGTGAGGCAAACCACCAGCAGAGTCACCACTTCTAGCCTCAAGATCCACAGCGGCTCCCGCACCAAGCCTACCAACAATCCCGCTACCAGCATCGCCACCGACACCCCCACCAATGCCACTACGAGCACCGCCACCGATACCACTGCCAAGGCCACCAGCTGCCACTCCCAAGCCGCCAATTCCTCCTAATCAAGTTGCACCACCAAGTCCATTGGTGACACCACCGAGCCCACCAACACTATAAAGAGTTAGACAATCGGCATATGCAGAGATATAGAATTGAACTTAAAAGTAAACTCCGCTTCCTTTTTTTGTTTCTTTTAGAGAATTGTGTCTAGACGAGCACCCATGACGAGATGGATCAGGAATGTTTCTAACATGAAATTTTTTACATGAATAAATACGTGTCATTAACTCCAATAAATTTTAAAATTCTTAAGAAATTTAAAACAAATTTTGAAATTAGGAGAAAATCTATAACAGGTACGAGCATTCATAATAACTGTGGAGTGAAACATTGACAACTAGTTTGATAACAGACAGAACCGAATGTGTGAGTTTTTATGCAATTGGGTGTCAATGGATGGGTTGATGCATTAATTTTTAAATGCATTGCTGGATGGTTTGTTGGGCGTTGTTCCGTCCGGTCGAGACTTAAAATTCTTTTGTTACTTATATGTACCCAATCCTTGATCAAATTTCAAGTTACATACAACATATATAATTATGAGGATGAATTTGGACTCTTTGTTGAGAGGATTAAAAGTTATTTTAATTATTTACTATAATAATTTTTAAATTGCTTTTGACAAAATCGCTCATTTTCTAGTAGATTTTGAGAAGGGATGACTTAATAGAATCATATTTTTAAAATTATATTCTTCATTTAATAAATTTTAATAATTATTTTATCCTGAATCATCTAAACTCAATATATCCTTAAACAAATTATTTAATTCTATTAAAAAGAACACAAAAATTTGTTTATCAAACTGAAACACCTAACTAATTCTCCATATGGCTTATTGTTAATACATGTAATATATCAAACATGCGATTAATAGCTATGTAATCTCAAATATAACCTTGAAGAACTTTTACAATTGAGAATAACCGTATTATTCAGTCTTAATTCAAAACATATTATAACAACTCTACTTATAGAGATAAATCAAATACTAAAATGAGAATAACATTATCAAGTCGGGAAATTTCGTTGACTTAAAATAACAGGAATGATTCAAGTTCTCTCTCCAGCTTAGGGGATGATGATGAAAATCAAATTAAGATGTTGAAGATCATTGTAAATATCCAGGAAAATCCTTCTCAATATTCACTGATTCATTTACGTGGTAAGAAATATTTAAAATGATAATCTAGAATAATCAGTCTAATATTTTATTTAATTAAGTCTTGCAATTATGTCATTGTCATTTTTGTTTTTAATTTTTATCTATAAAATGACAATGCCATATAATTGCAGGATTTAATTTTCATAAAATATTTAACTATGGTAGATTATCATTATGATTTCTTACAAATGATCTCTTCCTATATAAAACATGTAAGCCTCACTTTTTGACGGGACATCAAGAGAGAACACACCTCCAAAGAAAGTATAATTAAGAAAGATAAGGAAGAAGTTTATCCAACATAAGAAGAAGTCCAAGATTTATTCAAGGTTGGTTCTTTTAGAGTTCTTTCAATTCGCTAATTGACTGAGAAGGGTTTTATTCGTCTTCTTCTTAGTCTATCTTTTATGATTTTTTTTCTTAAAATTTACAAATTTTTCATATGTTTTTCAGTAGTTAAACTCTATTTATTAAGGTCAGGGATTTAGTCTTAATTGGATTTTTTTGATTTTATTTTAATGGTGGTGATTTTTATTTATATTATGCTTAATGATTAATATCGGATATTTAAATGATTAATATTCATGACTTTGATGGTTCAAATGTGTGATACATTGATGCAAGACTTGAGAACAACATAAATTTCAGAGTCATAATTGCTTATAATGTAAATAAATTTTGATAATATCGCAACCATACCAATTTAATTTTTCTTGCATAATCTTCATTTTTTCACATTGTTTATGCATTCTTGGCATTTTAATAAATATCTCACCAAGTATAACTATATATTTTAAAATAGGTAAATTTAAATCCAACATTAAAATTAAATTAATAGTCAATGAAAAACAAGTGCATGTATATTGCATGTTAAGAAAATTATTATCATATTAAGTTGTGAAATTTCTTGATTACACATATGTGCCACAAAAGTGAAAATTAGTAAGATTCTTGAAACCCTAATGTCTTTCCCTTGCTTTCATGTTTTTATCTTCTTTTTCTTTATCAGTTTTATTTATTTTATTTTATTTTTGTTTAATTCAATAAACTTTATTTATTTTTATTTATTTTGTATTCATTCATTCTAAGGTTTAATAATAAAGGAACATGCAACTTATTCTTTATGGAATCCACGTTGCAGAGAATAATCATAATAATACAACTAATCCATATACTTGTGAGCTTAATTTGAATTCTGGAATGCTTGATTACACCTCACACCAACTTTGAAGTAAGAATTTCGTTAATTTGTGTTTGTTTGTGAGGTGAGTTGACTTTGGTGTGTGTGAAAACCTGAACTATAAACATATATATTTCAACTTTGCTCCCACTTTTGCTTGTGTCGAATCGAGTGATCATCACCTTTTTCTGTCAATGAATCTGTTCAAATTCTTTGTGGAAGGGCTTGCTATATTTTTTACACACCAGCCTTCTTAGTGATGGTGATTGGTTAATTTATATAATACTACTATGAGTAAAAAATTTTCTTCTCAAATTTGACAATGTGGTGAGTGATTTGTTGCGATCCAAATTTTCGCCGAGTCACAATAGTTTTTGTGTTTTGGAAGCCGCCCATGTTAGATTGGATTAAAGTGAATCATTAAACAGTGGCATATTCACTTGTGATAGTGTCTTTAGGGTTCATCACAATTCCTTTCTTCATGGTTTTCCTATGTTTTTGAGTCACTTCTTTTTATGCTGAGATTATGGCGATCATCTTTGTTAGTGAGAAAGTTTGGGTTAATTGAAAGTGATTCTCTTATTATTATCCACTGTTTGAAGTTCGTACATTATTATGCTCTTTGGCGTATTCATATTCGTTGATGTGAGATTAATACTACACCAAAATGTTTAAATTTAAACTGTTAGGTATGAGCCTAATAATACTATTTTGTGACAAATGTAAACATATCCCTCACCTAAAAGGTGAACAAATTTTACGATCATGTGGATTCTAAGTTTTAAAGAGAAGTATAGAAATCCAAACTTAAGGATACAAGGACTTGAACATAACACCTTAACTCCGATACCATATTAAATGACCCCTACAACTAAAAATTTATATTATTAAGTAAAGTTCAATGTAAAAAACGCAGAGTCCAACAACATTATTTATAATATTTAAAAGAGAAGTCTTAATGATTTTATTCTTTTAAATTTGGTAAGGATGATTCAACAGTGTGGGCCTTGTTTCTAATGTAAAAGTAAGAGACAAGTCTTAGTGATTTAATTTTTTAAATTTGCTAAAGTATGATAGAACACTGTGTGTCTCATATATACTGCAAAAGCGATAGAGTGGCTGTTATACTGGTTAACCTTAGTCTGGTTGTTGATATTTTACTTAGCAGAACGTGCCTTTTCAAAGGAGAGATCATTTACATTAATATTCTTGGAGTGTTCTCAATTTTTACTTTTAATATATATATATATATTTTTCCTTTTATCTTTTTTACTGCTGTTATATTTTATCCTTACTATTGTTAATAATATTTTCCTCTAATAAGAGTTTCCTCCTGGAGATTGCTTTTTTAAAAAATAAAAAATAAAAAGAGTAAAAGAAACTTATTCAGCAAACTAATGATTCCCTGATTAAGGCTTACGGGCTTTTTGTTATAATAAATTTCTTATCTATAAATTGGACAAGTCGTCCCTCTCATCCGGATTCAGATGTGGGTGATTTTGGTGTCTTTGGTCTCAACACTTAATATTTATTTAATGTGCAAAGCGATCTATCCTGAAAGTCATATTAAAATAACTATAGTTTCTCGCCACCACTCTGTCAACTTCAGTCAAATCAAATTTTACTTTAAATTGTATGGGATTAATTCTCTCAATAATCTCCAGGAATCTAACTGAAAACTCTTAATCTTCTTGCTTAAAATTTTCACGTCCCACTTTCTTCGTTGTCTATCTTAAAGTGTGGCCCACTTTATGATAGTGAGGCTATGTAATAAGTATTTACCTTCAAGAATTTTTACACTTAAAAATAAATAATAAAAACGAGAGAATGAGAACGGAAGAAAGTTAATGAATTATTATTATTGTGTAAGCATTTTTTAGCATCTAATTATATTACAAATTTAACATTAGAATGTTGGAATTTTGAAATAATTTTAATACTCTAATATAGTACGTAGCGAAGAAACAATTTTATTTTATCACGCGTAAAGGAACAAAAGAAAAAAATTTAAAAATATTAATGTCTTATTTATTATTTTTAATTTCTACTACCATATGTGAGCACATTTCTTAATAAATACATTAACCAAAATAATCTTTTTAAAAAAATTGTTTTTTTTTCTATGGAGTACAAATCACACTTAACCTATAATATGAGTTAAACTTGAGTTGGTAAAGGTACTTTAGACCTGTAGATTTCTTAGCTTCCACTTAAAAGGCTCATATCCAATTATCTTATGGTTGCCTAATCTTCTAAATTAGTCCTAAATTATTTTATTAAAAATTTAAGATTGCACTCTAGAAAAGTTAGTTATGTATAATAAAAGCTCATTTAAATTTAAAACTTTTTTAAATTAAATTTGGGTTGGTCATAAACAAATAATATTAATTTAATCAATAATTTATTTAATACTAATAATTAAATAAGACCCCTTGTAAATTTCATGACTATTTAATTAAATATTTATTCTAAGTCACTAAATTGATCAATGATCTTGTTAGTATAAACTATTTCTAAATAAATATTGTTATTAATAACAATAATTATATTGAATAAACGGGGATCATAAATTTAAATAATTAAGTATTACAAACATTTTGGATAATCATCATTCGTATAAATTTTATATTGCAACTATATATTCATATGATTTATGAAATTATATTTTCAAATCATTGAAATTTTGATCATATTGTAATTATTACTTTATGATAATTCAAAACACATAACCTATAAATGCAAGTGTATTACTTATTTAGAATTAAAATTAATTAAACTTATTAAAGATTTTGTGAATTTAGATCTTATTTCATAATAGTTAAGTTTAATGTATAATAAATATACATTAACTTTTTTATTTAAAGTTTTTATTTTAACAATTATGATAAATCATTTACTTAAAATAAAATAGTTACAATCTTATATTATAAAATGTCATTTCATAAATAATCATGAATAATCTTTTATTCATAAAGAATATGTGATATATATATATGCTTGATATTATATATAAATAAATTTTATGAATGAAAAGAAAATGTCATTATAATAAATACATTAATAATGCATTTATTAATTCATAATCAAAATAGACTATAATCAAAATACAGAATGAAAATTAAAATAAGTTATTTACTTTGGTTGTTGAAATTGGAATTAAAATAGACTAGATTCCTATTAATGTATTTCAAGTTACTAAAATACCCCTAATTAATATTTATCATTATTATTATTGTTTATTATAATAAATGCTATTATTATAATTCAAGAAATTATTTTTATTAATAATTAATTATAATAATAATTTAGTTAGTAATAATTATAAAAGATATTAATAAAAATAATACTAATTATTATTTTTTTATAAGCTTAGAAAATTTATTAAAAGGAAAGATATTAAAGATAAAATAGATAATTTATTATTTAGGTGAAAACAAAATAGACAATCTCAAGAATGGGAATCCCATTCCTGAGCCCCTTTGAGAATTAAATTCTTATTTCCATTATGTAAGTCTTATTAATTTTATTTTCATTCTCATTATTATTTTAGTAAGTAAACAATATATTAATTTCAATTTCAAATTTTAAATTTTAATTCTGAATTAATAAATACACTATAAGAGTGCAAATCATAATTCTAATTTTAAAATTTAATTATATTTACATAATTATTATTATTATTGTTATTATATATATATAGATAGAGAGAGAGATTTAAGCAAATTAAAAAATTAATAATGATAATAAATTTATTAAAAAATACAAGAGGTACTATGCAAAATGATAACAAGAAAATCGTTAAAAGAAATTCACTTCCTAATACTTACTGCAAACCAAAATGTTTAGCAGAAAGTGTATCTAATATTGTTTCTACGAAATTTTTAGAAGACAATCAACCGAATTGGAAAGAATATGAAGCTTGCTTAAATAGGTGATGAGTGAAATAATAATATTTATTGTAAGATCATAAACATTCCTCTGTAATTTGATGTATCGATCTACTAATTAGAAAATTTTATCACCACCACAATAATTATTCATTTAGCCGGTGTATTTAATTCGATCTAGTAAAGTCTTAGGATAATCGTTTATTTCTCTGAACTCATACCTGTGAGCATCGTGGGAATGCTCACAATCGGCGCTGTTCCACTAGCACATGCAATCGTCTAATATCATATCATATAAATGAAGAAACCCATAAGTTTAAGTTTTGGCCAATAATTATCCCTATCATTTATTGAAAAATTAAGAATATATCTAATTGAAGACATAGAGACTGACATCACAGTGTCAGAACCATCACATTCTTCATGTGGAACTTACCTTCAGTCAGCAAAGGGGTGACGAGATTGTAGTCTGTGTCTGTTAGAATATCCATAAATAAAACTACTGTTAAAAAAAAAAAGGCAAATAATTTCTTTATTTTTTTTAATTTAGAAGTTGGCCTTATTTTTCTTTATTCATCTTAGTCCTATTTTTCTTGTTCACCCACTAAACTTTTAATAATAATATTTGTGAAATATAGTAATTTGCATTCGAAACTCAAATGACATTAATTGATAATGGTAACATATGAGATATTTGTGATCTTTAACATTCCGGATTAATTAATAAATAAGAAATTAAGTGTTAGTTTAATTAAAATACAAACTTTGTATGTTATTTTATAGGAGTAATATTACTCGAAAAATTGTAACACACACAATTACATGTTAAAATTAATTATTATTATTATTATAAAAATATTAAACAACCTTATATAATTTAAAAATTTTTTTAAATAATTTAAAAATTTTTTTAGCAAGCCAAATGAGTGACACAATATTTAAGGGTTTCATTTGCTTTGTTGATTCCTTGCCTATAATTTGGGTATTACATCTTGATTAACTTGTTCTCTTAATTTTTTATATTCTTAATTTAAGTAAATAGTGACATATAGTATATTAAATAATAAATAATTTCGATTGTATTTTATTTTTTTAATTTATATTTAAAATATAAAATTAATTTATAAATTTTGTTAAAATTTAATTTAAATTATTTATTATTAAATATGATATGTGCTAATATTATTAAAGATTTAAAAAGTAAAAACAAGAAGGATATTCTAATCCAAATATAAAACACTATTGTAGGCAAGGATTCGAAAAAAAAAAAAAAACCGAAATGCTGGGCCATCCATTCGGCTTGTCAAAACTCCTTTTGGCCACCAAACTGAGACAAAATCGCCATTCGCCAAGCAAAGCACAGCAGTTGATATGTAACCACGTGTAATCTACTTGCCCTTTTGATTTTATATATCGAACGTCAGTGATCCCACTAAACAAATTCAGAAGTTGAAGCTCTATCCATTAATTAAACTGTGTATAGAAATTAATCAACATAAAGAGATATGGCGAGCTTGTTTCTAACAGCCTCGTCTATCCTTCCAAAGTGCAGCAAGCTGTAAAGCAATAGTGACAAGGAATCGATGGGGCTCTAGGATTTTTCTTCCCCGTCAGGCATATATAAGTTAGTCACATTTCCAATGATTGGTTTATACACAAAGCAACTTCAAAGAGCTCAAGTACAATTTCTCATTGAATTTCTGCAATACAACAGGCAAGTTTAAGTCAAGAAGCTTCAAATGTTCGTGATGCGGCCTCTGAGGCAGCAAAACATGGAGCTAATCGGTACAGGGAGCTACCCAAGATGTGAAAATCAGACTGTTTTCTGCTGCTGAAGATGAAAGATTATGATACATATATGTTCCTATTTTACTGTTAATTTCATTATCAATTTTGGTTTGTGAGTGTTTGCTTAGACTAGCCCTGAAAAAAACAAGGGTGACTGGAAAATTGACTGAAACTGCACATATTTCTACTGACAGAGCGAAGCAAACAGCGCAAGATGTATGGAGATCAGTCAAAGACACAACCCAGAAGATTAAAGATACAGTAGTTGACAATGCCGAAGAATCAAAGGATTCCATTAAACGAAGTGCCACTTCAATCAAGCGCAGCGTCAGTACCGAATATCAGTAAATATGTTGACTATATCTTATGATTTATCTAGCGATAAATTTACCTTTCCTTTGACACCTAATTGTTCTACTTTGTCTTTCCATTTGTTCTTCTATAATAAACTGTAACAGCCTGGAGAAATTCGTATTTCCCAGTCAGCTAATAAAGTGCACAATTTGTCATGCATTATATTGATATCTTAAACGCACAACTCTTATTCATCTACAAACTTCTAATTATATTTTTTTCTAATTACAAAATTAACATTATGCATAAACAACAACATTATATATTTGTTTTAATCAAATTCTTAAAGTATTTTTAAACCGTTCAATCAGTACACTTACAGAAAAGCTTAACCTTGTGTAGTTTGATTTTACACTGCTTATATTTTCTTGTCACAGCCTATTCTATAGAAAGGGCCTTTGTACAGATCGATATATAATGAAAACATTGCCTACTCTCTAATTTATTCGTCACAAGAAATCTTTTTCTTTTTTTTTTTTCAATTTTCTTCTGCAGCACGGAAATGATAGACAACCTTTATTTATTTTTCTGGCCAATACGCATCCCTTAAACGTAGCACTTTTTGTAAAGATGGCATTTGAATTTGGTCGCTGAGGTCCGTTAATTAAGGCTGGCTAAAAAAGACTTTATCAACCATATTAGCTCAAGCCTACAATACCCATACGTCACGTAATTTGTAGACTTTTGTGGATACTGCTTCTGAATCATTTTTTGGGTCATTAAGCTAATGGACTATCTATATATTGAAAACAAAACATTTATCCTTCATTCCAATAAAAATGCAGTTATTGTTGTCTTGTCGTTCTTAGATGTTCTCTTCAAAACTAAATCATAAAAATTTGAAAAAGAAAACTGATACAATCTCCAATATTTATTTATTTTTCCCTTCAATCTCGTAGAAATTTTGGGATATAAAAGTTGAGTTTGTAAGCAAAAAGAGAATAATGAATCTTCATAAATTATGTGTGAAAATATAAGTAGATTTAAGGTATGATGTTCAAATTTAAGGTTGCAATTACAATTTAATTTTACATTTAATTTAATAAACATAGTCAATGTTTCGAAATTGGACACTAGTTTATATATTACATAATAATTGTAAATTAAAAATTATAATACCTACTTTCAAACATACACTAATTTGTTTTTTTTCCTCGTAATATCACATTATTACATGGTGAAAGTTAAGTGAATTTAAGGTATGTTGAATTTTCTTTTTTGTATTACTTATTTTTGAAAAGTATGAGGTCTACTAGTCTCAAATTATCTAATAAAGAGAGGTTGTGAATGGACTATACAAGGAGATCAAACCCCGAACAGAATCATTTGCTTCATATTATAATATAAACATAAATTAATAAATGAGAAGAGTGATTTCACTTAAGCAATGGGGAGTTGGTAATTACCCTCGTTTTATTTTCATTGTCTCATATCTAATATATGGTTTGATGGTCAAACTTCAATGGCTAGCTGTTCTACAGTGTTCTTGAAATCTGGAACAAACAAATATCGGCACCAACCACCTCGTAAATTGATCCAAAGTCCGAACCATGCCACATCCACGTGGCAGAAGATTATTGCATGGAAAGTCGTCCTTGACCGAGAACCACGTGAAGAACAACCATCAACTTAAAATGAGAATATTTATATATATATATATATATGGGGGCTGTGATGTACGGAAACAAGAAAACCCTAAGTGCCAATAGCAGATCTCTGAATGGTCGATACCAGAAATTTCGAGCAGACTCTTATTAGTTGCACACGAAGGAGGATTCAACAGGGCTGTGAGATGGACTATCAAATAACAAGCTGTGAGTATAGCAGAGGGCATCAGATAAAGGAGGATTGAAACAGAAGAGCGACGTGATTGGCAGATGAGAAGCAAAGTGAAACACAAGAGCGAGGTGATTGGCAGATGAGACGCAAAGTGAGGCTAAGGTTATGTCAGAACTGCATGGACACGTCGCGGAAAGCTACGAAGTCCGCCGCTTAACCAACGAATCCTGACAAACCTTTATGAAAGCAATAGAAACTGAGTCGGTCCAAGCCTGCTCTCTCTCTCTCTCTCCGTAGAAAAATGTAGAGGGAAATGGATCGAGTTTGGTAGTAGATATGTACATGTAAAATTGGTCCGGTTTCATTGTCTTTCGACTTATATGAGTTTGGTATGGTCCGGTTGCCGTGTGTTTTTTCTGTTGTCACGTGCTGTTTCAAGAAAAAGTACAATGTACACTCACCGCGTACAAAAGTTAGTGCAATAGACATCCATCATTTTAACCGTTACTCTACTTAAAACAAATGAAAGTTTGATAGAGAGTAAGGTGTCACAGGGAGATGTGATTTTATTTTACATGTTAAAAAAATTGTTATTCAAAATGGGTTGTGCGATATTACTTGATCAAATTCTTATCAACAATGAAATACATTTTTCTTTTAAAAAGAAAGGCTAAGAATTTAAGAGAGGGAAATGGATGGATGTATTTATTTATGATTGAATGTCAAAATTATGAAATAAATATTTACTTTGTTTTCAATATTTGTAGAGTAACTTTTTAAGCAAAATTTTATTTAATTATAATTTTTATTTATATTTTCAATTATTACTATCATAAAATAAATTTATTAGATATTGAATAAGTCATAATTATTATAAAACAAATTTATTATACGTTAAGTATAAATAAAAATATGATAGTTATTTAAAAAATTAAACAAACCTACATTAATTTTAAACACATCCAAGTATATATTGGAATTTCCAATGCAACGCAATTTTTTTTAGTTTTCTTAAGTTTATTTAACAAAGTTCATAAGATAATGTTATCCTTAGATCTATACAAAGAAGCAAATTAAAAATAGAAAAGTCTAAATCTCAAATGGTTTTCCATCTAAGCACATGTAAAATAAATGTAAACGTTTATGGGTTAATTTCAAATTATTTAATCATATACAAGAGATAACATCATTGATACAAGGCAAATGGAAAATCAGGTTAATAGATGGATGCTTGGCTTGGCTTGGCTAGGCACGAAGAAATGGTATGAATTTCTAAAGAAAGGAACCATAAACAATCGCAGTAACTGGTATTATAATTAACTTGGTTAATGCATCCTGATCTGATCATCTTTTACTCTTAAAGGCTGTGGCACCGCTGGTTGGCACCATTCAGGAGAGAACGTATGGCTGGTGGCACAAAATCCGGAGTGAGGCTGAGAAGGTAGCGGCACGAGGTTTTGTTTTTCTTTGTTTTTGTTTCTTAACTCTGTCTCTTTAAAACTAACCCTTCTCTCTCTCTCTCTCTCTCTTCTTTAAACACTCTCTCCTAAAGTTAATTGTATACTATATAAAACCACAAAAAACGGATTTGAACTTATCTAAAATAAAGATTAGACAATGAAACTTCCCAGAAAAAACCAGAATACACATGGGTTTAAACCATTTTATAAGGATTTAAAGCATGTGGTTGTCTCCATAAATTGAATCTCAAGCTGTGATTTGGTTTGCCTGAATTTAGAATTTGAGTGAGATTTTCTTTTGTACTTCATCCTCTTTTGATTTTTTGAAGGTCTGATCGAAATCTCTGATATTGATACCATTAAATAGTAATGAAGCATAGATTTAGGGAAGGGAAAATCCCTTTCTTTGATGGGTTTGGGTATTTGTTTATATTATTCTTGTTATCTTTGCTGTTGATACAACCAGATGCTTTTTGTTGCTTCACTGTTGAGGATTTGATATCCAAAGCTGCTCCTTTCTCTCTTGCTTCCTTAGCCAGACACAATCTTCCCACTTGCACTTATCCGTACACAAAAGAAAACCTATCCTTCTTCGCTCATTATTCATTTCATTTTTCTCTTCGCTTTCTGTCTTTGTCACAATCTATCTGAAGAACCACAGAACCTCGTTTCAAGCTGCAAGTTTTTATTTTCTTCTTTTTCGGAAGAAAACTGAAATGAAGAGTTTGCAACTACCTGTTGAAGATCTACATGCAAGAGCTAAAAATGAAACATGTCCTACTGGTCTTGAAGCTATGGCTGAAGAACAAGTTATGGGTTCTGCTGAAAGGGAGATGTGGCTCGAGAGACAGCAAGATGATCTACTCAATGTAGAAGATTCTTCAATCTTGTACGCGGACTTCCCTCCTCTTCCTGATTTTCCATGCATGTCTTCATCTTCTTCCTCTTCGTCAAGTCCAGCACCGGTGAAGGCCATTGCCAGTTCAGCGTCGTCATCTTCAGCTTCTTCGTCTTCTTCTGCAGCCTCTTGGGCGGTTTTAAGGTCAGATGCGGAAGAAGATATAGACAAAAAGAATCATCATGATCATCATCAAGACCGATCAATAGATGCAACTCCGCCAGCTTTGTCTTCTACTGCTTCGATGGAGATCAGCCAGTCAGCTGATGATGTTATCAACGGTGTTGATTGCATGGATGTAATGGGGAATTTTGGCTTCATGGATCTGCTTGATAGCAATGATTTATTTGGTCCTTCGATATTTAAGAAAGACGATCCACCTCTCGAAGCGTTTCAACAACACCAACCACAAGATGAATGTCTACAACAAGAGCACGAAGAGTTGGTGATTTATAGCAGTAATGGAGATAGCCATGAAGAGAGAGCTTCAAATGATCTTGCCATGGTATTCTTGGAGTGGCTGAAATCAAACAAGGAGACCGTTTCAGCAGAAGACTTAAGAAGAGTCAAAATCAAGAAAGCTACAATAGAATGTGCCGCGAGGCGTTTAGGTGGTGGAAAAGAGGCCATGAAGCAACTGTTAAAACTGATTCTTGAATGGGTTCAAACTAATCATCTTCAAAAAAGACGCATGAGAGAATCAGCCTCCAACCTTCCCTACCCACAACATCAAGACCATTTCCAAAACCCTAACCCCATTCCAAACCCTAACATCAACTGTAATCTTATCCCACCAGAACCAAACCATTGTTTTGCCCAGTCGGCCTGGATCGGGCAACCGTCTTACATCCCTGATCCGACAACTATTGTGCCGGGCTTCCCGTCGGTTGTTGGGTATATGGGTGAATCGTTTGCCAATGGAACGTCTCGTATCAACGGTTATGGCTATACACCTCCGACTGAAAATCATATGCTTGAGTCTGCTCATTCATGGCCACCTCAATTCGCTCTGTCCTCTCATTACAACTCATTTCCTGATAACAGTCTCAAACCAGCAGCACCGCCCCACACGCAGGCTTTTACCGGGTACGGGAATCAGTATCCATACCCATTTGTTCAGGGGCATGGAGAACAGAGGTTGATGAGGTTTGGTTCTTCTGCGACTAAGGAAGCCAGAAAGAAAAGAATGGCTAGGCAGAGAAGGCTTTCATCTCACCCTAGGCATCATCATTACCACAATAACCAGCAAAACCATCTTCAGAATCTGGGTGTCGGCCAACATGCAACGTTTGGCAGCGAAAATTGGGACCCTGCAGCACAGACCAACCATGGAAACTGGGTCTTCGGGCAATCTTCTGCTACTGGTACAGCCTCGGCGGAACCGGCACTGCCTGCAGATAGACAGCCCGAGCAAGCGCAGAATTGCCAGTGGCAGGGTGCATCGGAAAGACGACAGGTGCATAATTTTTTTGCAGATCTTTTTCTTTGGGATAATAACGCCTACATTTGGTTGTTGTGATTAGGGAAAAGTGATTCATGCATACATGCAAATAGTAAGTGGTCAATAATATATCGTGTAGTTGGCCAAAATTAATTTTATGTGTGGTGTTGTGTATGTATTTATTTAGGGATGGAAGCCTGAGAAGAACCTGAGGTTTCTTTTGCAAAAAGTATTGAAGCAGAGCGATGTTGGTAATCTTGGAAGAATCGTGCTGCCAAAAGTATGCTATCCTTATTTCTGTTTTATGATCTGCATTTTCCAGATAAAATTAAAAATTAGTTCTATTGATCATTTATCTTCCTTGACGTTAAAGGGTTAATTAATTTTATTTTGTTTGACTAAATTGTAAATATTTAACAGAAAGAAGCAGAAACCCATCTCCCGGAACTGGAAGAAAGAGACGGCATTTCTATTGCCATGGAAGACATCGGAACTTCTCGTGTTTGGAACATGCGCTACAGGTATTCTCAAGTTTACCTTATCAGTTGCAAATCAAATTATAATTTATTCACTTGATAGAAACCATTATTTCTAAATCAATATCTTTTTTTCTTTTGGAATTTTTTACCTCCTGGAGTTTCAGATTCTGGCCAAACAACAAAAGCAGGATGTATCTCCTTGAAAACACAGGTGAGTATTCGAGCTTTAATATTATAAAGCTTTGGGAAATAATATTCTCGTTCTCATTGTTCATTCTCTGCAGGAGATTTTGTTAGGGCAAATGAACTTCAAGAAGGAGATTTCATAGTCATATACTCTGACATTAAATGCGGCAAATATGTAAGAATCTTGATCATTTTCAACTCTCTCAATTTATTTTCCAACTTTTGTTCAATTTCTTATAAAATACGAGCCAAATCTCACAGTTGATACGAGGAGTGAAGGTACGGCAACCAGGGCCAAAATCTGAAACCAAAAGGCCGGGAAAATCACAAAGAAACCAGCGCACAGATTCTCCCTCTGCTGTTGCTGTTGGCAATGGTTCGTCATCTTTACCCATCCCCAAAAAAATAAAGTAAGAGAAAAGAAACATAGACCCAACAAACGCTTGCCACCTTTACTTTCATGCCTGAAACAGATTAGACAAATGTACGGCCATGATCATCTTTCGGGTGGTTGTATTCGTTACCCCCTTAGATATATTTATTATCCACCTGCTTTGTCTTAGTTTTCTCCGTCAAAATCTTTTCGCTTCTGCTGCCGAGGGTATTGAGCAGACTGGATTTCGTGGACAATTCTTTAACGCTGCGGGTTGGCTTGCTGATTAGTGATCAGTAGTGGTGTATGAATATGGTGTTGGTACAGATATCCTATAATGTATGTTGTTCTAAGTTGTGTATTAATGTTATTACGGCGGGTGTACTCCTTGTCATTCTCCTAAAGACAGGCAACACCCAGCTAATATGAATACTGTTTATGGCTATTTTTGTACTCATGTAATTTTTAATCATACATATATATATATATATATGAAAAGCTGTGCCTATATATTATGTTATAAGAATGTTAATGCCGCGCAGTTAAATCTCCATTACATATTTGGGAATTTATTTCTGGTTTTTCACTTAAGTAGATATTTCGGGTTCTGTTTGGTTTAATTTAACTATATATGTGTTTGATTAAAAAAAAATTATTTTTAGTTGATAGTGTTCATGTTGATTATTATTATTTTTTTTTTGCACACTTATAGAAAATAAAGTATCAATAATGCAGGGGAGAGGAGGTCAATAGGAAAAGCAAGGTTATTAATTACCATGTACTTTTTTCCTAGTCAAAAGAACAAAAAAAATGAACCGGAAACATAATGCCTCTGATCCATCTAGGGTTTATCTACTAGCGTAGAGCTTGGAGTTACCTATATAAAGCTTGTGGATTGAAGTGTTAATTGCAATATACAGGTGCACTATATTAATAGATGGTAGATTGAATCCAAATTTATTTTAAATATGTTTAATGAGCAGAATTCGTATTATAACTACTGAATAAATTAAAGAAATACACCAACATTCATTAATTAATTAATTTTTTATTTAGTTACTATAACTCAATTCAATGCCATAACTATTTGTTTGAAGACACTTAAAAATTATTATATCAATTTCCATTAACTATACATTAATTAGCTATAAAGCAATATTTTTATTTCAACCATATATTTGTTTATATCATTTCTTTGGATTGGATAAATTTATGCAAAGGATAAAAGTATTTTGACGCACCAGAAAAATAAAATACTAATAATGTGATACATTTTTAAAGTTGTGTACATATATATCTATATATAGTGTTAAATAACACTTCTTCGAAGGAAAACATTTATTTCATATAAAGCTAATCACTAAATAAGTGGCTTACATTTGTCTTTCAAAGATTATTGCACAGGTGAGTATAAATAACACGACATTAATTTCTATCCTTCTGTTGTTTATATTTGTTCAATCCGTCAAAATGGACAGGTTGCACAATTAATATCGACAGAATTAAACATCATACAAATAATGAAGTACATGGCTGCCGATGAACCCGGTTGGCAGATTGGAATTACAATTTTAATTGAGGCCGAAAACTTTTATCCAGATAATCTTAATCCATCCTTGGTTATACATGTTATTAATTTTAATTTAGGCTTTTAACACCTTTTTATAATTTTGTATTTTGGCTTCCTCAACTTCCCATATGAATATCTAATTTTCGAATTGACAAATTTTTATTTATAAATTTAGCCTATTGTTGTTTAAATTTTTAATATTGTATCCCTTATGCCTCCGCCACTGTCAATAAAATACATTTGTTTTAAAATTTACAATTGGGCTAATTTTCGAAATGAGTAGTTATACTATTTATGTTGTATGCAATAATTTTAAACTAACAGGGTGCTTTTCGCCTGCAATCAATTAAGGAGTCGTTGACCATCATTATAATTTATAAGTACATTGAATAAATTGTTAAAATTATTATACACAAAATATTACTTACTTTATAATTATTTCTTTTTAATTATACAATCTACCGCATGTAATTGCGCATTATTGATATTTTTTAATCTGCTACTACAAATTATAAGTGGTAATTATGATCGTTGGCAGATTGAAATTTAAATTTTGATGGTCTAATAGTTTAAGAAAAGTCTATATACAACCTGGCCATTTAATAATTTGTTGGTGAGTATGAAGAGATCAAGGTTACTTGGAAATCAACTAATAGTTTTTATATGTATCCCTCTAATTTCTAAATTAACATCAACTACATATAAAAACACATGGTTATTTAGTCAAAATATCAACTCATTACTACAAATCATTGCATGTGGTAAATGCGACTATCATTTACCATACACATCTGGCTATTATCTATAATAAATTATAACAACTTATAAAAATGGTAAGTTGTAATAACAAGAGATATTAGTTACATGCATATGCATGCTGTCTATAGTAAATTTGAACAACTTATAAAAGGTACAAGCTGTCAATAACAGAAGATATTAACCAATAAAATTCTTAACAAAGTGCATTTGTGAGTGGTGCTTGATTAATTCTTAGTTTATTAATAATTTACACATATTATCAGTTGCAGTTATTAATTTAAACCTCACATATAGAATACGTGATCATACTATCGATGCTAATAGTATAATTTATTACAGTGATAGAATTTCAATAAGATTTGGATTCGATCTATATCTTGAAATTACTTTGCTCACTGCACTTATAAATCTCACCGTATTCACTTTTAGTTACTGTTCACACTCATCATTATACAGTTTCAGTTATTGTTTATACAAGTTACTAGTCATGCTCGAGTACTACTTTCATGCTTACAAGAAGTATTGTTCGTGTGCACTTCTCATTTTTGGTTTTGGCCTCAATCTTCACCTTGGTAAGTACATCCATTAACTCAACCAGATATATCTACTTATTTCACTTTGATAAGGTTATTTAGAGTTAGGCCGGTTTGATTTAAAAAACTTAAAATATAATCAAAATTTTTTAATTTTTTAATTTCAAAATCTAAAATTGGAAATCAAACTGATTAGAGTCAATTGCTTCGTTTTTTTACAGTTTCTTATTTTATTCTACTATTAGACTTTTTTTTAAGCAAAATCTTGTTATTTTTTAGACCTAATTTTAATTTCTTTCAGATTAGGTGCATCTAACAGTAAATATTTGTCAGCTATATTTTGATTTGAAAATCTTAAAAATATCAATTTCTTGTTTGATTTTTGTCAACTTAAAATTCAAAACCAAAAACCCAAAAAAAAACCATTCAATTTTTAAATTAAAAATTAAATAATTTTAGTTTGATTCTTTTCAATTTTTTTGATTCACAGTTATTTTTATCTACCCTTAACTAGTTAAGAATTTCTGGAGCATGAATCCTTACAATGTAAATTTACTTGATTCAATAGGTTTTCTTATTTTTTTTATTTTTTATTTTATGATATAGGTGACTTGTAGGATAAATTTACTTGAACTCAATGCATTCAATCGGATATCTGTTTGGTCAGAGACACAAAAACTATTAATTTTGTGAACTACACTAAAATAAACTATAAAGTAATTTTTAAAATAAAATCTATTTAAATTATTTTCTTTGGATATAATTAAAATTTTGCTGATTTGATCCACTAAGTCTTTTCAAAATTTTTTTAAGAGGGGTTAAATTTCCACCTCAGTCTTTTCGTAACACCACCTTATTATTAGCATACCTCATATAATTTTTAAATGTTATAAGACTTCTGTAAATTAACCCTGTATAATACCATAATTAACCCTATTATAAATTTCAAAAAATATATATATTATTTTTCTATCATTTTATATTTGTTTCAGTACACAGTTTTTAAATGAAATTTAAACCTTTGTAATTATTTATACTTGATGTTTCTTCAATATTTCATTACATTCAAATATTTGACCCAAAAAAATTGTGATAGTAAATAAAAAAATTAAAAAGAAAAGTTTACACGTTTCTTCTCAAATATTTTTTATTTTTTATTTTTTATTTTTTTAATAACACTTTAAATAATATGTACATTAAGTAAAATGTTTTAATTTAGAAAAAAAAATATTGAAAGTGTTTAAAAACAAATTTGTGGCATAAGTTGTTTATTTTAGATTAACATAGATAATCATTTAATTAATATTTATTAAGCTGTAATAAATTTCTTATGGTCCAAACTATAATTATAGAAGAAATTAACAGGAGGCGTGTTGTTACAAATAAAAAGGGGAATAATATCACTGCCATTTCTTTTAATCTAATCTAATCCATCGATCAACCAATCTGATCGGTTGGATTATTTCGGCTTCCAAAATAAACCTCTCAGTTATTGAAGTGCTTCTAAGGACTCCTGCTTACACGCCTTTAAATACACATGCATTAGTCTCTTAAGAGTAGAGTAAACTAAATACGCCCAACTATTTTCTGATTACAGCTTTTTCTAACTTAGGCCGGATCACGACTGCTTAATGTCCAGTTGTGTGAAATGATTTTGTTGGAACCCCGCTAAAGTCGTTCTCTCCGTCTATTTAAACTCTACATTTATTAGTTTTTAACCTCCACTTGCAGTAAAATTTCTTTCGTTTGTAAGTACTAAAATAAATAAACATATCTCTTTCTTTTTTAACAAATTCCAAAGAATTTAACTAATTCTAAACTTTTACTTATAATAATTTTTATTAATAAAAATTACATAGTTAAGCTATGTAGAATTTCCAATCACTTATTATTATTCGATTTTGTTGATTTACTAAATGATAGTTATAAGCTAAAAAATAAGTATTATATATTTTTTGAGAGTTAACAAATAATTATGAATAATAATGCTAGTGATATGCCTTAGATCCAATCGGACTTATATATAATTACATTGATTAATACCATTGGCAATTTTATCTGCAAGTGTATATCTGCATTTTAAAACTTCTTATATGAAAAAGTCCATAGAATAATACATAAAGAGTTAATTTAATTGATATATGAAATCTAGTTATTGTTAAATGTTTCTAATTATAAGAATATCAATATTAAAACATTGATATATCTAATTTAAAATGACATGTGTTATAACTGTTATTTTGGTAAAGGTAGGTAGCTGATCTCATAAATTGCTAGCAAACATGTTGATTTAGTCTAATACATGGGTACTTATTAAAGAACAAATAGATTGAACTAGCCTATGAGAGAATCTATATGCATTGATTATCCACATATCTATAGTAATTCTCTTTGTAGCGATATTAAAATTGGTCTTTAGACTTAAAAACTTTTATGTTATCTAATGTGTGGATCACATATGCTTTGAAACTATATTCTCATTGTGCAGTGTAAGATTGTGCATAGGGTAGTAATTGGGCAATATAATAAGCATGCATAAATGTAAGGGATCAATAAAAGATTTATAGTCTTAATAATTAGAAAAAATATTCCAATTTAAGTGCAAGTTATATAAGTGATAACATAAATCCCTTGCCATGGTGATAGAGCTCAAAAGGAGTTTTGAATCTTTAGTTTGCAAGTTATAGTCTTAAAAAAAAAAAATAACATAATCATGATTATGTTAGAATATACCCTAAAAATTATTTGTATTGTCGATTTTAGGGATATTTTGTTTTATATATGTAGATTATTTATTAATGAAAGAAAATGTTCTTTATTCTTAAATATAAATTTTTTCTTCTATTTAAATATGCATATAAATGAAATATATTTGTGAATTATTAGAATAATTCATTTAATAGTTAAATAAAATTGTTAAAATTGTTTCCTATGAAAGTGATATTGAATGGTCAATAATGCACATAGTAGACATAATAAATGTCTTCGATGAATATTATGAGATGATATTAATGTAGGTAACATAAAAGTTATGTTATTAGAATATTAGTTGGATTTATAGTTAGAAAACCATTTTTTTTTAAATGACCATACAACGATGAACCATATGATAACATATGTAGTCAATGATTTATTGTATATTTATACTACTGTATGATATTATCTTTTGACCTGAGACATCATGCACAAATTTAGTATAAATGCATATGGCTTATATGATATATACTTATGGCACTAATCACGTCTTATATGATGAAATCAGTTTGGTTATATGTTATTTTTTATTTAGAAATGAATGATAATCAAGACGAGATTTATTGGCTATATATATATATATATATATGTAAGATTAAAATTTCGTTGACTTGATTTGAATTTAAGTTCTTAAACGAACATCCATAAATGAATAAAATACTAAATTTTTGGTTAGAGTAATTAAATGCTACATAAAAGAGTCTATGATAATAAGTTCAACGTATATTAATTGATGATTCATACTTATATTGATATAAGATTTTGATATATTATGAATCTTAAATTGGTTTAGCATTGGACAATAGAAAAATTTCACCTACATGATACATATGATTTGGATGAGGTTCGATGAAGTACTACTTTATTGTGGTTTAAAAGTTATGACACATTATTAAATATTAACTATAGTCATTGAACTTTCAAAATATTTGATATCTGAAAAAATCAGAACAAATTTATGGATGCTCTGTAGTGAAACTACATAGTCACACTAATAAATATAAATCAAAAGAAAATTTTAGAGAGAAAAAAATATTATTTAAAAGAAAGCTAACACGTTCAGAGATAATATTAGGGCCGAAATATATATATGTATGTATATAAGCGTTATAAGTATTTATATTTATTTAAAGTATTTAAAGAATTTTTATAACTTTGTATTTTTACATAATTTAGTGCAAATACAAATTGTTAATTATTGGATAATTATAACTAAGATTTTAAAGTTTTACTTAATTGTTTACTTAATGGTTAAGTATATATAATTATATAAAAGTACGATAACGAAAGTATAATAAATAATAATTATTGAATGATTAGCATTTTATCCTTAATATATATTTATTCATAAATTAAAATAAAATTTAATTTTGTAATTATGGATAAAGGGCTTTATATATAAAAGTTAACTTTGCCAAATTTTATGAGGTGAAAAGTTGAGAAACCTAACTCTCTTTCTTTCTTTAAAGTCATAATTTTCTCTTTCTAAAACTTAGATAGTGTAGATTACTGGGGTTTTATAGATTTGAAATCATTTTTTATCAATTCATCAACCTGACAAAGTGTGAAACTCATCATTAGTTAGTGTTTTTAACATATATTTGATATATGTTAAAAAAACATAAAATGCTTTATGTTAGCAAAATTTTTGTGATTTATGGCATGTTAGCGTATAATCAATCCTTTAGATAGTCAACTTTTCACACTCTAGATCAAGGACGAATATAGTTATAATGAAAAGATAGCATTATATAATAATCATTTATAAAATAGGTTTTGTGAATTTATATTATTTTTCACTTGAGGGTTATAATATACCACTAGATGTCACTCTTAATGTATGAAAATGACTTCTTGATTAATGAGTTAATTAAAGATAAATTAATTGTTAATTTAACTAGGCTTATGAAATCTATAAATATTTCTATTACCAACATAAGAACAAACCTAATAAGTCACATATTAAAGCGCGTTGAAATAAGAATAAATTATGTAGATAAATAATTAAGGACTTAATTGTTAAGTTCATGATCTTTAAGGGTTTATTTAATAGTTTTAAAATTATTGAATTAAATTATTATTATATGAGGTGTTTTTATTTAATTATAATTATTTATTTATAAGTATATATCTCTAATACATACATCACTGGATGAAGAACTTGAAATTGCATTGATTGCCACCGTGTTGAATGCTCATAAACTATATGCAACATGTTTTTATGGATTGATGTCACTAGAATGTTATATTCAGAAACATTTACATTATTTCTCCAATTTGGACCAATAAGAATACCAACTACTCGATTAGTTGTCTTGTATAAGATCAGTTCTTGAATGATCGGTTCACTACCATAATAATTACTTGTAGGTCAAGGTTGTAATATGCAGAATATTCACTGTAACCTTTTTATTATGCCAAAGTGGAGAGAAATGTGATACTGGATGATACACAAATAAAGGGAAATATTAAGCATTCATTTCATATTAACTTACAGGCTTCATGACAGGTAAAGTAACCTGGTTGCTTCCATCAAAAGAAGCAAATGAGTGTAGATTAATACTTTTATTACCAACTTTGATTCTAGGTCCATGGATAGGATCTTTAACAACCATACAGTCCACGTTAATCATCATTGTTTGTACTCAAGAAAATCTTGAACTCAAAATTATTTTAATGTTCGTTGGCATTGTAGATCCAAAGCTTGGGTATGTACACTCTTTGAACATCATCTAATTCTAATTTTTATAGTGTTCGCTTTATAGTTAAGGTGTTCTAAAGCAAGCACTAAAACTTTTGTACTTGATATTTTCGATTCACACACTGGTAACTACAATAGTTATATCTGTGATAGAAATCCACATAGTGTCTGTATCAATTTGTGTATAATAGAGATAAACATGGATATTCAGATGACCAAATTAAAAGATCTACAAAATTTGGTCAATGTGGATAAAAATACAAAATGCTCAAAATTCAACACAATTAAACTAAAAATAATGTCATTATTTATTAAACAAATAAGATATTATAATCAAACTATACTATTTTCACAAACTTTCATTGAGGGACTAAAATGTGATATTTTGAATGTTTATTAAATATGAATCAAATTACAAAATCTAATAAAAACTTTGAAAACATTATAAAACAGTGTTCACGGGTCTAGTTTTGATCACATCATTGCTGCAATGGAAACCCATTTCAATAATCCCATTTCTGTGATTGAAACTTGCTTCTTCTTTTTTTTAACAACCAAAATTAGATGAATGAAATCGGAGTTGCATTTCATTTGGTTCTGATCACACTAATCTCCCACCAATCAATGAAGTGCAAAAGATCGACACCAAATCACCGCAAATGATAATCATAATATAAAAAATTATCATACGGTAAACACATGCATCCGAAGTGCAAAATATTTATCGAAAATTACCTTCAAATGCAAAGTCTAGGTGTTATGTGTTGCGATTTTGGAAAGACTCTTAGTGTTCTGTGAAAAGCATGAATATCTGTAACAAAATCTGTAAGTTTACTTTTTAAAGAGTATTTTAGTTCAAAAATAATGTAATCGACTTATTTGGTAAATGAATTATGGAGATGATCAATTTAGTAAAACAAACTACAAATGTGGTTAGCTTAGAAAATCACCCATTCAAAATTAGTTTGAAGCAACACTAATTGTTGGATGATATGATATTACCTTTCTGAATTACATTAACACCAGAAGAGAATCAGATTCTTCGCTCTCCTGAAACCTCCTCAGTGATTCAAAACACCTACATATTCTTGGGTTTATTTGCTCCATCATTATCCGAAGGAGAGATTTTGAACTAAAACAAGCTGTTTTTGAGGTTATTTTCTTATGTACAACGCAGAGTGAAATCTGAAGGCTGTGATCTTGCTTTAGCTTCATACTGATATCACTCAAAAAACTGAAACGAAGAAGATTGATATGCAGACCAGGCATCAAAGAGTTCTCATGTTTTCTGAGTTACAATTTCTGTAAGCAATTTATTTGATAAAGAATGTGTCATCTCCCTTCTTTCTTTTTCTTTTCCTTTTTTCCATTTTTTTCCGGTTGTTAAATCTTACAATCGGATAATTGATTCAGTAGGTTTGTGAAAACTGAAAAATAAATTGATTTCTGGATATAATTTGTAAAATAGGATGACTTCAACTGAAATTCTTAAAAGTTATCTTTCCTGATTGAGAACTCGCTTCTCATGAATTAAATGACATAGCGTGACTTTGAGCCTTCTGATTAAGACCCTGTATGATTTTAATTGCAATTATTTTGCTGTCATCCTTCCCTTTATGGTGTCTGGAGATTGTCTTAAACACAAACACTAGCATCAGCAGCAGCATCACGATATATTTCTTAAGCAATTGCATGAAACTCATAATATTCTGTTGCGTTTATTAATTTCAAACTTTTTGACTTTACGTAAAGAAACCAGAGTTTTGGAACTGAACAGTAGTTGTAACAATTTTTCTGTTAATACTTAACTACTGGGCAAATTAAACTTATCTCTTTATAGACTATTTGAAAGTTGGCTTGGAATTTGAAGAAGAAGATCATAACAATGAAGATTCAGAAATGCTTGCGTTGTTGTTTGGGGGAAACGAGGTTGGCATCATTTTTTTTTTTGGGGGAAGAATAACTGTTATCTTGTTGATCATTTGCAAAAGATCCATTTAGAAGCATGCACATGCACTCCTCTCTCTCCTATCTAATCTCCTTGAGTATTGCTGTTACATCTTTCATGGTAGACCTATCATCTTGGGCAGGATTTACACACAGCAAAGCCATACCTAAAATCTGCAACGTTTTCTCTATTTCCGCTTCTGGCCGTGCCTGTAAACTCTGATCAAGCGTTTCAATTGCTCCTCTGCATTCCGTACCCAATCCACTGTGTGAAGCCCTTCTGGTATGGTCGGATCAATTGGTTGCTTTCCTGTTAGCACTTCTAACACAACTCCATAGCTATATACATCGCTCTTTTCTGTTATTTTCATCATATAGTCATACTCTGCATAATTCAATAAAGTAAACGAGCTTGTAATTAGCACTAACGTTGTGAAGATTGGAATAGAAAGAATCATTATGCATCATTATTGTTCCTTAAATAAGCTGGACAGTTGTGCAAAGGAGTACCTGAAAAAAGCCCATAAACAACTAAACTAGTGTAATTTTCTATGGAAGTTTTGTTTGAATTTGTTTGCATTTTTTATAGCATTCTTTGTTGAATCATCTTTAGTATTTTGTAAATGCTGCTTGAGATCAAAATTTATCATTAATTTTTCTAAATGGGATGAAGTTCTAAGGATTTTGAATTAACAAGGAGCAATGTAACTGAAATATTCATTTTAGAAAATATTTACCAACTTTAATTAATTTAATTAATTAATTAAAATATCTCACTACAAAGCAAGTAAATAAAGGAGAATAAAAATTTAATGTGATTTAAATTTTTTAATTTTATATTCAACAAATACACAAGGAGAAAATAATCTACTAATAAATTAAACTATTATAAATACCAACGGACTTATACAAGATAAAGATTTTCTTTTTATCATTGTCATTACTATGTTGAATCTTTCTTAATACCCTTATTTCGAGAGATATTCTTGTTTTAACATGTCAAAATCCCTTTTGACAAATTTATTAAAATCTCCTTACTTAATGTCATTGAAATCCCTTCAACTAGCACAAATTTTTTTAGCAAAGAATTTCTTGATCATCCCCCATAGAATAATATCAAAAATCTCTTCATAATACTTAAGAAAACTAATCTCTAACTTTATCAAAATATAAATTAGACTTAATTTTTACCATGTTGTTTTCACTTTAAGGCATAAAAGATAATATAAATAACTTGAAAAACAAAAATCACAAAATACTATCTATTTTGCATGAATAAAGGATGGTTACACAATTGAAAATATAACATATTTATAGTAAAACCTTAAGCTATGTTTAATGAAGATGTTTATTTCCTACATTTAAAAGGAATATATCTTTCTAAATAGAAAAAAGTTTTTTCTAATTAAAACTCTTGTTTCCTCAATTATTCACTTTTCTTTAAGTTATGAAATTAGCCACATTAATTTTCTAGTTATGTTTAAAATCCAACATTGCCTAATATAATTAGTAAACTTGAAATCTTTATTGCAAAAAAATAAAAATGGATGAACAATACCGTGTCAGATGAATAGTAAATGCACCCAATATGTTGCAACAATAAAGTATTCTCTGAATAATGCTAACACATATCATCTCTGTAAAACCTAATAATAACCATAGAAACCAGAAAAAGTGTTTGAAGATCTGAGTAAAAATCTCCCTCAACAACAAGCTTTGTAAGCCCCAAATGAGCAATATATGGTTAGAATTTTGGACTAATAAGAATGTTGTTAGCCTTAATGTCCCTATTAACAATGGGTGATACAACCATGGTGTAAATAAGCCAAACCTTTAGTTGCCCCCAAAATAATATGATACCTCAACTCCCATTCTAAAATGTTATCTCTCTTTTTGTGAAGAAGACTACATAAACTTCCATTTGGTATATAATCATACATGAGTAGTCTTGTATTTTGATTCCCATAACAACCAAAGAACCTAACAGTGTTCTTATGGCGAATTGAGCCAAAGGTTTTTATCTCAATTGAAAGGAATTGTAAACTCCACCTATTCTAATTTTATCATTTTGACATTCATATCCCACATTCATTATTGTTAAGTCTAGGTGGTACTAACAAGTTACCTCTAGTGTGAAACATTTACTTTAGATAATTTGTTAGGAGTAAAAATACAGGGTGGAATTATTCCTGATAATTAAATTCCAAGTCAAATATAAAGAAATGTCAAAACCTTCAATTTCAAATAGTTTGATTGGAATCGTGCCAAAGAGCTCATTGCTGCTAAGATCAAACAATTGAAGACTTAAACAATAACCAAGAGAGAAAGTGATCACTTTAAAGAGAGAGTTCCCTGTAAGGATAAGTCTATTAAATGATGTAAATTGACCAAAGTGAACTATAAATTAGTTTAGAGAAACATCTAGACCTTAAAGTTTATGAGTGAAGCTAAAGAGTGAGGTAAGATACATATAAGGTATTGTTGCTTAGGTTGAGCATATGCAATTAAGTGCTGTTAAGGTTTGTATTATTGGCATCTTTTAAAAAATTATGTTTAACTATTATATTATAACATGTTATATTAGTTACTGTCAGTTATTATTCTTTATATGCGATATTGTTCATTCTACATTTTTATTATATTCACAATGAGATAATTTTTAGATTTTTTAGTTATATTAGATAATGGTGATATTTATATTTAACTAGAAAACTTATTTTGAGATGTTTTGTAAATAAAAAGAAAATAAAAAGACTTAAAAAATATAATTCTATTTATGAAAGAATTCTTATTATTGAGGAAGATGCATTCCTTTTTTATTTAGTAAACAAATTCACACATAATTAGGGCTAGGTTTCTGCTATATATATATGTCTTATTTTTTTTCTACAATAGTTAAGAGAGAGTATTGAATGCCAAATCAAAATAGAATTGTCGCTTATTTGTCTTGTTTCCTTCTCTTATAATTTTTAAGTTGTTTCATATTATTCTTGTGAGCTAAAAACAAAAATAACTTGATAAATATTATGAGTTTATAATATCAAATTTCATAAAATTAAAGAGAGTGTTTATAAGTGTTGTCAAAACAAAGACCTGTGCTTGTTGAAAAAAGTTCAATGGCGATTAATAAGGGAATTTTATTAGATTAACTTAAAAGAAGTTCAATGTATTGAGATAAGGGAATTTTGCTAAACAAAATTATCTAACAAGATTCAAGATTACAATGATAAATATAAAAAAGAGTCTTTATTTTATTCAAGTCTATTAGTACTTGTAATCATTATTTTCTTAATGAATTATTTTTCTCTAAGCATGGCCTCATAGATGTAAAATTAAAAAATATAAACCATGTTAAAATTCTATAATCTTCTTTATTTTTCTGCATAGTAGTTACTTGGCTTAGTTAATTGATAAAAATTGATCAAATTTGATAAAGTTTAATGTAAAGAAATTAATGTTCGATAAGTAAATAGAAGTGTGTAACAGCAATAAGTCTCTAAAGAAATAAGTAAATAACCTTTTGAAAGAACAATTTGAAGCAAAGAGAATGAATAGCTCAATGGAGATTATCATTACTAAAAAAGATTGAAAAAAATAAGGTAGAATATGAACTCGACTACATTAAAAATTCTTGAAATTGTTAAATTTAGATACATCTAAATTTGATCATACTTTGATTTTAAGTAAATATGATAATGATCATTAAGGACTTGAGTATGTTGAAGAAAAGTTGTTATATTCTAAAATTATATTTGTGAAAGTTATGTATGTTGAATTTAGATTTTTCAGAATGACTAAAAGTAAGCTTTTGAGTCATCATCATGGATTTAAAGGTAAAATTAAGAAATTTATTCCCATTTGTCATTATTACAACTTGAGAGGTCATATTCAATATAATTCCTTTAAGTTTCAGAAATTTTTTAAAAATACTTAACATTTGAGTCTAAAACTATCATAGAATTAGAAAAGTATGGTTAAAAAATTTTAAAAAAAACTTATTTGATTGTTTTTATATCCTTGAAAGCATGTGTTACTAACACTTGATATTTTGATAATGGATGCTCTAAGCATATGATAAGAAATCATGAAAATTAGGTGGACTATGAAAAGTGCTTCAAAGGACATATAACTTTTGATGATGATGTGAAATGACGAGTTTTAGGAAAAAAAAATTCTTGACATTGAGGGATTTCTAATGCTAAAAAATGTTCTATATATTGAAAATTTCAAGAAAAATTTGATTAGTGTTAGTTAAATTTGTGATGATATTCTTTGTAGAAAATTTACACAAGAAAAATAATAAGCATTTGATAAACTTAAGAATCATGTTTTAGAAAGATCTAAATCATTTGACAATTGTTGTAATTTGACACATCCATTCATTTGTCATAATATAGATTTTGATAACATAGAAATATGTCTTTAAAAGCTTGAAAAGTTAAATTGTGAAATCTAATCAAGATTGCGAATACACGTGCTATTTATGAAAAGAAAAATGTTAAAAAGAGTAAAAAATTGAGCTGTCTAAATGTTCAATAAAAATAGAAGCTATTGTTACAATAGAAATGTCACAATAGGTTAAAGCAAATTTTGAATCTGAATTAAGTGTGCTATTTTCTGACTCATCCAAATCAGATCATAACATCTCATAATAGACCAGAAGAGAACTATCTTTCAAAATAAAGACAAAACATCTCTATGATTTTACAATAGAAAGTTGTTATGTACAACTGCTATAGATGAAACAAATAGTTCAGGATTATAGTACTTCACTTGATCTCTTAACTATTTATTGTGATGATAAAATGTGATAAATATATTTAAGAACCTTATATAGTATTCTAAGATAAATCATATTGACATTAAGCATCACTTTATAAGAAACTTGGTAAAAAATATAAATGTCACCCTAGAACATGTAAACTCGAAAAATCAACTTGTTGACATTTTTACCAAACCTCTTGATGCACTAAAATTTGATTCATTAAATAAAGTTTTAGGGTTATGTTCTATGTGATTTTATTGTGTAAATATCTCGAGGTGTGCAAAAAAAAAATGATTATCTCACATGTTTTAAATTTGTTAATTTTGTATTTAACTGTCATTACGTGAGTTTAAATATTTAATGTCATGACATAGGATAAGCCAATCTTGAACTAACATTATGCACGTCTATAATTGAACTCTTAGTTTGAACTTAATTTTTGAAATTGAGATAAATTTGAAATAAAATATTGATTTAAACTGACTATTTACTTAAATTCTCATCTTAAAATAAAAAAAAATGAATGAGAATTTTGAGCATGCTCTATAATCAAAAAAGCTACCTATTATTGAATAATTTAGACTTATATATCACCAATATGTAAAGGACAATATACCATAAGAATAGAGCTGCCTTAGTAATATAGTAAAAACTATTGATTTTGAAAAATAAAAAAGAAAAAAGAAAAATAGAAGGTAATAGCAAGATACAATATATACTGTCATTCATATGCATGCTAAATTTATATAATAAAATTGAGATCAAGATGATATGGCTAGTTTAACGATATGGCTAGTTTAATTCACTAATTCGATGTTTTAAATTTGAATTGTTGATGTCAATAAGATTAAAAAAAATCCTAAGTCAATCATTACATATACACACATGGGGTTCAAGATATATGTTTATCATATTATGGTGTGAAATTATAGAGCTTTCAATTTTGATTAGTCATGCATTTCGAATTGAAGAAAAATTTTAAAAAATTATATTACATGATTTGTTGTTTTCTTGAAGTTCAATTTTTTTTTTTGTATTTTATTTTTTGTGTAGACTAACTTGAATGTGATCATCTTATTGTGGTTTAAGGCATGATTAAAAATTATTTTCCATGGGTATTGTTTAGCATGATTCATAAAGTATTTTGGGTTTTAATAGAAATAGGTAATGCATGTGTAAGGTTCAATTAAAACTTGTCATGTTTATTTAAATATGCTTTCGACTCATATTTCTCATTTTGACTAAACACTTACTTTGTCTCTTTTCCTCTGTGTTTCATTGTATGTTATGACTATAATGGTGCAACTTAAATCATATATTACCAAGTCTTCTTTAAAATCATTCATTTGCACTATATAAATAGGAGCCTTAGTGCACTTTTACTACTTGCACATCTTAAGAGCTCTTAGTACTTCAACTCTAGCAACTTTAGCAATTTTTATTCTTGAACCTTTTGCAATATGACATTCCTCAGTTGATGACAATTCAATACTTACTTTACAATTAACTAATGTTTTTGTTACTACTCTTACACACGTTATAATTGGATCTAACATTTTAATTCAAATTTTTCACGGCCTATGATCATGTCAAT
This sequence comes from Swietenia macrophylla, assembly GCA_032401905.1. Lineage (NCBI taxonomy): Eukaryota > Viridiplantae > Streptophyta > Magnoliopsida > Sapindales > Meliaceae > Swietenia > Swietenia macrophylla. Next base: position 3,392,926 of record CP135559.1, on the reverse strand, counting down.
GTTTTTCTACCTCATGTTCTTGTTTTGGCTCTAGGTATAACTAGTCTTGAACTTATTTTGCCTAATTTTCCTATTCCAATAGTTGTTACTTCAAATTTTGATACTACAATTTTAAAATTCTAGCCTCAAGTTCTTGTTAATTCACAGCCTTAATTAACTAAGAAGCATAAAGTTGTTTCCTTTGCATTATTGTAATGCTCTTCTTGTCATCACTAACTTGTTTTACTTCTCTATGCTATGGGTAAACTAAATTTAATTGGGTTATTTTTGCATGAAATTTTTATTTGAACTTGTAATATGTTGAATTTACATACATTATTTAGCTTTGCCATATGACTTGCTGGATAATGTTAGATGTTTGTTTCTTACTTTCTTTTTGTTTATATTTCTATTTATGATTAGCATATTTATCATTTGGTCAATGTTTGATATGTATTTGCTTGCACTCTTAGGCATTTTTATTGTTTCCATATTCAGGGGGTTTGATTGGGATTGAATTTTTGATTTAATATTCTGCATGTTAAGTACAAGTTTAAAGGGAGTAATATTTTTTTTTGGTAGCACACAGAAAAGAAATGGCTTTTTTTTTTTTGTGGTACGTATTTTCATAACTTGGTTATTTGAATTATGTTCTCTTCTTATATGATTATGAAAATGTTTTTCCAAAAGAATATCAAAAGGATAGATTGTTATGATTTACATTATTGGCATAATTTAAAAAACTATGTTTAATTGTCATCTTTCAATATATTATATTAGTTACTATCGTTTACTGTTTATCATACATTATACTATTTATTTCAATTTTTACTTTTTGTACAATGAGATGATTTTTAGTTTTTCTAATTATATTAAGTAATGGTGATATTTATGTTTAACCATAAAGCTTATTTTGGAATGTTTTTGTAAACTAAAAGGAAATAAAAAGACTTAAGGAAATAGAGTTTTATTTAAGAAATAATTTTTCTTATTTAGGAATATGCATTCCTTTGCTTGATGAAAGGAGTTCAATGACAATAAGCAATAGGATCTTACTAGAATAAATTGAAGAGAGTTCAATGCATTAAGGCAAGAGATCTTATTGAACAAAACTATTTAAGAAGATTTAAGACTATAGTAACAAATAAAGAAGGAGTCTTTATTTTGTGTAAATCCCTTAATACTTACAATCATTTTTTTCTTAGTGAATTATTTTCTTCTAGGCATGACTTTGTTGATGTAAGATTAAAAAATCTAAACCATATTAAAATTTTGAGGTCTTCTTTATTTTCTATATTATGGTTACTTGGCTTAATTATTTGGTGAAAATTAATTAAACTTTGATAAAGTTTAAAGTAAACAAATCTTTCAAATGCAATTGCCTATCTCATCTAACACTGACCCACCAAGATAATTTTTAGATAGATTAAAGAAGTTGATGTTATTAAGGAACCCAATTTCTTTTAAAATGTGTCCTTGAATTCTACTATTTATAAGCCGAAAGGGTATAAGAGAATTGCAATTACCTAGCTCTAGAAGGATGGAACTTGAAATGCAATTAGAAATTAACTGAAGGTTTGTTAAATTTTGAAGCTAAAATAGTATGAAAGGTAAGCTGTTAGTGGGTGTATTGTTTAGCAAATCCATAACTTCAAGGCTTCTGCAACTAGCTAATGTGGATGGAATGCTTCCTTCAATCTTATTCAACCATGCAAAAAAGACTATAAGCTTTGTTAACATTCTAAGCTCTACTAGAATAGAACTCAATATCTGATTAATATCAAGTTATAACTATAAGAGGCTTAGAGCATCGGAAAATACTAGTGGGATTAAACCAGAAAGGTTACTGTAACATAAACTTTTGAAGCTTTGAGAGGTTTTTAAATGACTTAGGCATACTTTCAAAGAAAAAAATTTAAAGAGAGATCGACATTCTTCAAGCTTTTACAAGTACATAATTCTTCATGATTCACCCCATCAAAGTTTTTATATGCTATAGTAACATTTTCGCTAATTTCTACAGCTTACCCAATTCTCATGGTAATAAACACAAGAGATCATTTTCATAAAGAACTAAGTCAATAACTCTTAGCTGTTTTCAATTTGCAAAGGAATCTCACTAGGGAGCATAATAGTATAACTAATAGTGTTTGAAGCTTTCTTAGTTTACCTAAAGAAGCATGCAAAGATCCTGTAATTTTTATATTAACAAGGCTAAGAACCTATAAATTCTGGCAATCTTCTATCTCATCTAGGATTTCACCTGCAATATTTTTGTTTCCTTTGCACGTATAACTTCTAAATTTATTAGTTTGCCTAGCTTAATTGCAAGATTCTTGCTTCTTTAGGATTTCATTAGTAAGTTTGTTAGTTTAGGATTATGTTCTGAAGATTAAAGAGCTTCCTTATACTTGAAGGAACAGCACCAACAAGACTATTGGAACTAACATAGATGACTATCAATTTGATATAGTCTTTTATGTTAGGTGAGATTGGTCTAATGAGAATAACACCATAAATGGTTAGCTTTTAAAGGAAAGTAAGAGAAAAAAGGTTGGAAGGGGTAAAGCTATAACATAGAAAATCATTGTTATTTTTTTATGGGGGTAAGCTTATAATATAAAAAACAATTAGATGTTTTAAAAATGTGTTATAATTTTAGGATAAAATAGAAAAAAAAAAGAAGAAAAATAAAAGACTAAATTAAAATTTTACCTCAAGTATAAATTAAATAATTAAGTTTTGTTTAAGTATTTTGTCAATTTTGGAATAAGAGAGAGACAAACAAAAGAAAAGAAAAAGAAAGAAAAAGAGAAAAGAAAAGGATAAAAATTGTAAGTTTTCACTTTATTTAATATTTGTTTTTAGGATTGATGATTGTTAAGTTTAACAAGTAATTTTGTTATTTATGTTTCAAAAAAAATGGTAATTAGAATTTGTATTTTATGCTTATGCTTTAATTTTTTATAATTAAAAATTAAGGATTATTATTTGTATAGAGATAGTGGAGAAAAAACATTGATAGAGATGAGATATGACAATAGTTTAGTTTGTAATTTTATAAAATTATATATTATGAATTTAAAAAACATATTATAAGAATAAACTAGATATCTATAGGGTTATTATGAATTTTTTTATAAAAAAATCAAGTTTAAAATTTCTAATGATATTTTGAATTTGACATTGAGATTTTGAAAACTATTTATTTTTGTAAAATAGTTAAATGATGAAATTATTTTAATTAAAAAAATCATCTTAAAAAAGCATGAAAATTTCTATATTATTTTTTAAATTATGTCTATTATATACACTAAAATTTTAGGGTCAAATTTTTTTTTTGTTTTTGAATTGTTATGAAATTGTTAATAAATATAGCTCATTGTTAATTTCTGTTTGATAGAATTTGAAAATTTAAAAATAAAATTTGTTTAAGATAGTTAACAAATGGATTTCATCCTTAAACTTTCAATGCCTTACTATCTCTATAAAATTTTATAACATTTGTAAATATACTATAATTTTTAAAAATCAAAAAGTAAGAGCCATTCAGTATATTTTCTAATACTATTAATATAAATGATCATGTTTAGAATATACAAAAATTTAGTTTTATAAGGGTTTAAAGGTTAATATTTTTATTTAATCTTATGTTATGATCCTTAAATATTATATTACAATTTTATTGGTAAAATAATATTGTTTAAGGTATAAAAAAATTGTTAAATAATATAAGATCAATTTTAGTAAGTTTGAAAATATTGAGTTATCAAATAAATTGGGTAATATAAGTTGTACTATTAAGGTTTAATGATTTTATCTTGTATTTTTTATTAGTATATACAAACTTACAAATTTTTATTTTTTTATTATAGGTTAAAGTGCTTAATTTAGCATTTGTTATACTCACCAATATGTAAGTACACCAGACTTTTTAAAAAGAACTATAGTAAATATATGCATGTATTTGATTGTATTTTTAAAAGTATTTTTCAGTTATATACTATTATAAAAGTATTGATTTTCATATTATCATGTGTTATATGATTGTCCATGATGAAGTGATTATATATGTAATTGTTTATAAGTTATATGCGTTAAATTGAAGCATGAAATATGCATTGGGTTTCCAATGATACAAAAGTAATTTTTTAAGAAAATTGCTCGTGAAAATTAAGATTTGAGTGCTAAAATACTAAATTTTATAACTTATTTAGTAAGCAATCATGTGTGTATAAAGAGTATATATAATTATGGTCGTTTATTCGAGTTTAGTATTATTTTTAAGTATTATTTAGTATTTTATATAAATTGGGAAAGATCTTTAATAATATATCTTAGTATAATATGTATTTACATTTGTATCATAACATACTTGTGTATACGAAATAATTTATTATTAATCAACTTATTTTTAGACATGAATATTTATTATCTTTAAAAATATTATCTTATTTGTACTTATCCCGTATATAATATGTCATCGACGGGTCACATTAGTTCAATCAATAATAAGTTATATGAATTCTTATTAAATGTTAATTAAAAGAAGATATTTTAAGTAAATTTTCAAATAATTTTTAAAATATTTAAGTGTTATGAAATTTTTAAAATAATTAAATTTTTATCTCATGTCATAACATACATATGTATTGTACATATATTATGTCTGTTTTTTGTGTATATGAGAAATTAGCTTATGTACTGAGTTTAAAACTTATATAATTTATTATAATTTTAAATAAATGAAGGTTTATGTGTATAGTAAATGTATTTAGTCTGAACTTTTATTGTTTATAGTTCTTTAAGATTTAAGACTTTCCATATTATTAAGTTTCATAATTTGTTCAAAAAATTTATTTTGTTATTAAGAAATATTTATAAAGTTATATAAGTTAAATTTTAATATTTTTACATAATGTAAGTTTTTTAAGTTAAGAAAAATAATACTTTAAACTCTTTTGAATTTGAGGGCTTGATAGTCTTTTATTAAAGTTAAATTTGAGATTCTATAAACTACATGATATAATAATTGAATGTAATAGTTTAAGATTTTATAAATTCTCACTAATGATATAATAATTAAGGCAATGGTTTGATATTCTTAGATATTAAGAATGATGAAAATTAGATTACCTTAACATTAACATAACAATTTTAAAGTTTGAAATTTTGTATACTCTAAATAATGATATAATGATTAAGGATTACCAAAATTTATTTGTTTAGATGTTAAAATGAAATTTCTTATTTTCTTGTAAAATTTCAAATTCTATATACTTTACATTATTGTACAATAACTGAGATAATGATTTAAGATTTGTAGACATTCAAAATCATTGGAATTTGAATTTTTAGACATTAAAATAAAATTTCGTGATTTATTGTAAGGTTCAAGATTCTATAAATTTTACAACTAATTAAAATTTGAGTTTAGAATTCTATAGACATTATTATAAATAATAAAATCGAGATTTGAAATTTGATAAAGCTTAAGATGTGACATAATTGTTACAATAATAGTTTACAATTTTTTGGAATCATAGATGTAATTGATAAAGGAAACCAAGCAAAATGCCAAATCCTTAAGATTATATACTAATGTATTTATATGTAATCATGTTTTGTTTTGTACTATAGTAAGAGTTAAAGTTGAAATATTGGCATGAAAAAAAATATTTGCATGAACTGAGGTTACTGTTATTGGGTGTTAGAAATCAAGTTGACATTTAATGCTGTAATCAAATATTGTGTGCAAGATATAATAAATGTGATACAACCACAACTCTTAGTAACTATGTAATAGTCTAGGCCCCATAACAAAGTAGATATTATAAGTTCTAGATATGCAACAAGTCACAAGTTTGCTCTTAAATTTTATAACTTAAAATATGTCTACTAAGTAGGAAGGATTAAAGCTATAAAATATATAGTCCAGACTCACTCACTAGCAATGTCGGATACGGTGTTCTTACTTCTTTTGGACTTTGCATCTTTATTAAGGGGAATAAACATATAATAAACAAATAAAATAAAATATCTACACATTAGATTACAGGTAAGCTCTAATACCAAATATAACAGTTTAAGTCCAATAACTAAGTAAATATTATTCACTTTAGACACATAACTTATAAAGGGTTTGCTCTTATACTTTACAATTTGAAATGCATCTATTAAGTTTGGACAGTTCAAAATATATAATATATAGTCTAAACTCACCGATTACCAATATGGAATATGATATTCTCTCTTTTTTTAGGCTTTATATCCTCGTAAGGAGCCAAAATAGATATATCACAAATAGATAGAGCAAAACAGCCTTACATTTGGTTAAGCCCTCTCTCTTATTAAATTGTTACACTCTCAAATATGAAAGAATTTGAAATGTGATCTTTTTTAACTTACAAAATTTAAATTATGCAAAAATATTAAAATTCAATTTATATAAATTTATAAACATTCCTTAATCACATTAGAATCTTTTAGAACAATTTATAAAACTTAAGGACAATAAAAGCCTTAAATTCTAAAAAATCATAAAAAAATTAAAATTTAAATCAAATCTATTTACTATGCACTTAAACTTTTAATCATCTAAAAATCATAATTAAGTATAATAAATTTTAAACTTAATAAATATATTAGTTTTTTATGTACATAAAATACATACAGACAAATTTTAATTAATAAAATTTAAATATTTTAACTAATTCTATTTTTTAAAAAATAAATTATAACATAGATATTTTTGATATTCTATTTGCTAAATTAGACTACTTTTTTCATTAATGAAAATTTTAATTGTTTAAAAATAGATTATTTAATAATTACTTATGAAAGTAATTTGCCAAACATAATTTGAATGCTTAATTGTTCAAAACGTAATTATTTTCCAATGCAATACAGTTCCAATCATGCACAAAGTCTGGTCAAATTTTGTGAAAGAGGAACTCAAACATCAAAATACCAAATTACCATTTTCTAACATGTGACACACAAGTTCATTTATTTTTGAACATTCGGATTTGAAGTATAGGCCGAAGTCGAAAGGAGCGAGTCTAAAACAGGCCCAAAATCGATAACAGACCAAACAGATCTTCTGTGGACCCTTTTCATCCATGATTTTGAGGTTGAAAAATCCTTCGTCCCCTTGGCTTTTGTCGCGCTCTTCTTCGTTCATTCTATTTCCATACAATTAGACGAAGTTATGCTCTTTTTCTTCAGTCAAGCCGGTACAGTGCAGATTTTTCGCGCCATTAACTCCATATTCATCAATTTTCTTACTAGCATAACTCCATATTCATCAATTTTCTTACTAGCATAACTTTCATATTTTCAAAGATATTTAACTGTTATGGCTTATTCACTTAGTCTCCCTAATCTGTGTGCCATTTCTTCTTGCTCCCCGAACTGTTACAAAAACCATACCCTCGCTCTAACCCACTCTCAGTTTCTTCACTCCAACTCATTTTTGAAGTTGGAAAAGCAATCTCTGCTGTCAGATATCCAAACCAGGGAACTGAAAACTCATAAACCTCGCTCTTCACCTGTTGTCTTCGCTGCTCAATCCAATTTTTTGAAAGGTCTATTCCATTCACTTCGTTTGTGGTTTTAAATTTTTTTTCCTTTGTGTTTCTTGAATATTAATGAGCTCTTTATTTCTTTTTCTTGAATTGGGTATGGATAAATTAGTCGAATTTAATGTAATTATTGCAATTTGAACTGTTTTTGACATGGCTGTGCATGTTAGTAATAGTTTGTGATACGTTCACGTTTATTTCTAAGTTTATGATGTGTTTAACAAATGCAAAAGGCGAAAACAGGAAACTGTGGCACCGGGAATTCTGACAAAAGATTGATTTGAGGAAATAGTAATTGTATTTAGAGAAAATGCTGTGTAAGTGATTAGAGAACAATTAGAAGCTAGTTCTTTGATTGTAGATTAATCCAAAATGTGACTCCTCCCATGAATGAGTATATTGTTTGATGATGGATTGCCATGGGTGTTAACTAGCCAGAATGGAGCCAACTAATATCCGTGAGGCATATACTGAAGATCCTTAGCTCTCAGTCAAGCTGTAGTTCTTTTGACAGTAACATTTGTCTAACTTTCGGTTAGGAATTATTATAGCCTCTTCTTGATTCAACCATTGACACATATTACTGAGAAATTGCTTTCTTGCGGTATCCTTTTCTTTTTTTATGATTTTGTGTCCTTGTTTGGTTCATTTGTTGCTTAACCTGCTTTATGGTTGGCTGTAAAAATTCTAATTGAACCTAGCCAAGGGTGTCTACTGTGTTTTCCTAGAAGCTGTTATGGTGGAGTTACTATGTAGATGTTTGTGGATTGGGAAATAGTTCAAACTTGAAAATATTTTTCCCATATTAGAAAGATTAGGTTCTCCAATTTATTAAATTTTGACAGACAGTATCCATGGTTCCTTCTCCCACTCCTCGTCTCAGAATCTTTTATGTGGGATAAACTTCAGGTTAAGCTCTAATTGTCAAAATTACTGAAGTATTGTTATTAGAATTAATTTTTTCTATCGTAATAATTATATGATAAAAATACATTTGCTTCTTCTGGAAAGCTCCAACTCCATATTGGATTCTTGTTATGCCATTTTTACCACAAGCGCACTTGCTTTGGTCCTGATAATTTAATTAAACAACAGACTAAAGTTGAGTTTTGTCTTTCTCATTCTCTGCTAACTACTGAAAGGAATTTTGTGAAATAGTTCTTCAGACAGTGTGGAAGGTAGGGAAAGATGGAATTGAGGCTGGAACCAATCTTGTGCCTGTAAGTTAATTATTTTCTATCTTTCTTTCACTTGCAAATCAATTTTCCATAAAATAATACTTTGGTTCTACTTTTTCTCGCTAGGATTCTGTACATTAATAGTACTTTGGTTCTCCTTTTCTCTTGCCAGGATTCTGTACCAAGACCAGTTGCAAGGATTTCCATTACAACTGTTGCATTTACTATTTCACTTTTTGTACTCAAGTCATTCCTCTCTACAGCTTTCTTCGTGCTGGTATGCTGTCTTTTCTTTTAATTATATATTTTTATTAATTTCCCACCAGTATTGCCTGAAATTGATAATAAAATCTTGGTTCAAACTATGTAGGTTGAGTGTAATATCCATTGCAAAACCATATATTTTAAATAAGTATTTATTGACAGCAATATCTACTTCATTTCAAACTTACCCAGCTATGAACAGCTTCACCATGTTGCTTCTGTGATGCTCATCTGTCAATGAGGGCATGCTAATGCTAGGAGTAAAACTCTGGAAAATAATAGTAGCATTACCACTACATCTATGCACTTGTGTATTTCTATATATTTGTATAACTTGTGCTTCAGAATTCTGGTCAATTTTCGAGAGTAGGAAAGATTGGCCAGCACATTGTAGTTTCTACTGGGGCACGCACAAGCTGGCAAGTCAACAATTGTCATACTAAAAACGGATAAATATTCCCAATTTGAATCATGTTGCAAGGTTCAATGTAACTACATAGTTCGAATATCATGAACAGGAACCCCGGTTATGAAAAGTTGTTCTCCTTTAGCTGGCCAATTACATTTTGTTCTCAGGCAGAACCAAGTTGGTTAAAAATATTAATTTTGTGTATATATATTTTATGTTTCATTTGTTTTCTTATAGCTAAATCTTTTAGCCTAATGACTTGCATCCTTTTCACCCAGTAATTCTTTTGTAAGTTTCAATTTGATTTGAAAATGTTAGGAGATCATGACAAAAGCAAGTGAGAATGATACAGGAGTCTGGTTTTGTGTTAGACTGTTAACTTGTTTTATTGTCTCTCAGTTGCAGTTGGCCTTTTTACAATTATTTTCTAATAATCATAGAAATATCCATTCTCTGTTTGCTAAAGAGACTGAAGAAAAAAAGAGACAGAGAGAGAGGGGGTGGAGGTGTTGGTGATGTGTTGGGAATTGATCTGTAACTTGGAAGAAATGGTTAAGATATTTAGGATCACATCTTATCTAAGTGGCAATTGAGTATTTTGTTTTAATGATATTGAATAATATGTTGTCTGTGATGATCAGGCTACAATGGGACTTGTATATTTCATATACATTGCATTGAACAAAGATGGTGATGGGCCAAAAGGCGGTGGAGACTCTACATCCACAGAGGACCCTCTAGAAGAAGCTAGAAGAATAATGGAAAAGTACAAGTAACTGCAGTAAGGTTTTAGCTAGATACCAATTATCCAAATTTTTTTTGAATTATGTAGCAGACCGAAGTTGCAATTATGCTCTGAATAGAGGGAATAAGAAATGTTTACTCATGGCATATGAATTTGTTTATATTCAATAAACAGGGCTAACCATATCAATTTGTTTGTAGAAAATAGAGTTAAGTTGTTTCTCTTTTGCTTCAAATCCTAGTTCCATTGAATTTATCCAAATTTTAAGGGAACTTACCGGATGATTACCTTCTCCTGTTCATAAATAATTGCCCATGCATGATTTTGTTGAGTGCCACTCTTCAGGGTCAGAATCCTCGTACAAGCAACTTGGCTGTTGATTGAGCATTATAGTTGTTTTGCTATCACGAGTACAAGCACTCCAAATGACTGTCAGCAATGATTTATTCTCAGAATCTCAGGTATGTATCATTTCACTTGTAAGCAAGCATTTAAATGCCTTTGTGGCTAATGCTTTTGAGCCGAGTGCATTTATCTAATTTATGCCATATTAAGTGATTGGTGCGTTTCCAACACAGTTTAGAGTCAGATTAGGACACTCAAGTTTTTCTGATAACATGATGACTGCTAATAAACATGTCTGCATTTTATTAAGCTACAATTGTCCATCAAAAATGATTTTGTGCCAAACTAGTAATCATATAATGCAAAACCCAAGTAGCTTAACATTGAATTTCGAAGATGAACATAAGCACAAGAAGTTACAAATAGAAGGTCAACAAACGCAAACTTTTAACTGATACTTTGTTTGAAACCTTAGTCTTCCATGCTGATAATGCACCATAACCCTCTCACTCCAGCATGTGCTCAAAAGGCTTTTATTGATTTCCTGAGAATGGAACAAGATGAGTTATCAGCTTCTTCAGTTTCAACTTCTGCCTGAAATTCTGATGACAGTAAATTATGTATACTTGGAAGAATGAGAATAATCACACTTCTAAAACTTGCTATTGAAGAAAAAAAAAGTATAGATACTTTGTTCATGTCCGTATATCAGCAACAGAGGGACACTGCACCTCTTCAATTGGTCTTTCTTGGTCATTCAAGTTTTCGGAGTCGGTGACTCCAAACTTTTTCGCTAACGTGTAAACAGGATAAAACACTAGATTAGTTTCTTATTTCTCCTTTAATTTCCCACATTATAATACTAAATATAACCTTCCTCGAACCGCTTGGTGTTCCTGTCTACACCAATGATCCTTGGCGCTCCATCAATTCTTGCACCTTCCGCACCCTAAAGGACATAAGAAAATGATAAAAGTTCCCTTTATTAGGAATTAAGCAGAAAATTTCTACGTAAAATGATGAGGAAGTGATTAGTATCTGAGGTTTGCCTAAAACTTGCTGCTAAACCAACAGCTCCCATGCCAAACACAGCTACTGTTAAATAGTATTCAGGTTTTGGCACATTTAATACTGCACCCAATCCTGATATTCATGCAGTAGTTTGATTTTGCATTGATCTTCGCAACACAGCCTGAATGTAAAACATTGTCTTCGATAAAGTTACATGTTCCAAAAAAGAGATTTATCGACTTGTTATTGATAGAAAACCTGGATTTTCTGTCAGCAAGCACGACTCCTCTGGTTGGGTTTATTCTCAACAGATCAAACTTATCGCTTGCCTCATATTTACGATGCCTACAATCCCAACACTCTCCTGTAAATACTGGAAGTACGTGCTCCCCGACATCCAAGGTCTTCAACATCGACCACACCAGTCTAAACAATTCTGTTATGCAATTGAATTTAGATACGAGAATAAGCTTAAATTGGTAACGTGAAGCTATAAATAATGAAATCAACAACGGATTCAGCTCTTCAAGGCCAAATAAACGAGGAAGCAAAGGTGTCTGGCCTCTGGCCCTGAAAACCGAAACAAAAATTCGGGATTCAAAGAATTGGTGCTCGTGTGAAATTCATAGATTTTGGCTTTAGTTTTTACAATTACATAAAAAGGAAACTAAAGAATTTTTTTACTTAACCTTTACCAAATATAATTAATTTATTGTCAAATAGTTAAGTAAAGTAACCATAGTAGAAAAATAAAGAAAACTATAGAGTTTTAATGTAGTTGGAATTTTTCAATCTTATATTTGTGAAACCACACAAAAAAAAATTACATTAAGAAAATAATGATTATAAGTACTAATGAATTTAAATAAAATAAATAATTTCTTTTATATTTATTACCGTAATTTTGAATTTTATTAGATAACCTTATTCAGTAAGATCCTCTCGCCTCAATGTGTTGAACTTTGTTTGACTTAATTTAATAAGATTCTTTAATTAATCATCGTTTTACTCTTTTTAATAAGCACGTGTCTTTGTTTTGATAACATTTAAAAACGCTCTCTCTAAATTTATAAAACTAAATATTACAGACTTATAATATCAATCAAACTTTTATTTTTATTTTATAATAATAACATAAAATAACTTGAAAAATACAGAAAAGAAAACAAGAAAAATATGTTGCAACTCTCTTTTGATCTCGTGTTCAATGCTCTCTTTTGGCTTCTATAGACATAAAACTAAATATATATATACTAAAACTCTAGCCTTAATTGTTTGTAATTTTGTTTCCTAAACTAACAAGGAATATAATTTTTTAATTAATAAAAATTCTTTTCTAAATAAAACTTTATTTGGTCTTTTCTTTTATTGTCATATATATTCCAAAATAAGTTTTATAAATAAACATAAATAATCACATTCCTTAATAAAACTAGGAAAACTCAAAATTTTCTCATAATGAAAATACCAAAAATGTAAAATGAACAATACGCGTATGATAAATAGTAACCAATAGCAATTAACATGACATGTTCCAACAAGACAGGTAAACACAATTTTATAAAAAATATCAATAATGCAAATCAATGCAAACCTTAATAGAAACTTTACTTATTTAACCAAATTATTGAATTTCTTATTGTTGGCACAGATTAAGTAAATATTACAAGAAAGTAGTTATACTTGTGATTTTCAAAGAGGATATTTGTAACATAAGAAACATGAAATATGCCACTTGGTTTAGCTAGAGATAGTTTTCCAATAATATAGTAGGGATTCTAATTTCCTTTAAAACATACCTAAATATATAACAAACTGAAAATAGCTAGATGGATCAAGAGTGTTACGCCCCCAAATTCAAAAGAATTTGAATTACAAATTTTCTTTAACTTGCAAAATTTAAATTATACAGAATCATTAAAATTTAATTTTTATACTTTTATAATCATTTCTTAATCACATCAAATTTTTTTGAAACAACTTACAAAAATTTAACAACATCAAAAGTTTCAAATTTTAAAAATTATAAAAATTTAGTCAAATTCATTTACAATGCAGGTAAACATCTAATCATTTAAAAATTATGATAAATTATAGTAAATTTTAAATTTAGTGAATATAATAATTTTTTTATATGTAAAATATATATATTTATATACAATGCATATTCATGATATGGCATAAGATAAAACAATGGTCATTTTAAAAGTTTTATAATAATTAAATATTTTAAAAGTTTCTTTTAAAATTTACAATGAGTACTTTTTTTTCAATTATCACTTAATAAAACTCTATAATTTGTTTATATTAATTAAGCTAATATCACCCATCGATAATACATTGTGTGTGAGGTAAGATAAAGTGAGATATACAATTTTTAATAATAATAAACACTTATGTCTAAAGATAACGGTCACATCTTTACCTTGATTGGCAATGAATTTTCTCACGTGCACAAATACGTTCTCACACAAATGTTAAGATACACTATACTCAAGAGTATCCCTAAATATTTATTCTGTGTCATACAAAATACTGAATAATATTGGATAATAATACTAAATCCAAAGAAATGATCACATTTATAAGGGTTTTTTATACACTTATAATTGTCTATCAAGTAAGTAATGAAGTTCGATATTTTAGTATATAAATCTTAACTTTAATGAATATTTTTCTTAAAAAAAAATTACTTTCTTATCACTTATAATGGAATGCATATATTCATACTTCAATGTCAATGCACATAATTTATAAGTATCATATATATAATTACATTATCATAAACAACCACATAACACATAATAATGTAAAAATTAATAGTTTCATAATTGCATATAATTAAAAAAACTTTGAAAACATTCAAACAAACACATACACACGCGTTATGATTCTTTTGGAGAGTCTAATATAATTATATTTTGCCAATCATAATAAAAGTTAACTTAAGTGTTTTGACTTATAATTAAATATTAGCATTTATAAGACTTGTATATATTACCACAAAATACAATATAATTCATTAGACCTTAACGGTATAACTTATATCGTCCAATTTATTTGATAATTTAATATTTCTAAACTTGCCGAAAATAACTTTATATTGTTTGAAAATTTTTCTTATACCCTAAATAATATTATTTTTCAATAAAATTATAATATGATATTTAAAAAATATAATCTAAGATCAAATAAAAATATTAACTTCTAAATTTTTATAACATTAAGTCTTTTTTGTATTTCAAATATAATCACTTATCTTAATAATATTAAAAAAATATATTGAATAACATCCTTTTTTTTAATAAACTATAATATATTTCTAAATATCATAAAATTTTACAAAAATAATAAAGACATATAAGTAGTAATAAACTAAAAGTTTTAGGTTTAAATTCGTTCTCTAATTATCTTAAGCAAATTTTGTTTTAATAACTTCAAATTTTGCTAAATAAAAATTAATAGTAAATTATGTTTATTTTTAAATTTCATAACATTTCAAAGATAAAGAATTTGATTCTAAAATTTTAATATGATATAATAAACATAATTACAAATTTGTATAAAAAAATTTATAGCTTTTCAAAATTATCTAGTTAATTAAAATAATTGTCATTTAACTATTTTACAAAAACGAGTAATTTTTAAAATTCTTAAATCAAATTCAAAAAGTTATTAAAAATAATAAACTTAATATATTTTTGATGAAAAAATTATAATAACTTATTAATGTTTAGTTTATTCACATAAATTAATTTTGTCAAATTTATAACACATAATTTTACAAAATTCACAAATTGTGCTACTTTCATGTATTATTTTGGTGAGTTTTTTCTTCATTATTTTTTCATGAATAATAATTTCAAATTCTTAATTATGAAAAATTAAAATCCAAACACCCCAAATGAGGTTAAAGACCCTTTTAATTTTATCTGTCATAACTATAATTATATCCTAAATTCTTAATAATCATCATTAGCATAAAAATAAGAAAACAATCTTAAATTTACTTTTAATCTCCATATCTACTTGTATAAAACTTTAACCTCCTTTGAAACAATTATATATATTTCATGAGAACTTTCCTTGTAATGAAATAACTTATTTATACTTTAGGGCCTTTTTTTTTTTTAAGTTAAGAGAAAACTTAATAAAATCATTAAAGTTTTTAAAGATCCTAAGACTTCTTAAAATAATATAATCTTATTATAAGCCTTTATTACTAGATAAGTCCAATCCATAATCATAATTTTATTTATGATTTGCGGGTGTTATGAATAGATTAAATTAGTTAGGCTATCTCTTCCCGAACAATTTTGTGGCCTTTACAATTACTACAAGCAAATGTAATGAAAAAGTGATCGATCATCAATAATGGGCAGTAGTATTATGTAGTTGTCAATGACATTGGCCTCCTGGAAATAGAGATCAACGAGGCAAGGTGTAGTATATTTGATCTTCACCCTCATTTGCATGGCTTGTGGTGGAGCAACCTCCACCTCCTCAATGACCAGCGGCTTCCCTGCTTCCCATGCGACGACACTGCAAAATCACACCAGACAAAACCAATGACTGAGACAAAATAGAGAAGACCAAACAATGAACTTACTTCAGAGAACTATAGTATAAGAAACATAGAATGAAGAAGTGATGAATATTTTTTCATGTCATGTATACCCTTCAGGTTATAGCAAGACCAGAAAGGCTCGACATGGTTGATTCAATATGAGAACGAACTTGAAATTAATCACTTTTTCTTGTAATTGTGAGAAGCATTTAAGCCGTTAAGAAGATATTAGGAGTCACACAATATGGATTGGATGCTCTTTTACTGTCTAGTCTCAATGCAATAGGTAAATGTAAGTATTTGGAGCGATATACAATCCTACATGTAATAATTATTTTACGAAAATAAGGGGGGCTTCTATTTATTTTCTATCCACTTTCCCTTACTTTTTCTCACTTTCTTAGAAACTCGAACATATTATAATTATTATCAAATCAATAGAAAACATTGTAATGAATCTTACAAATTGGAGTTCTATTAAGATTTAAAGCTCTAACAATTTGCATTGTATTAAAATTTAATCTAAATGCCATGATAAGACTCAAGACATTGTCATAGAAACATATAAAGCATTCCATGATTCATTATTATCTTACAAATTTCTCGACTTCGAACGGGCGTACGAAGAGAGAGAGTAACTTTAAAAATATTTTCTATATAATTCTTGGTCACACGTACTACGTCAACATATAATCAACCATCTCATTTGAAGAAGTCATGTCATTACTTTGCTTAACTACAACTTAGCGACGGTATTGAGAAGAGACATTTTTGGACAATTCTACACAACAATTATATTATAAGAATTAGAGGGCTGTAATCATTTTCTCTCCATTTTTCCTTTCTTTTCTTCACTTTTTTATAACCCAACTCGTCATAATTTTTATCAAATTTCAACAACAAAAAAAACTAAAAAGAAAAAAAGTGGTAAGATTTAATGGTTGTTCTAAAGAAAGTTATATTTGTGGATTTTTTCATGATATTACTATATATTATGAGTAATTAAATATCACATATCACTATAAAAATTATAAATAATTTTTTTTTTTATAAAAATTTGAAAAATGATTTTTCAACCCAATATTTTATTATTTTAATTTTTAATCAAATGTAAAACATCTACTTCTTAATGACAAATTCCGTCGCAATTCAAAGGTAATAATCTCATTCTCTCTCTTCACTTCTCTACAAGCCTCTCTGACAACCAAACTAAATGAACTCAACAACAATCTACAAACCTACTACAAAAAATTCTTCACCTCACCCGTCTTCACAGTTCCCAAAATTCACAAAAGCTTGTGCTAAAACGACAAGGCTTCAAGAAGGTGCGTAGATTCATGAATTAATGTTAAATTTACTAGTTTGATGAATTAGTTGTTAGAGTTAGAAAACCTTAAAAAACACAAAAATAAAGGAATGTTATCCTTATTATTAATTTCACTATAAAATGCTCAGTGGTTATAGAATGAATTATATATATATATATATATATTTACATAAAGAGTAGATTAATTGAAAAGCAAGAAAACAAACTAATTTACAAAATATGCAGCTGTAAGGTTGATCAAATCTCAACAATTGATTTAGAAAAGTTGCAATTGAAAGCTTCTATAGCTTTTTCATTCATACAATAGCTGTTGTTATGCTCTACAACATCCAACCCACCATCTAGTACATTATGCTTCTTTTAACCAAAGCAGAACTTACAGGTGACACATCATCTTCCTCCTTGTTGTCATGCTCCAGGTCATGTATCTGCCTCCTTGTTGTCTCTCAAGCTTATGGTTCTTGGAAGAACCTTGAGCTTGTTTTTGAAGTAAGCAAACTTGTTATGGGACAACGCCTCAGTTACACCTATCAGCAACTTGATCTATTGTTGGTCTGAATTTGAAGCTTATTAAGAGTTGAGATTAACCATGTTAGCACCAGACAAGCATGAATTATGGCTCTATATTTGTACTCTACACTAGATCTTGCATGTAATATCCAATGACCCAAGCCGATTTTTATTTTATTTAAACCCCTTCTTTTTTGGCCCATATATTTTTAGCCCAGCATTTATAAGTTTAAGCATATGATGATAAGTATAGATTTATCAAATTAAGAATAAAGAAGAAGAATTTATAAGAATTAGGAAGAAAAGAGAAAATAAAGAAAAAGAAGAAGAAAGAGAAGAAAAGGGAAAAAAAAAAAAAAAGAAAGGTGGAAGAAGAAGAATTAAAGATTGAAGAGAGAAATAGAGATAAGGAATTTGGAACAAGAAAAAGGAAGAAATTTTCAGGGGAATTTCTCTTTAGGTTTTGTTTTGGAAAGAAAATATTTATATTTTGGTGAGAGAAAGTGATGAATTTGGATGAGATTTTTGGGTTTTCATCTTACTAAATTATATCATTTTAAGTTCTTGAATTAATAATTAATAGGTTATTTTGGATTGAATTTGATAGTTTCACCAAAGAATTTCTTAAGAATTGTTGGAAATTAAGCGAAAATAAATGAAATTTTTTATTAGGGGTGAAAATGCAAAATCTACAGAATTTCATTTTATTCTATAAAGGAGGACATATTTGCTTTTATAAAAATTTGTTAGATCATAATAAAATTTCTTATATTTTAGTATTAGATTGCAAAATATAAAATTTTTAGATTTGAATTGTAAATAAATTTAAAAATTAATTTATATTTTAATATAAATAGTATAAATTACAATATTATTTTAGTAATTATGTTTTGTTTTTGTAGTATGATATTAGATGGTGATAGTGGTAAGAAAGAGAAGTCGGTGGAATTGTAGCGGAGCCAACTTTATTTTAATCTAAGTAAGTAATTCATATATAATTGAGTATTTTAATATTTTAAAAACTAAAAAAATAAATTTTATACTTACTTGTTATTGTAAATACAAAATAAATTTATTTAAAATATGTAGATCTTTTATGTTGAAAAGTAACGCATGCTTACATTTTAGAAATGTTAATATTTTATTTTAGAAGTATAATTTTGGTGATTAATATTCAAATAATATGTTACTATTTTGTTATATTTTGTATTAATTTTCAAAGACTTAACTATGATACTATTATTAATTTATACTTCTGGTATTTATGAAATGTTGTTAAAATAGCATGGATAAATTGTTTTATTATATTATATATGTCTAGATTATGAAATAGTATAAAATCTTTTATTTAGCACTAATGACTGTAGATATGATTTTAGTTTCACAGTTAAAACCCATAAATTAAAGTCGTAGGTGGCAATCCTTAAATATAAAGCCCAAAATTGTGTAAGTTATGCATTTTTAGATAACAATTTTTAAGAATAGTGTTCCAAAACTATGCATAATATATAGTAGTAAATAAATTATTTTGTTGTTTTGTTATAAATATTATTGTTTTATGCTTATTTATAAGAGAAAAATTGGAAGTTTAATAATTAATTTTTTTAAAAAACTTCTTTTATATCAGATTATCTATTGAGTTTTAACTCACAACCTATTTTTCAAAAGTTTTTTTTTTTGGATAGTTAGAATTTAGATGGATATAAAAGTAATTTTACACTCTAACTAGATATATTTTGGAAGAAATTGAAGAATATTTGTGTTGTGTATATTGTACATAGAAAAGATTGGAATATAATATTTTGATGTTCTTAGCATACGATAATACTTGGTTGTAATTATACTAGAAATTGTACATATTTAATAAGAATAATGTATCAAGTTTTCATATTATGGATGCCAAAAATTTCAATTTTGATGAAATTACTGTTATGATAGCTTGGAATTTCATAAGTAATATTGGAAGTGTTACAAGAATTCAAAATTTCGTAAGCTTGAAATTTAAAAGTGTTAATAATGTGGAGAAAACTCTGATAAAAAGTTTATAGAACCACACACCTTAGTTTTTAAATTATTTTATAAAATTTTAAATCAAATACTCTAATTTGGGGCGTAACATTGGCACTACATATTGTTTCTTGAAATTCTAAGACACTAGGTTTCTAGTAAGGTAAACACAATATCCACTCACTGAATTTCTATGATCAAGATCATTACCTCAATCTATATCACAGAAGCCTATTATGTCCAACTTTGATTCCTTACGAAACTCAAATCCATAATTGACTGTTCCTTTTAGATATCTCAAGACTCATTGATAGGCTATCTAATGTGACACCGTTGGACTTGTTATATAGTAGCTCAATCTATTTACTATAAAAGAGAGATCGGATCTTTGCATATTGGAGACATCTTATAGTGCTTCTCTATGAAATTTGATTTGGAAGAGATGAGCCTGCATCCCTTATTAGTTTGATTTATGTGTTGAGAGGAGTATCCATTCATCTTCAAGATTCTAGTTTCACATTTCTGAACAAGTCTTGTACATACTTGGTTTGTGAAATTAACAATGAATTGTATGTTCTTGCAACTTCAATGCTTATAAGTTAAGTGTAGGTTTCCTAGATCCTTTAGAACAGAAGTTTGATTCAGTTTTTGGATCACAGTTTTTATAAGATTTTTTATTTTGTTTAGCTACAATGTCACGCACATAGATGATGAGAATTATGGATCAACTTTCTCCCTTTCAAAAAATATTGATGCATCTAATCTTCAGCTAATGAATCCTTAATCAAGTAAGGTTGTTCTCAACTTCTCAAACCAAGAGTTGAAATTTTTGTTACTTGATTCAGGCTTGTTAAGTTTTTCCAGTCCTTCCGGTTGAATCATGTAAATTGTTTCTGAGAGTTCACAGTCTAGGAAGGCATTTTTCACATTTAATTATCTCAGCTCTCAATTGAGAATTTGTTGACAAGCTTAAGATGATTATGATAGTTGAAGCTCTAAACATTGGATTATAGGTTTCATTGAAATCTATTCCAAATGTTTGTTGAAATTCCTTAGTTAGAAGCTTAACTTTCAATCTCAACACACTTCCATCTAGTTTCTCTTTCACTTTGTATACCCACTAAATTCCTACAAGTTTGAGGTATGATTTATAGGGAACAAGGGTCAAGGTTTCATTTCTTACTAGGGCATCATACTCATGAAGCACTACTTGTTTCCATTTAAGATTTCCCACGGTTACTCCTATGATATAAAAATTTCAGTTTTGCTTTTGACGATCATGGGATGTGTTAGATATTGCGTTTCTTGGGTAAAGCTATCTACTAAGTTTTAATTTTCTGTACTTGTTTTTGGTGTTTACGTTTAATGTGAAGATGTAATTATTTTATGTATGTGGTTGTGCAGATTCATTATTGTCATAAGAAGGAGAAGGTTACTTGCTTCAATTAGAGTTATTTGTGATTTGATTAGCAACCCTACTATCATAAGTACTAGAAAGGATTTATTATGTTTTCGGATGTTGCAATGTAAGAACCCTTCTGTTTTGGCTTTGTAAGAGCTTAAGGAGTGAAATCCATGTTGGAGTTGTGCCATCAACTCACTACAATATGTTCAATGTTGTTGCATATTTGGCAGATTGGTTTATTGCCCTCGTTTCCTTCATTTACTCTTTACTTCCTTTGAAAAGCTTAGTGATTTTGAATGAATTGATTGAAGTTTCCTCCAAGGATGTTAAAGTGTGTATTCTTGTGATTCTAAAAGATATTTCTCTTATTCTTATTCCAACTTTTGCTTTGGAATCCATCTACTTGAACATGTTTTACAAAAAAAGAAAAGAAAAAAAAATTGATTGTTGGTTCAGGTCTGTGATTGATAAATTCTCTTTATTCTATTTTCAAACCTCAACAACATTGAATACACATTTTGAGCTGGTAGATTTTCAGCCCTTGAAGCTTTGTTCACTACAACTGGATTATATATAGATCCTCAGCTTTTGATGAGGAACATTATGAGTTCATCATTAGACATAACATTTCAAGCTGCTCTCGGGTTATACAGAATGATTTCATTCTATGGTTGTAGTCATTCATGCTTAATGACTCTTTCCTTGTGATTTGGATTTTTGATCTAAGTTGAACTGATCTTACAGTGGTCTGGGCAGAAAACAACTTTTCTAAAGTCATCCAAACTTCTCTTGAAATGTTGCATTGAATTAGGAAGGACAATATGCTTTCTGTCATGGAAGATAGCATCCAACTCATGAGAATTTGGTTCTTCATCCAGACTTGGTATACTAGATTTCTAATGGTCATGATGTTTTGATTTTCATCAACTACAGCATTCATCCACCTTGGTATACTTTGGAAGTCATCAATGAAACTCTCCAAGGCATTTGCTCGAATGCATAGGAGAGCTTTTAAGACCTTGATTGGTGAAATGCCTCAAAGGAGTGTGGTTTGATGGAATGTGTTGATAACTGGGTATGCACAAAATGGGTTGTTTGAGGAGCCAATTGAGATATTCCATCAGATGTAATTAAAAGATATTAGCATGCGACATTGGTTAGTGTTCTTCTAGCAATTTCACGTCCCAGGGCTCTTGAATTGGGCAAATTGGTGCATTTGTGTGTAAAGAAGAATAATATTAACATTGATGATGTGCTCGGGTCTGCATTGATTGATATATATTCTAAATGCGAGAAATTGAGAAGGCAATTCTAGTCTTTGGAAGGATTCCTAAAATGAATGCAATAGCGTGGAGTGCCATGCCTGGAGGATTTGTCGTGCATGGTTGAGCGGAGGAAGCTCTGGATTGTTCCTCAAGGATCGAAAAAACTACAGTAAAATCGGGTGATGTTGTGTATATATTGTCAGCTATTTTGTTCAAATATAAATAAAGTACTTGACAAGTAAATATCACGTCAGCAAACAACAAGATGTTTTAACAACTTGTAAGTATTTACATTTTATGGTAGGATGCAACTGATAACATGTGAGATACTTTTATAGTTTCAATATGCACATGGTACTTATTAGGCGTATGTGGCTCATGGAGATCCTACTATAAGTAAAAAAATTATTTTTTTAAATTTAATTCATTTATGAATATTTGAAAATCAATTGCATTTTCATAATGTTGCAACTCTTCAAAATTGGCTGTTAAATATCAAAAAGTCCTTTCAATAATTGTCATGTCTTTATAGATTGAGTGTAGAACTTCAAAATCATCATCTAATTTCAATTTCTCTTCTTCCTAATTTTTCAGAAATATTATTCTTTATTTTTATGTGAATTTTCACTGTTAGTTAGTGTAAAATTCTTTTAAAGTTGTTATATCCTTAAAATTAATTTGCCTGTAAAATTTTATAAACAATCTCAATTAAGAGAGGATAAAATAATGTTTTAAAGAAAGTGTATTATATTGGAGTTTCAAGTCTTCATTTCAAGATTTTTAAGATATATCAGCCTCTTGAGTGCTTGCAGTCACGCAGGTTTCATTGAAGAGGGTCGGTTCTTTTTCAACCGCATGGCTATTGTTGTTGGTTTATAGCCTAGGATTGAACATTATGGCTGCATGATTAATATATATTATGTAGTACTGATCTTTTGGAAGAAGCTGAAGAACTTATAATGAATGTGCCAATGAAGCAGGGTGATGTAATATGGAAGTTCTTGCTTGGCGACTGTAAAACGTAAGGAAACATCGAGATGGGTGAATGTGTAGCAAAGATGTTAATAGATTTGGCTCCTTGTGACAGTGGAGCTTTCAGCGGTCTATCCAAAATCCACGCTTCTTTAGGAAATTGGGAGGGAGTTGATGAGGTGAGGTTAAAAATGAAGCAAATGGACATGAGGAAAGACCCCGGTTGCAGTTGGATTCAGCTTGATGGTATCATCATGAATTCCTTGTGGAAGACGATTGCCATCCAAAAGCAGAAGAAATCCATTCAATGTAGGAAATCATTGCTAGTTGATGCAGTCAGGCTATAGGCCAAACACCACACAAGTCTTGCTTAACATGGAGAGGAGGAAGTGAAAAAAAGCGCCTTGCACTATCACAGAGAGAAGATTTCAATTGCATCCGGTTTAATCAGCACAAGCCATGGAACAACACTTCGAATAGTCAAGAACGTATGAATTTGTGAAGATTGCCACTCTTCAATAAAACTAATCTCAGAGATATATAAACACAAGACAATTTGTAAGGGATAGAAAGCGAGTTCACCATTTTGAAACTGGATCATATCCTTATATGGACTGCTGGTAACTTGGTGCCCTTGTACCTCGTTGGCCTAACGGCAATTTTTACAAACTGGGTTCCTTAACCAGAACTGTCTATTTGAGTGAATTAAAGAAGTTGAAAAATGTAACATGCTTGATCTTATTGCATTTGAAGTCTATAGTTTCCACCATCGAGTGCCACAAATGTTCTTAACCAAAAGACTTGAAGATGAGTTGGACATTTTGAAATCTATTCTTCACTGTCTGCATTTACCATACCTTAAGAGATATCAATTGAGCTGTTTTCCCTCACCCACCCTACTCTTCAGAGGGTTTCTATTATTGACTCAGGGTTAATTTAAAATTGTGCTGATTTTACCCTGTTTGCAAACTACAATAATTTAAGGATTTGATAAATACTTAATTTTAAATTTACTGTTTTTATTTAATAACTGACATGTGTCAATAAGTCACATGCTTATAGTTAATACATTTAATAATTTTATTTTTTTAACAGTGTCACTTTAAAATTATATCTGCAGCTGCAACTATAAATATACGAGTAAATGACAAATATTAATTACTAAATAAAAGTAAGTGTTTGTCTAATGTTTTAATTATTATACTCTTAAAACACGTATAAAAATATAATAATCTCTAATTAAGTCCTAGTTTCTCAGTCTAATAGCCAATGAATATGTTTCCACCATACCAGACAAAGTTCCGACCACATGAATTGAAAATTTCGCGTCCGTGAATACATCATGATAATGAAATTAGTGTATAGATGAACTTGAATTTCAAATTCTTGGTGCTTCAGTCTTCTTTGAAAATGCCTCTGTACATACAAAACTTTTTCTAATGTTTGAGAAAATATAATTAAAAGAGTAATTATCTTTCCATGCCAGCAGTACATGCATCCAAGCTATAATTATTGTCTACTAACATGATCATTACATGTATATAAATGTTAACTCTTTATTAAAAGCCATGACATGATCGAACTTGGGCTACAAACTTGGCTGTCGAATTCTGGAAAACATTTATGGGTTTTTCTTTGTCTTTCAAATGATGAAAAGGGACAAAAGCCATAAAGGTCAAAGATTTGAGAATTGAATTAAAATCATAGATTGTTGAAGAAACCAATAATTCCTCAAGACCTTGGCGTGAGTTTGAATAGTAACTACCTACAAATATGCCACCACTAGATCTCTGGGGCCTCTTATCAGGATATATCAACCATTTGCTCATGCTTGAGAGGGGAGAGGCCCTCAAGTAAAGCTAAAGTTTCTTCATAATTGAATGACCAATTATTTATGGGTACATTTTTCCATAAGAGTTTTTATATTAACTTTTTATTAAAAAAATACATATATGTCCTTCAATTATATATTTTTTTCCATTTTATCCGCTATTCCCCGCCTCTAAACTTATCAAATTAATAAAATAGTTAGACCCACGAATGACTGAGATCGAATACTTATCTATCCTTAATTATACTTTTTTCTTCATTTATAAGAATCAGACTCATACTGAGATTGAGACTACGATCCCACCGAATGCAAAATATAATTTTATTTATATTAGAGTAGTAATTTATTTTTTGATGTGGTATTTATCTCGTGATGCATTCATATGTGTTAAATAAAGGTTAATTTGAATTCAATTCTTATTTATTTAATAATTGTATTGTTTCCTTGACAGTCAATAACTCCTAGAATCACATTCAAGCACCACCCCAAATACCCAAGTATCCTAATATACTTCACACCCAACAAGTTTTCCCAAACATACTATCCTTGATGGGTCATAATCTACATCTTTAAGTATGACACAAGAACTCGAAGAACTTAAGAAAATTCAATAAATTTCTCCTAATAAAAAAATACAATAATTGGTGACTATAAATTAAAACAATCCACAAAATAAATTATCCCACGATGCAAAATCACCAGGAGAAAAAACTACCTCTGATGATAACCACCTAATAGTGGTACACAATTACGAATCGTGATTCCTGTTAACTACTAGAAAAAAGTTTATAAAAAAAAAAGTTCTTATTTGCAAAGAGTGGATGAAAAACAAAAGAACTATTATATTGCAAAAATATTCTCAGGAATTTACTTTCAAATTCAATCTTCTTCCATTTTTATTCTTTACGTTCATTTTCATTAAGTTATCTTCTAACTTAAATATTGAAGAGTCTTTACTAGTGTGCCATCTCTGATCTCTTTTGCATTCTCAAGAGGTAAAATGTGGAGAGTTCAAGAAAGAATTAAAAAAAAAGAGACTTCTGTTGACATCATGTGAGTAAAAAATCATATCAACATGTATTTTAAATTAAAATTTTAATTTAGCATGATTATTAAATAATTAAATATGTTATAATTATGTCACTAATTTTATATATATTTTTAAACATATTTTAATATATTCTTATAATATTTGTGGTATTATCTAAATAAAATTTAATATATTAATTTTATTTTAAATATAATTAAATATATTTATAACATAATAAATATAAGTAATTTTTTAAAAATATATAAAATAGATTTATTAAATTATAAATAAATTCGTATAATATAATTACTCAAATAATTAATTGTATTATAAATAAATTTATGTATCCAAAAATTTTAAATTTAAATAAGATATAATTATTTTAATCGTATTATATTATGTTATTTATTTAATAATTATGTTATTTTATATCAATTTTAATTTTGTAAATTTTAGATTAGGATGATGCAATTCAAAGGATGTTGTTGAAAATTACTACCTAAATTTATAGCTAAAATTAAAATACTTCTTTCTTCTCTAAAAAAAAAAAGTCTCAAAATTGCCTTATTTTTAAGACTATTTATGTAAATAATTAACTCTAAAAATTTCTTATTAAAATAGTCAATTTTACAAATTTTAGTCTTAAAATCCATTTTAAGTGAAAAATCATTTTCATTCTATTAATTTTTATTTTCACAACTTTTCAACTACTTCTCAACTTTCATCATTAATTTTCAGTCAACTATTAAGGATAAGATTAAAAAAAATGAGTTATTTATTTATTATTATTAACAAAATTTAAATTGATGTGTTGATAAGGTATTAAATATGTTATTTTAATAAATTAGATCGAAAAAAATATTGAGGAGAAGAGGTTGGATCACAATGGCAAATTGCAATGAGAGGCCACCAACGTGTGCTCCTAGCAATTATTACATTCATAATGAAATTATTTTTTCAGAGTTAGTGTCACGGGTTGGGTTATTATCTCTTTTCTAAAAAATATGTACATTAGGGTGTGCAGAGTCCACCCTTACAAACTCTAAAAATAATCCATTCTTATCTAATGTGAAATTCCGTCATACTCTTCCCTACTCAATTCTGTGACGCTCTCGTCACAGTGAGGCTCTCTGCATACCCGCCCCTGCTCTACCTCGAGACTTATAGATATTTCATGGATACATTGGTTATGCGTGGGCGCTTGGTTGAGACATTAGAATTAGAATGGGTTTGGCTCTAATACCACTTGTAACGGATTGAGCCATTACCTCTTCCCCAAAAGATATGTCCATTAGTGCGTGCAGAGCCTACCTTTATAAACTCCAAAAATAGTCCATTCCTATTCAATGTGGGATTCCGTCACAACAGGCTTACACTTTGTAGGCAAGCATACTTTATTTATTATATAATTTTTAATATTATTTTACTATAATAATATAATATTAATTAAATAATAATATATTTATAATTAGTAATATTAATTAAATTATTTGAAATTTATTATATTAATTAAAATTTGTAGTTATTAATTATAATACTTCATTAATATTTAATTAACATATAATTAATGTGTAATTAATAATTTAGATAATTTATTTTCTTAATAATTTTATTAATATTTAATTAAGATTTAATTAGTATCTAATTAATGTTTTTTTAGTAATTTATTAATTAATCATTTATATTTTATAAATTTGCAATCATTTTAATTATTAAACTTTTGGATAAAGGTATATTATGAATTGTTTGTAATTAGTTTATTTAAAATTAATAATCTTTTTTGAATTTCTTAATTAATTAAGATTAGTTCTATTAATTGTATTAGTATATTTATTTTTTAAAATTTATAAAAATAAGAAATGACTAATTTGTAACATAAACTTGCATTGGTAAATTAATGAAAACTCAAGTTCATATATAAAATAAATACTAATACAACATTTAATTAAGTAAAATTAAACTTTATGCATGACAAATTTTAAAATTACTTAAATGTGCAAAAATGTTTAAAATATTTATAAATTTATTTAAATAAATTAAACAATAATAATATTAGAATGTATGAAAATATATTTTTTATTTTTTAAAATTAGCTTACTGATGATTAATTGCATTAGAAAAAAATAAATAATTTATCTTAAAAATCAATTAGAATGAGTTAAAATTTAATTATTTAAAAAAGTAGTGATTTTTTTAATTTCTAAAAATTTAAAAATGAATTGAACTTTTAAATATAAAATAGTAATTTTAATTAATTTTCTACTATTGTTTATTTTATTATTTGTTTTTTTATACACAATTTTTACTAATCACTAATTATTTGTTTACCTTTAACAAAGAGAATGTGAAAGTCGATCACAATAGAAGATTAAAGCAAATACTTAATTTTTTGCAAAACTTGACCTGTTTATCCCCAGTTAGGAGTGATAGATCATGTTAAGTCAACTACAACATAAATCGATATATATCGATATATTAAACATACTTGCTTTGGGCATTTTCTAGGCATCGAAACTATGCATTGTCAATTATTTTCCTCCATTATAGGCTATTACATGAGGTTTATATGGGTGGTAGTAATAGTGAGATATGGTTTCTTGTGGGCTAACAAATTATTTATTTTTCATGCATAAAGTTTGGCTTGATTATCAATATGGATTGTGGTCATTTTTTGATCATGTATGTACTTAAGAATACTTATCTTCGGGATGCATTCAGATTGTCATTACCTTAGATGACATGAAGATGATATATAATGAACTTGATTTCTTTGTCATACCTGCATTAAACGCAATGCGATTGTTATTTTTTTAAATGCTTTAAATAGTATTATTCGGTAGAGGCAAAAGATACCATATTTGAGTATACTTTTTAATGCTTGCTCTAATCAATCACTTTGCAATTTAACAAATACAAGAAAGATGCACCCAGGTTAGATGCATCTGGTAAAAAATTTAAAGAAAAGTGCAATCTTGTTAATTTTTCTATTATATGTTAGGTATTTATTTTAAAGAATTATACGTTATCATAGTTAAGTTGTAAGTCAATATTTGTGGTGTATTTATCATTACTTGTGATTTATTGTCATGCTTCTATGATTATATGAGTTTGTCCTTGCAAAATATATTTGTTAAAAAGTTAGTAATGAGATCTTACAGATCTTGCAATGGAAGACTCAAAGAGTCTACTCAATAAGAAGTTTATATACATGCACATATTTTCTTGATCTACGGTAAGCAACTATTTCTAATCTTAAAAAATAATAAATATTTTTTTTATTGCATAGGCTTCTAACAATTTTATTAAACATTTGGTCAGTTGCCTCGTGTGTTTTCTACGTTAGAGTCAAAGTTTATAGAGATTGACAAAATGTATGTTGTGCATTTGTTTGATATCATTAAACTTGAAAGCACATATGGTAGCTCTTTCTTTCCCAAGACACTTATTCCAGTTAGTGACTGCCAATTAGTTCATGTATCTACATTACTACGAACATAAATATGTTTCTTTCTCAATGACGTTATGATAATTTAGTTAATTTCTAGTGTATATTATGCCATACTAATAAATTAATATAATGGAATGCAAGTCCAACAATCGTTGCATTTTATGGCCACATTACATCCATATTACTCGCCATGACCATCTTTACATTACTCTGTTGCACCATGACATAATTATTCTTTTGCACCACTAATACTGTATTTGATTATACTATCACCTCATTGTTCTCCTGCATCACCATCCTATTATTTTCCTATACCATTGCCACATTACTCGCCTACACCAACACCTCATTGTTTTTATTTACTATCGCCACATTATTCTCCCACACAAGAGCTGCATACCTCATTGTGTGATGAGTTTAGAGTTAATATATTAACCTGATTTGACACTTTAGCAATAGATACACAACAAACAAGAAAGAATATAGATATGATATATATGGTCTACGATAAAATATTCTCCATATAAAACATAAAGTTGATACATTTAAGGCAAATTTTAATCATATGGTTGTCGGTCTTCATGAATGGATGCATGAGGTTAATAATTTGACATCCACCTTGGTCGTTTTGGTAATCATACTTTATTTAATAGTTTGTGTTAGTGTTGTATTTAAAGATAATTGATGCTTGTACATGTGATGCAATTGTTGGTGGTTGACCTAATATATAACTTTAGAAGAATTAAATATATAAATACATATAATTTGCTTCATAAATTTTGGTAAACTGTCAATTTATAGCAAAAATTTTTTTTCTCTTTTTCTTAAAAATTACTTGTATTAATGATTATAATTAACATTTGTGCATTTTGAGAGTCCACCTAATGTTGCATATATAACAACTGATGCAAACATCAATCAGATCTTATGGGCATGTATACACAAAGAGTCCATACCATAAAAGTTTTTACACATCCTATAAATGATATCGTCCAACGACTTCTAATCAGCTTTTACCAACATATGTGCTTAACTTAATTATTATCTCTATAGCTCTTTGTCCATTTCATCTACTTGAGAAGTACCACAATTGGCTACAAATACCCAATATTTGTATAGAGACGCATTTGTTGTCTTTGAAGATGCTATAAGTGTTATATTTTAAAAATATTGTATAATTTAATTATTGTATTTAACGTTATAGATATTTACAAGAGTCATCTCAATAAGAAGTTTATAAAGGCACTTACTGTGCTTGCGGCTCTTTTTTGTGAGCACAGATTACTAGGCTTATAACATAAATTAAATTCTTTTTAAAAAATATTAATTTTTTAATCTTTTGAATTATGAGAGGAGCACACATCCAAATCCAACCTCTTTTTCTCAATTTTTTTGATCTAATTCATTAAAAAATCATATCTCATACCACATTAGTAAATTATGATTTGAATTTGTCAAAAATAATAAATAAATAATTTACCTTTATCTTAATAATGTTCTTATTTGTTGATGGAAGTAGTCAAAAGTTAAGTCAAAAAATTAAATTGTGAAAGTGTGAGTGAGTTGAATAAAAATGATTTCTGATTTTAAATAGTTAATGAAGAAAAAATTATTTAAAATTTATGAAATTATCTATTTTAATAAAAAAATTTTAAAGTATTTATTGTAAATAATCTTTAAAACAAGACTATTTTAAATCACATCAAAGCTTTGGAACACATATTCTGCTTTTACGGCTTAAGCCTCTGTTTTTATTTTCTTTTGTATCCTATCCCACAAGCATGTGGCTCCATCTGAGACTACATACTGCTTCCCTACACCATCATCATCAAGTTTACAATCTTCGTCTCTACCGTTCAATCATACAACCTGAGTTCTTAGGCCCCACTAGAGACTTCCAGTGATTACCAATTCAATTGCATTAAAGAACAAAACACAAAACACACTTCAATCATTAAAGTAAATTTATAAACTTTTCATTTTTGGCGAACACGCGTAGAATGATAGATGAAGGAACATCATGTGATATATGCACCTTCCCTTAAACTTTTCTCTTGCATTGTAAAGGCAATCCTTTCCTTGGGGCATCCTGCAAAACAAACCCCCTTTCCTCTCAAAAAGTGCAAAGTAAATAAAAAAGAAAATTAAAAGAAAACGATTGCAATTCCAAAGGTGAGCATGAAGAGAGTTAATTAATTAATATAAGAAACGCAAACCCCACAACAATTTATCAATATACATTAATTTATGCTCTTCTCGAGTGTAGCTCTTACCCAGCGACGTCACCATTTAATCATCTTTTCTGATTCTTTCAATTTTGCATGGATTAACGTTAAACGGTGTATGATTAAAGAGGAGCGCTCCACTGTTGCACACTGGTTTGATTATTTCAAGTGTTAGATCCAAATCATGACCGTAGGATCATCAGACTATGAGGTTATGCATTAGTCAACACTGTCAGCTTTCCCGAAAAGAAACCTCTTTAATACAACTCCACAACACCCTTACGACCAGTGAGAGACTAACAGCCTTCTTCTTCTACTTTTTGTTCTTCTTCTTTTCTTTCTTCTATGTGTCTGCTACATTCATGGCATTTCTGAAACTCTACTCTACCTACATTGTCTTCTTCTTCTTATTCACCACAGCTTTATCTACTTCACTCACTGATTCTTTATCTTCTTCTTCTGCTTCGACGGATGTTGAGCTTCTCTTGGGGAAGATCAAAGGTTCACTACAAGGTAATAATGTGAACTTACTTTTATCTTCATGGAACTTATCCGTGCCTTTGTGTCAATGGAGAGGGATCAAATGGGTATTCTCAAATGGGTCTATTCCCTGCTGCAGTGATCTTTCTTCACCACAATGGGCTAGTCTTT
This sequence comes from Swietenia macrophylla, assembly GCA_032401905.1. Lineage (NCBI taxonomy): Eukaryota > Viridiplantae > Streptophyta > Magnoliopsida > Sapindales > Meliaceae > Swietenia > Swietenia macrophylla. The sequence goes on along the minus strand of CP135559.1, from coordinate 3,360,174 downwards.
CACTTTATAAGGACTCTGATATTCACCTTCAGTCAATTCAGCTACCTTCAGCTAACCTTACTGGCTCACTCCCCAGAGAGCTTGGTGAGTTCGCTATGCTTCAAAGCTTGTATCTGAACAGCAATTCACTGAAAGGAATCGTACCTCTTGAGCTTGGTTACAGCTCTTCACTATCTGATATTGATTTGGGTAATAATCTTTTTAGTGGTGCCTTGGCTCCATCGATTTGGAATTTATGTGATAGGCTTGTTTCTCTCAAGATCCATGGTAATTCACTTTCTGGGGTTCTCCCTGAACCTGCACTTCCTGACTCTACTTGCAATAATTTGCAGTTTCTTGATTTGGGTAGCAACAAGTTTTCAGGGACTTTCCCACAGTTTGTTGCTAGGTTGGAGAGTCTTAAGGAACTTGATCTTTCCAACAACATGTTTTCAGGTTCAATTCCAGAGAGTTTAACTCGGTTGAACCTTGAAAAGCTGAATCTTTCACACAATAATTTTACTGGGATGTTGCCAGTTTTTGATGAATCAAAGTTTGGTACAGAGGTTTTTCAAGGAAACAGTCCTGGCTTATGTGGGTTACCATTAAGAAGTTGTAATGGAAATTCTAGGTTGAGCTCAGGTGCAATTGCTGGTCTTGTGATTGGGTTAATGAGTGGAGCGGTGGTTCTGGCTTCATTGTTAATTGGTTATGTGCAAAATAAGAAGAGAAACAATCGAGGAGATAGTGAAGAGGAATTAGAGGAAGGAGAAGATGATGAAAACGGTGTTAGTGGAGGTAGTGCTGGAGGTGGTGGTGAAGGGAAGTTGATTATATTTCAAGGCGGCGAGCATTTGACATTAGAGGATGTGTTGAATGCCACAGGACAGGTGATTGAGAAGGCTGCTTATGGCACTGCTTATAAGGCAAAGCTTGCAGATGGAGTGACCATAGCTTTGAGGCTGTTGAGGGAAGGTAGTTGCAAAGAGAGGAGTTCATGTTTGCCTGTGATAAAGCACTTGGGAAGGGTACGACATGAGAATATGATTCCTTTGAGAGCTTTCTATCACGGAAAGAGAGGGGAGAAGCTACTTATTTATGACTATCTTCCCAACAAGACCCTCCATGATCTCTTACATGGTATGAACATTTTGTTGCTCTTCCTCTGTATTTGATTTATGTGTCATTATCATACCTCTTATGAATACTTTATAACTTTATGTTCCTGTGTAATAGTTGAATCTCCTTCTACTGTCGAAACATATAGTATAAATTGATGCTCAGGTATTGTGCTGGGATTGGGCCTTAATTGATTAAGCAACGAATAGTTGTAAGAATCAAACATAAGCAATTGTATTATTCATAATGCATTTAGCCATCCAGGAAAGATGCCTGTAGAAGATGTCTCTTTCGAGATGTCTTATGCATTTTGTAATGACACAGACAAGATGGTCAGAAGAAGTCCATTGATGTCAAAAATTAAAAAGAACATAATCATTCAAAACGCACTGATGCTAATATCTCAACAATAACATAAAGACCCAATAATAACTTGGCCACCAGTAACATGCAAGATTTAGCTATGAGGTAGCCCAAGCACTCTCTTCAGGCAAGACCAATTAGAGCCGTACTATCAGTTAACACACTCTGAGGATCTCATTCTCTTTCGGCAAACTTAAATTTTGCTAAGTCATTAACAAAGTCCATGGTATCTGATAAATAGGATTGTGCTTCTCAACACAAAATGTATATGATAAGTATTGCTTTGGCTGAGAAAATACTGAAATCATATGTCCTTACTAGAGTGGTGTTACAGCTTAGTCATGATGTATAGTTTAATAGGGCGAAACAACAGTTGAGCCATCGAGGCTTGTGAGGTTTCAGGTCTAGTTCAAATTCTATTAAGGTATCCTAATTAGCACTGACAGTATAGAGTATTGCTTAATCAGGATTCCTTTTATTGGTATTCTACACTAAATATATTTCAAATTAATGTATAACTGATTGTCTTATGCTTAATGATTTTTGTCTTGTTAAGAAGGTGTGCTTAATGTTGAATTACCATTTGACCAAAAAACTTTAAGCTTGAAGGAATAGACCAAACAATGGTATTTAAATGGTTTAGCATTCCCTTTCATGTGCAAGCCCGATTTTGTTAATAAATTTTTCACATTGATCTGGTTAATATTTTAATTTTTGGTGTGCGCAGGTATTCACACAACTACTAGATCAAACCTTTTCTGATACCATATTGAATTACCGTTACCTAAAAGTTTAAACTTGAAAGAGTCTAAACAATAGTACTTAAGTGGTTTGAGTTAGTAAGTCAACACTAGACTTGTTTATAAGTGTGCATTAATGCCAATATTTGTCCCAACTTGCTCAGACCAATGGCCCACCTTCAACCCTAAGAAAATTAAATTTTAAACCCACTCATTATCCATTCTTTCACTAAACCAAGCGACCCAATTTTGTTTGCACCATACTGTATATTGATCTGTTTACTATGAATTTGGCATTCTTTCTTTCAAGCAACTATTTTTGAATCCTCTACTCTCTCATCTTAGTTTATGCCAAGAGCCATTATCAAATTCATGGAAACCAATTTTTATTGTAGCAATACTAGGTCCCTCTTTGTGAAGTGCTTTTCAGAGAGAGAAACCCACTTGCTCACAGTGAAGGCTTTATAACAGAATTATTACTCCACATGCTGATGGATAATAAGTAATGCTCGATTCCCTCAACGAAGCTCCAAAAAAAAAAAAAATCATTTCTCCCTTCCAACATGTCACCAAAAGTGAATTTGAAGAAATTTATATTCATTAATTGCATAGTCATTTGACCTTAACGATCTAGAAATTGTTTGTGCTTATATGTATGTGCTATGTCATGAATTTTTGGGCATGAAAAGCAAGTGAATCATTGTTATATTTTTTCCGTTCTGCTTGAATGTAGATACTAGAGCTGGGAAACCAGTGCTGAATTGGGCTCGACGACACAAGATTGCATTGGGTATAGCCAGGGGACTGGCATATCTTCATACTGGTATTGAGACACCCATCACACATGGGAATGTAAGATCCAAAAATGTGCTTGTGGATGACTTTTTCGTGTCCAGGCTCACTGAATTTGGACTTCACAAGCTAATGGTCCCATCAGTTGCTGATGAAATGGTAGCACTTGCGAAGGCTGATGGTTACAAGGCACCAGAACTTCAAAGGATGAAGAAATGCGATTCCAGGACAGATGTTTATGCGTTTGGGATAATTTTATTGGAAATTCTGCTAGGAAAGAGGCCAGGAAAAAGTGGGAGAAATGGTGAGTTTGTGGACTTGCCTTCGATGGTGAAAGTGGCAGTTTTGGAGGAGACAACAATGGAGGTTTTTGATGTGGATGTTTTGAAGGGGATAAGAAATCCAATGGAAGAAGGGTTAGTTCAGGCATTGAAGCTTGCAATGGGTTGCTGTGCTCCAGTAGCTTCAGTTAGACCCACCATGGATGAAGTTGTGAAGCAGTTGGAAGAGAATAGACCAAGAAACAGGTCAGCTTTGTATAGCCCAACTGAAACAAGGAGTGAAATTGGTACCCCTTTCTGAGCTTTTCTTTTTTCTGACATTTTCTTCAAATTATGTTTTTTAATGATCATTTTGTCTCTCTCACTAAATAGGTAATTGTAGTTAAGTGAATGGTTCGATATTTTCAAAACTAGGTTATAATTCTAGGGATGGGACGTCAGTTATTATTGCCTTTTGTGATTCACTATATTGCATATTATGCAGTGTCGATTTTCAGAATTATTAAGCATGTTAAAATCTTGGTCGTATTCGAAACGGTCCCTTCATATTCTCATACCCACATTTCGTACGAGTGACAGGGGATGCAACACGCAGAATGGCATGAAAGTTCCAAGTGTTTCGTATGTAAGGAAGGCAGCACATGCTTCGGCCTTAAGCTTTGGGGGGCGCTGTCCACACCTCACGTTCAAGCAATGTGATGTATCATTAACACAAAAACACGGCAATTGCTATGATACATTGCGTGTACCATACATCCTCTAACAAAAAAATTAAAATAGTAATGCAATATTTAAAACAAAAAATGTAAATTTTAAATTAATTTAAAAAATAATATAAAAAAAAATTTTAAAATATTTAATAAAAAATTTAAAATATAAAAAAATATATTTAAAATATAAACAAAAAAATTAAACCTAAACTACTTAAAATAAAATATTTGAATACACACATATTATGCACGTGCCAAGTAAATTAATTTTTAGACCTAATTGGCAGCATCAAATCATTTCCCAACAATTGCTTTTAATCAGTTTTCAAAGCAGAGTAAACATTGGAGAATTAATCCTTAATTACAAGGGCATAATGACCAAAACGATGGGTATTATACATACATAAATACATACATACATATATATATATATACATGTTACTGTTAATTTTGTTTTTCAGTTTGGCTAGTTGAAAAGCTGATGTGGCATATTTGCTAAGTAGTCTATATGTGTTTCTTAAAGGCCAATAGATAGTGGACACGTGTAATGGTTAAACTAGAAAATACAACACTTGTTTTGTAAACTAACCATTGTTGTTCTTGAGCAATACATTCAAGAAATAAAGATGAAGGTTCTTTCTGAAAATATTTTTGGGCATTTTTTCTTATTCTTCTTGGTTAAATTTTCTGCAAACAATAGGTAGTTAGTGACGGAATATCCCTGTGGATTTAAATCAAATTTCAACAATTGGTATCAAAGCCAAAGAAAGTGGGTCACCGATGAGTCTTCAAAATTTTCAATTGAAAAGTTTGCAGGAGAGAATGACTTTAACCTGTAGAAAATGAAAATGAAGGCTTTTCCTATTCATGAGGGTTTAGAAGAATCTTTGGTAGAAGAAGAAAAAATGTCAGCTAATTTAAAAGAGTCCGAAAAGAAAGAAAATCTTAAGAAAACTCGTAATGCTATTGTTATGTTCTTGGGTGATAGAGTCCTACTTGAAGTATCAAAGGAATTGATAGCACTTGGTCTCCGAAACAAATTAGAGACACAATAGGTGAGGAAATCTCTTGCCCATCGGCTATACCTGAAGCAACAGTTATATGCCTTCAATCTTGAAGAGGGAGGATCGTTGAGAGAGCACCTCGACAACGTCGACAAAATTATTTTGGATATTAAGACCATGACATCAGATATGAAGACAAAGACCAAGCTTTTATGGTGCTAACCTCTCTTCCACCAAGTTATGAGCATTTTGTTGAAACCCTTTTGTATGAGAAAGACACGATTAGTATGGATGATGTGAAATCGGTCTTGAGTTCCAAAGAGTAGAGTAAAAAGGCAAAGTCAGAGACAGCGATATATTTGTTGAACAAGTGTCCTACTGCTGCTCTTAATTTCAAAACTCTTGAGAAACTCTGGTCAGGTCACCCTCCTAGCCTTGGTTATTTAAGAATCTTCGAATGTACTGCATATGCTTACTTGAGGCAAGGAAAACTAGATCCTAAAGCTATAAAAGGAGTGTTTGTAGGCTATCCAAAAATTGCTAAAGGTTATAAGTTGTGGTTTCATGATGATAGGTATGGAAAATGCATTATAAATAGGGATGTGTCTTTCCATGAAGAAGAACTGGCCCATAACAAACTACTGATAGGTATTACTCGTCAAACTGGAGGAAAAGAAAAAAAGCAACCTTAGTTTAAGGTGGAACTCAATGATAGTAGAAGCAAAGATGCTAAAATTACTAGTAAACCAGAAGTTGTGTCTCAGGATGATGATCATGATTAGCAGGATATTCAAGACTAGAATTTGACTAGAGACAGCAAAAAGGCAAGTGAAGCCTCCATTCAATATAGACATGCAGACCTTATTGTAAATGCATTATCTATTAGAGAAGTTCTTAAAAATTTAGAACCAACTTCAGTTTTAAAGACATTGAAGGGTCTAGAATCTCAGAAATGGTTGGCAGCCATAAGGGATGAAATGGAATATTTAAGAAAGAGCAAGACTTGGACTTTGGTTCATAAACCAAAAAGAAGGAAGCTAGTTGGATTCAAATGGATTTTTGTTAAAAAAAAAGGTTGATTTAGAATCTGGTGAATTGAAATTCAAGGCAAGATTTGTGGCAAAAAGTTTAATTAAAGGGAAAGAGTTGATTTCACAGAAGTTTTCTCTCCTATGGTAAGGCACACATTAATTAGAATTTTATTATCACTTGTTACTGTGTATAAAATTGAGTTAGAGCAAATGGATGTAAGAACAACATTCTTACGTGGAAAACTAAATGAAGTGATATATATGTCCCAACCAGAAAACTTTGTTGAGAAAGGGAAGGAAGACATGGTTTATCTATTGCATAAGTCAATTTATGGACTTAAGATATCTTCAAGGCAATGGAATCTCAGGTTTAATGAATTCATGATCAATAAGGGACATACTAGGGGCTCATTTGACTATTATGTATATTTTAAATGTGATGGACAAGGTAATTTGATCTATTTGTTGATATATGTGGATAACAAGCTAATAGCATATAAACACATGGATAAGATCAAGAAGTTGAAGGATAAATTAAGTTCTAAGTTTGACATGAAAGATCTTAGTCCTTCCAAGAGGATTCTTGGAATTGATATAAAAAGAGGCACTAAAAATGGTCAATTAATGTTTGAAGTGTAAGGTCTTATGTTGCTCGTCTTAAGTTGTGTTTGCATAGTGGCATGCCAATTAGTTACTATTTGAAATTGACATTTAGTTTGTTCATGTTGGATAAATTGTTACTTGTTGGAGTTGGCAATGACTTCATTTTTGTATGAAGGCAGTATGATGAAATGAAAGCTGTTGACTAGTGAACTTAAAGTCAAAACAAAATGAAGGAGGGGAGTTGTTACTGTTAAATTCTGTTTTTTAGTTTGAATAGTTGAAAAGGCGATGTGGCATGTTTGTTAAGTAGTCTATATGTGTTTATTAAAGGCCGATAAATAGTGTACACATGTAATGATTAGACTATAAAAAACAACACTTGCTTTGTAAAGTAGTCGTTGCTGTTCTTGAGAAATACATACAAGAAATAAAAAAGAAGCTTTTTCTCTAAAATTCTTTTAGAGCATTCTTTCTCGTTCTTCTTGATTAAATAGATAATTGGTGATAGAATATCTCTGTGGGTTGAGCTCAAATTTGAACAATATATATATATATATATATTAGTTATAATATCCAATTATATAAGGCTGAAAGGAATTTCTCATTTATAACAGACCAACGACGTCCAAATTAATTAAAATACAAGAAATAACAAAGAAGATACACAGACTCGGAGATAAGTAAAGAAGCCAATTGATATGGAGATTACATACTTTTTAAGTGAAAATGAAGGAAAAAAGAAGTGAACAACACTATGGCAACTGAAAAGTATGTCGAGGTCTACAATGGCATTATGACAAGTGAAAGTTAGGGCTAAGCATAGGTTCGGGATCAATTTGGAACCTTGCGAAATCAGACCGATCGGTTTAGTTCATGAACAGGAACTTGTTTATTTTAATTCTGTTCCGATTTTACAAGATAAAGCATCCAATCGAACTATAAAACCAAAGCATACTATTTTACTAGACATAACATTTATTTAAATTAATTTGCAATAGATTTTGTAGTTAATAAAACAATAATATTTAAAATTTTTCATTAAAATTGTAAAAAATTAATTTTATTATTTTTAAATAAATACTTTTAAAAATTTATTACTGAATTTGTATAAACGTAACTCTTATATAAAATATATTTATATTTACTTCAGTAAATAATTTATCTAAAAAAATACTCTTTAACTATTAAGTTATATATAAAGAATTAATCAATGTGTTATAATATTTATTTAATTTAATTTAATATATTATTTGTATAATAATTTAATAAAATAGTATTGTACATATATTTATTTTAAAATTATTGAACAAGTTAACAAATAAACAAATAAATATATAGTATTATAAAAAATAATTTTTTTGTGATGTATATTAACTTAAGTAATAATACACTATTTTCAAATAATTTGTCGTTTATTAATTATTTTTAATTACTTATTTCTCTTTTCTTTTTTCATTCATATAATTTATTATTTTTATAATTTAATATTATTGATTTTATTTTAAATTTTTTATTGAGTTAAATTTATGGTTTAAATGAATACTTACAATATTTTATTTAAATGAAACTTTATAATATAAGTTTTGNTTTTTTTAATGAAATACCTCTTTAGCAAATGGATTTAAGGGGGCAAGATATCTGTTTCCCTGGCTGTTAATTGTGGGATTAGCGCTTCCGCCAATAGCATACATTTCCCAGTGTGTGTAGTCATTGTTAACTACGTGGAAATACCCATGCCTACACCTGTCAAAGACCCCCCCAATTCACAGTCAATTTAAAGCATCTTCGATGCCCTATGTTTTGCTTGAAACAAATAAAAGCAATGGTCGCACTAAATATATGTGTTTTTACCTTGGCATTCTCTGGACAAGACCTTCACCAAAATGGTTGTAAGCTATGGTCACTTGCATAATCTTGTCCCTTGTGTAGGAGTCACTGTGGCCCAATAGCATAACCTGTATAATATCACATTAGATAATCCTAGTCCTGCTCAATGATTACTTACATGGCAAATTATTTTATGCATAGAAGAAAAAGACAGATTACCTCATTATGGTGAGTGAAGTAGTTGTTGGAGATAGTAATCGCAGTTGATCCCATAATAGCATCTATAAGACCATCAGCACAATTAGATAAAGAATTGTGATCAATCCAAATATGGCTTGATCCGAAAATGGAAATGCCGTCTCCGTCAGCTATTGTCCTCCAACCATAGTGACTCGGCGAGCTTCGAACCATGGCATTGCCAGTAGGTTTACAGTTATGGATATGTATGCCATGAATAATAACATTTGTGATGTATTGGATTGTGATGCAAGCTCCATTAGCAATGTGGACATTGGCTCCGCGACCATCAATTGTCTTAAAGCTATTCATTATGAGCTCTTGCTTGAGTCTAATTACCATGTCACGCTTGAACACGATCCATAAAGGCCTGTCCTGGATGACAGCATGGCGGAGTGTGCCTGGTCTGGGGTTAACTGGATCGTCATCGCTTGGGTCACTAACAACGTAAAACTTGCCATCACGGCCACCGATGGCGTTGCGTCCGAAACCAATGGCGCAGTCAGCAAGACGTCTGCGGCGAAAGTACCAGCGGCGGTCACAGCGCCAGCAATCATCAATTGGGTTGCCAGTTCCACATGAGAAATATCCCAAATTTCTCCCTTCAATACTGTTGCGAATTGTCCTGATAAATTTAAAATAAACATAATTTCAATGTCAATATAATCATTTGATTATCAAAGCATGTGAAGATTAATTAAAATAAGGCGACATTGATGGACAATTAAAATGGCAATGCTAATATGTTTTAGAATTTTAAATAATCGCTTAAAACAGAGTTTAGAGGTGTGTTGTTCTTAGGCTGGCCATGTGAAATAACGATAGATGTTTACTGATAGATGAATACGGCTCATACGGAAAGTCGATATTATTGACCACGAGAAATAAATGCTAGGTGTGGGGAGGCACTGATCCCTGTCTAGTACTGGGTACGTCGGTGGACATTAAAAATTGAGCGCATTCATTCAATAACATAGATATGTCAGTGGAGCAATTACTACTTGATCAAGATCAACAAAGAATTCCAGACAAGTTTTCCTGCATGAAACCAGATCTGTGATTTGCGTGCTGTCTAAACCTCTTGACAGCTGGACGAAGAGAGCATAATTTAAGTAGTCTACCCAACCAATTTAGGATACAAAGCATTCCATGAAATTAAATTATTTGTAATTTCAACTGAATGCGTTGAGTGAACAAAACAGGGCAGATCCCCTTCTCTGCTCTCTTCTGTAAGTGGTATGAAGTAACCATGACAAACTATTTCAACACCGCAGTGCTAGATTTCAATTATGAAGATTAATACTATATATATATATATATATATATTCAAATTACCGCAAATTGATTTATTCCCATGCAGAATCCCCTACAAAATAGTAAAGCAGAAATGAAGACAAACATGGCCATTTGTGTTTGTCACCATATGCTGCTATCACATGCAATAAAATAGCGGCGTGATGCGCGGATTTCAGGACACGGGCATGTGGGTAGACTGACTGGCAACAAAATCACTCGGGCGGATGAGGGATTACAACAGGAGAGAACATGACCGCTGATCCTCATAATCGTAAATGATAGTAACTCCTCTGCGAATATTAAAATAGACGGTGGTCCAAAATCCAACAGTTACAGTCAGACCACCATGTTTACAGATTTACCTTGTGATAAAAAGTTGAAAGGGAAACCAACCATGAATCTTTTAAAGCAGAAACAGAATGGACTGAAAATTCTTCTGGTAAAAGCAGTTTGACTATGACTGGAACTTGTGGTCACACGGGATAGAGAAGAGGCCATGTGGTAAAAAATACGTGTCAAAACTAGAACTTGACTCATGCAGTTGACATGTACGGATCACGTGAGCCCTCATGTAGGAGAGGCTATATTATATACTTATGTTTAGTATTCCAAATATACAAATTAACAGAGAAAATAATTGAAGAGAATGAGTTTCGCGATTAATAACAGGGAAACTCACATGTTAACCATGGAAACAATTTCCTCTGGATTATCAACGGCGTGCTCGTGAGTCCATAAATCATCATCCTCCGTCCTGAAAAAAAGTTTATTAAAGATCAAAATTAAACCACTTATTAGAATTTTCCCTTGAGAAAACGACACTGAACATTTTGCCCCTGGAAATCTCAATTTTGTAGGTCGAGTCAGGCAGTCACCATCCGCCAAGATGCGGAGGCTTTGATTTTGTAGTCGATTAATTGACTAATGTGACCTCACAGTATTTTTATATTTACATCCGGCACTGACTTTGATTGAGCGGCAACGTCGACATGATCAAGGGTGTTTTCGGCCATTGGAAGCCCATAAAATGGAGGTCATGGTCAGTTAATTTTACCGTCAGCTATTTTTCCCGAGTGTGAAAAATAAAAAAAAATAAAATAAAAAAATAAACGTAACCGAATTAACGATCCTGATTTTTCAGATTCATCAGATCCGATCGTAATTATACTATCCTACCGTTAAAAAAAAAAAAAAGGTCCTACTAAAATTGTTTATCTAACGATTGTTCTTACGCCGTTAACACGAGGACCGTTAAGATTTGTTAGAAAGTACAATAGAGGATCTAAATCTTAAAGTTGCAGCTGTTGAACTCTTTGTCAGTATTAGCACTAACCTGTCCGCCGATGAAGGGTGGTTCGAGCTCTGTAACTGTTCTTCTTTCACGAACCTGATACATGAAATAACGAATGCAACCAAACAGTAAGTACTTAAATTATCTGATCGCATTTAGATTTATCAAAAGTCAAATAAAACGAGATTTCGGTCGTAGAGTTTTGAAGGGATTGACCAAATATCAATGGTGATTAAAATGCGCAATAAATTTTAGGGATTTTTTGCGCAGAAAAACAAAAATACGTGAATTGTAAATATTATAAAGAACAATAGTACACTCAAGCGTACCTTGATTCTAGCTCGTGTTTCTCTGTGGAGGTTTGGACGCTAACAAACAGCCGTAGAATCAGCAATGCACATACAGAGACCAATCTTTGATAAGAAACCGCCATTGTTGCTACTTCAAAGCTTTCTCTCTTTCTCACTTTCAATGCCACAGTGAATCTCCCTCTTTTGTCCCAGGGTATTGAATTGGGAGAAGGAAAAATTAGAACAAATTTGAGGCAAAGAAAAAGCTATGATGAAGCCGTCCTTATATGGCAAAATGGACGTTGGGTCCTAACAGATTAGTGCCCAACTCCGTTAAGCTCAGTTAAACCCTTAACCAGGGTTAGGTTTAATTAACCTCACCATTAGCCACACTTAACCACCTCCCTAACTGCCACTAACTGTCTGTCTGTCTGTCTCTCCTCTCGGAAGAGTCTTTACTACTCACACGTGTCAAGTTCGTCGGTTTATCACGTGCCGCGCCATTCCCTCTGACATATCAGCTATATTATACCTATGGGACCTTCGTCTCCGCCTCCGCTCATATGTTTTTTACTCACGGGTGATGGCTATAGCCGGGAACGCTGAGCCCGAAACGCCACGTTTCCACGTGGGCAACTTTGAAGACTAACTGATATTCAAGTTACCGAACGCCCAAGAACACCAGCTAATCCGGTCAATATATTCCGTACCAGAAACCTGAAGAAAATATTTAGCGGATTTTCGGCTTGTTTGTTGTTTCCCAGGAAAAAAGAGACTTCTGATTAGAGATTAGCATGTAATTTTCAAACGATTAGAAAATAAAAAAATTCTAACATATAATTTTCAATTCAGAAAACGGCATTCAACATTTGATTTTGCTTTTGGTGATCGGACATGCAATGAAATGCCTAGTGCTAGTGCCCACGACTTTTATGGCTTCAAATTATTCTACACTGTTATTATTGTTATTTTTTTTTGTCGTAATCCTACCCTAGGTAAAGAAAAATTTAAGCTTATGTTGTATTAGTATAAATTATTTTATAAAATTATTTAATTAATAAAAAAATTTATTTATTAATGATAAATAAAAAAAATTAAAAATAAATTTCATAACTTTTTCTTATTACATTAATTAAAAACACAATTTATTTTTAATTTTTTTTTGTCCAATGCTTATAAATGAATCTTTTTTTTTATTATTAATTGAATAATATTATCATATCACTTATATTAAGAAAGTAGAACCATTTTACTTAAAATTTTTTTAAATCAAGTAGAATTTTTTTTAGTTAAATTTAAAACAAAAATATTTTAAAAATATTGTTCATTTTAATTATTATCATTATCATAATTTATTAATCTTAAAATAAAATAAACAGTACTGTCTATCTATTTTATTAACACTTCATACATTATTTGATAAATAGCATTAATTTTGTAACATCAGACAGTGTTTATTTTTTATTAATTAACTAAAGCGGAATCTTGAATTGATTTATGGATAATTAAATTAACTTTGCACAGCATTGAAATTCTGTCATACTATTCATGTAAATAATTAGATAAATTTTATATAACAGAAATCTTTATCTTACTTGTATAACCACCCCATTAGATCAACTTTGGTGGTGATAAACAACACTTAAAGAAATTTTAATTTTAAATTTATAATTAGATAAATTCATTATAGTTATTTATTTATTTTTATTTAAAATATAAATGAATTTCAGGTCTATCATATAATATAAATAACGACTTTAAATGATAAGTTTGTCTATTTATTTTTAATTTATAATATATAAATACGTATATAAATTACCTACAGTAGGTTGTAATGTTAGTTGACCGAAAGCAAGGTTGTATATTGTCGAGAAGAAAAGAACAAACAAGGATGAGTTTAGAAAATTGGTATAATTTGGACATTTTGCATAATTTTAGCGGTTGTAATAAAGCGTGGAAAATGCCACCATGCACGCCTCAGGCTGATTTTCGTTTTTATTTTTAATTTATTGCTTTTTACAAGATTTTTTTTTTTTTTTTTTTGCCGATTTCACTCATTAAGCAACTGTTTGATCAAAATGTTTTCACCCCACATATGTACAGTGCAGCTGAATGCACCTTGGCATCACCATGGGCAAAAAAACCAGAACAAGATAATTTGTCAGCAAACCTAATATCGGACGTCTCCACTAAGTCAGTCAAAAATGATTGTTTAAACAGATCCATTATGGGTCATGGAAATCGACACAGAGTACACATTATCCGGTCATAGACACCAGAAATTTCATCTTAATTTCTCTAATGGGTTTCCATAAATTAGTTGATTTTTATTTTCCTATTTCTTGTTTATAATTATACCCATAAAATCTCAAATCCACATCGAAAGAGGCAAAATATGAGTGGATAATAACAGTAAATCCAACAATGGACCACTCAGTGGGATGATTGATTGCAGCAACACCAGTAATTAATCCTCAAGCTTTGAAAATAAAGGCTGCCTAATAAATAACGACAATAATTTCCTGTATAAATCATTTTACATTTCTGGTTAAATGTATACCCAGGCCAAATATAAAATTAAGCTAGTCAATTTTTTTTTTTTGGAAAGGATATACACCTTCCCGACAGCCTCCCATTCCCATTTATGAAACTCAAATCAAATGTAAGAATTTAATTTTTTTTTTTGAAAAAAAAAGATAAACGAATTGAATTGAATGGATAGGTTAGGAAATTGTTTAGGTGTGATATTGTAAGCTGCCACAACGACTGCGCAAAGACATTCAACAAATCACATGCCTTCTCGCCGCTAATCAAGGCTAGCTGCTGCTCTTGCTGCAGCAGCTGCTTCTTTAATTCTAATTCCGGTTTGTCCATTTGCATTCGTAATTACTGTGACATTGATTTGATTCCTTCTGTTATGTGCATCGCAAACCGTTGTCCGTGAGGGGAGATTTGTTTAAATCCCACGTTTGAAAGTGGAATTATGGTCGCCCACGAAAGTTAAATAGTGTTTGGTGAGAAAGAATGGTGGAAGAAAAACAAGCACTTGCACCTTTATTTATTAATTACTCAGACATCTGGGAGAATGATTTGTTGTTTATTTCAGGCTAGCTTTGACAAAGAGATCACATTTAGGTTCAATTTCCCCAACCAGGCACACCTCAAAGAAGATCACTCGCGCGCTCTCTCACTCCCCCCCCCCCCCCCCCCCTCTCTCTCTTTCACCTTTGTCAAAATTTCAGATAAAAATCGTATTACAAAATTATGGTTAAATATATTTGATACTAATGAGTTATCATCCATCTTTAAAAATAAAACAGTTAAAATGTTTTCTTTTTCTCCAATTAAATAAATTCATAGAAAATATATTTATTCAATCTAAACTTGAAAATTTAAGTTGCCTTGTAACTAAACATTTTAAAAAAAAATGGTTCTTGACAAAATATTAATATTATTATTTACATTTAACTTTCAATAATTTCATTTGATAGTATTTAAAAATTAAGAGTGATAATACTTCAATTTTAACATATCTTTAATTTAATTTTCATACCACCTGTAATAATCTTCATTTTGTGGTTGTCGTTGACCTTGAAGAAAAGGGCAAATTTGTTGGGCATGTTTGCAATATCTCGAATTGGTCAAAATTATCTGACAAAATAATTATAATCAAACTAGTGATGGTTATAATGTGTTCATTCATTCACGCCAACCACTTTAGTTATGGACTTGTGGTAATGTTTGTGTAATCCCTATGTCATGCTTGATTGACTATGGGAAGACGTATTTTATTTGCAACACCGATATAATTTTTATTTTATCAAAATAAAAAATATTTTACAAATTCAGTATGTAAATATATATATATATATTTAATTTAGTCGTGAAAGTTAAATATTTTTTATCGCTCTTTTAATATTGTAATTTTAGAATATATCTCAATTATATTTTTTAATTTAAAAAATACCCAGCTTGCTTTATCATTTCTTGTTGGTATTCTTATTATTTTTCTCACTGACACGAGGTTACCGATGGCATACATAGATTCTTTATAATTCTAATTTAATCGGTTTGGCCGGTGCCGTGTGATATATGGGGTACTTATCATTACAAGCACTATTATGCATGTGGAATTTGAATCGTTTATCAACGAGCTTGCAAATATATACAATATAAAATTTATTGTATTAAACATATTGATGTTAATTAAAAATTATTACAAAGTTTAAAGGTGGGGAAATATTGACTTTTAATTAATTAGGACATTCGGCCTTTTCTTTGACATTTTATGTTAGAACATGCATATACATAACAATCCTTAATTATTTTCTTCTCCTTCGCATTCATCCCTTGCATTATAAAATTTTCATTATTTCTAGCTATATTGCAAGATATGAAAATATGCCTGCAAGCATACATGCATGCATGCTAATATTATATCAATTAATTAAATCACTTTTACTTTATATCAATTATAAGACCTTTCATCCTAGCACTTAGTTTTGAAAGTATGGCATGAGACTTGCCCTAACCACACCTTCTAACTTTAAATTGGCTCCATTACATGTATGTATGTATACATATATACATATACACACAAATATATATATATATATATAGAGACAAAAAGAGTCTTTATGCTTCTATGTACTATTTTAATAATTAGATACAATGCGAATATCCTAACTTTCTATACGTGCCGTTAGCTAAAGAACTGCAGTTTATTTCTTAAATAGAAAAAAAAAAATTAACAAAAAATAAATAAAAATAAATGATCACGCACATCAATTCAGATTCCAAATGATCCCCATGATCAATCCTATGAATGCTTCATACAAGATACCCATTTGCTAGCTGCTGATATATAAAATATGATTGTTGGCCTTGCCTCCTTGCTCAATGCCTCTCCGAAAATTTCGGGTTGTCAACGAAGCTTGTGATCAATCATGACAGTCCTTGATCATCGTCCTTGTGATAATTTTACAATATTCTTCATTATTTTAATTAAACTATAATATAACATCTTTAAACTGTATAATAAAAATATTATACATAAACCAGCCGTCGTGTGTCTTTTGTATGAGTATCCTACTTGCTTATGTAACTTTTGTACATTGTTGGGGGTTGGCCGGGAACCGAGCCCCTACCACCATGCGAACATTGAGACATAAATACCAAATAGACGATAAACATGTCATCTAAGATATTGAGAATGTCAATATACTTCAGATTTTTAACTACAGTTAAAAATTAAAATTTAAAGATAATTATTATATATATAAAAAAATTTAATCCTTCATAATTAGAAGGCATATCAATCGTATAAATACAAAAATAAAAATATTATATCAACGAAAAACTTTTACTTTCATAATATTTAAGTAGATATACATACTATATAATTATAATAATAAAAATAAAAAATAAAATTCTTTTAACATGTTTAAGTGATTGCGTCTACTATATAATAATAATAAATAACAAAAAATAAAAATAAATAATATATAAATTTATATAAAAACTCCAAATTAATTGGAAAACTAAAATAAGGTTAAAAAAATTTATTATAAAAGGTGGAATTTCAGCCTCTTTCTAAATATAATTCTTTTAAATATTAAAAAATATATATTCAACCAGAATTTTAATAATATTATAAGAGAAAGTAAGAAGTTATGGAACGAAAAGAGATTGAACTGCGATGGAGAAAATAAATGTTACAGGAGGAGACACTGCTACTTCAGCCAATGAAATTCTACCTCCCATTTCAATTTGCACTGCCTTAAGCAATTGATTTCGGCTACTCACAATTGAAAATTCAACAGCCCAATTGACCAATCAACTGAGAATATAAAGAGTTAATAATCTGAGAATATTAATACCAAGGACCAGTAAATTATAAAAGTAGCACCGAAAATCGTAGTGGATCATATATATTACGTACAAGTTGATAACTGTCTATTAGTTGAAATAAATAACCGTTCATCGTACTAAGCAATCGCCCATCAACGCGAGGCAACCTCGACGCGAGGTAACCATCCACCAACACAAGATAATCACCCACTGTCACGAAGTACCCAACCGCTGGTTGAGATAGCTATCATCTAAAGCTAATAGAAGGCAACGTTCATTTCAAAGAAAAGGGGAACGATTATACTGTCAAAATTACATCAGATACACACTCTTTACCCATCTTTCATAATTTATTTCAATTTAAACGCTATATTTATCAAAAATTTTAATCTCTAATTTAAGTAACTAAGAGTTTTCAATGAACACATGCTGACTGCTTTGATCGTTGTGTCTTTGCAGGCAAAGACCAAGATATCGATAACTGAAGACTGAGTAGAAGAATTCACTTATTCACTATTCGAGTCCAAAAATCTAGTATCAACAAACTTTGTGAATTGTGAGCAAAGGTCATTGCGTCACCAGCATTTCAAGCTTTCCACCTTGTTATATATCAAAAACAAATCTCTTGCGGGCACACAAATCACGATCAAATTATATGTGAATTGAAACGAGAGTAGTTTACAAAATTTAAACACAAAATTACTTGATTAAGTAAATTTTGAAATCATGTTAATTCATCATTAAAGCTGGAATCTTTAGTTTCTTACAAATTAATCATGTAGCAATGAAAAAAAAATCAAATAGAATTTCTAAGGTGGAGTTTGAAGTGATGATTTTAATTAGACTACAAAAGGAAGTGGCAATAGTCATGTAAGCACATGATGATATCATTTTTCAACTTTGAGGTGATTTAAATTTGTTTTTGACCCGAAATTTGAAGTGAATATTGGAAGACAATTAGTGGCTAAATTGCATGCGTATAATAGTGACACCCAAGCCTTGGTTGGCATGTTTGGAATTTAATTTGCTTTATTGCTTGGGCTTTGTTTCCCTCTTTACACGTGTACATTGACTTGATATTAATTGGTGCGAAAGTATGAAAGGAACTACTACAACAAGAACAAGAAGAATACTAAGAAGAAGCCATTTTATCACCTTAATCATACCAGCATTGATTAATTAGAGTGCGGCATTTGTGCCATGAACTCAGAAAATCCCACACATTTCTAGTGTTCCATTATTATTATTATACATTGTGTTTTTCTTGTTGTGCTTGTATAAGCATATATGAATATAGTTATTAAACTTTAGACTTGAAGAAACAATAACAACCACCCATTTGTTCAGCCACCAATTCCGACCCATCTAGCCAAAGGATGATCGTGTGCACATTGAGTGCGTGCGTGCATGCGTGTGTGTGTGTGTGTGTCTCTCTCTCTCTCTCTCTCCCTATATATATATATGTATATGTGATTATTATCTTAATTGTATATTGAAAAAATTTTAAAATAATTTTATTTTAAGCTCTAAAATGATTATATTTATCATTTTTAAATTCTATCATACATGATCATTTATACTTAAAATAATATGAAATAACAAATAAATACTAATAAATATTGTTTTATATGACAAAATTTATTGTAACTTAGTGATTAGTATACTTATTTACTACCTCAATAATTTGAGTATTATTTTGATAAAATTGAATTGAAGATGATCAATAATGTGTGTGTATATATAAATGAGTTTAAAATAAAATTATTTAAAAAATTTTTCTTTTTAAATTTATCAATGATTCATTTATCCATTAAAATTGTTGATGCGTATCATCGGAAAAAAATAATCCATCCCCATGTGGGTTTGTTTTGTTGCTGACTTATATTTGTTTTGTCTGCAATTCAACTAAACTCAGGAGTAGCTTCTTCAATCTATCTGTCGGCTGGGTTTGTCCTAGCCCATTAGCCAGTAAGATCTTCTTGTATTGGATTGTGCTTACCTATGCATTTAATTAAACCCAACTCCATTTCGGACCGAACGTTCCCATTTTTCGTTTGTCCCTTTCAGTTCATTATTATTTGGCCCACCTTCTTGGGGTTAGATTATGATGCATACATACATACATACATACATATATATATATATATATAGCATATGTGTATTCTTATATTATTTTTTTAAATGTGTCTTTTAAAAATAATTTTAAATTTTTTATTCATATTTTAAGTATTATTTATTACATATTTTAAATTTTTAATACTTTTAAAATTTTTTATTATGTGTTTTGAATATTATTTATTATTTGTTTTACATGTTTTAATATTTTTTTTCTTTTAATATTTTTTCTTTATTTCAAATTTTGTAAAGACTCTTTCAAGTGTTCAACACACAAAATTTTTTTAATGCAATGGTACATGTACGTACCTTAGCCAAGTCCAGCTTCTTCAACATTAATTGAATTTTGCATTTTCTTTTCAAGGGACTGACTATGTTACAATAAATGTATTTCTTAGTTTAGCTGCAAAGTGATAATCAAATAATTAAAAAATAAAAAAAGTAAAACAATCGAGGCCAAAGGCTTTATAACCAATTGGCCCCACAAATATTAAATAATATATAAATAAAATTAAAAATATTAAAAATATTATTTAATTATATATATATATATATATATTATTTTAATAATATTTTAATCGTTTTAAGTTTGAAGTTGTGGTTTCAAATTTTATGTACATCATCAAGTTTCAAGTTTTGTCGTCTAATTTAAACTCTTTATTGCCAAATCTATAAAAATGTCAATAAATAGTTGTCAAAATTTATATGTATTATGTTTCAACAGTTAGAGAAAATATTTTAAGTTTCATGTATTTTATTTCAAATTTTTTAATTATAATTTTAAATTTTTATCTTATATTTTAAATAGTATTGGTCTATAGACATTATAATGAATAATTATTAAAATTTGTGTACGGCACATTTTAAATTTTATACAAGATATTTTAAGTTTCATAAATTCTTGTTCAAATATTATTTATTAGGTTTCAAGTATAATGATGTTGGTTTCAAATTTTCACCTAGTGTAGCGTACAATACTTATAATCTATAAAAATCCTATGTATTACTAATGGCACTCTATTACAAGTTTTAAACCGAATGTTTCAAGTTTTATGCACTCGATTTTAAATACTATTCAATGGTGGTGTCAAGTTTAGTGTGGATTGTTTCAAGTCTTAGCAAATATATGTATTAGTTAGAACAAATGTAAATGAGAGTTGATTATGCTCATTTGCAAGTGAAGACCCCTGGTGAAATTTTTGATTTTGAAACAAAAACATGAAAAACAACAAAAGACCCACAAAAAAAAAAAAAAAGTAGCAGAAATTATTCAATGAAGATCGAAAAAAAATAAAATAAAATCATCACAACTCAACAAAACACAAATAAAATGTATTACCATATCAAACAAACCAAACAACAGATCCACAGCTTCAAACTCAAAATGGAAAAGAAAATCCATCTTTAAAACATCTTAAAACTCCAATTTATCAACCTCATAGAACCACAAAACCCTAAATTTACAATTGGAAACACTAAAAAAGAAAATTCTAAATTAGACAATTAAAATCTATTTAATAAAATTTTAATAAACAAAATTCTAGAATTTTAATAAAAATAATATAGTTATCTAATTTTTAAGAACGAATGGTTAGCAAAAGAAGGATTTGTGAGAAGAAGTTTGGACTGTGAAGTTTGGGTCGTGAAGAAGAATATGAAAATGAAAAGTTTGTGAGAAGTAGTGAATTGTGAAGAATTTGGAAACTAGTAGCTAGTTTCTTTAATATGTTATTGTACAACAAATTTTAGCGGTTGGATACAAATTAGTTGTATCCAATGATTGAAAATAAGAATTGTAACAGGTGTAATGTAATGTAGCAGTTTCCTGCAAATTGATCGTTGAACACTTAGAAGAGACTGTTTCTACAACATTTTGTATATCATGTAATATAGGGCATTTTCCCCGTCATTTATTCACTTAATGATGAACTTGCATTGATATTGTTTTTTAATTTATTAGAGTTTGCAAATATCATGTCAAAGATAGATAGATGGATAGAGATATATGTTGATAATGGGACCTATGTTATGCAAGATTTGTTGAAATTCACTTACGGTTCTAAGGATTAAAATGTATTAATTACACAATAAATTTCACCATCTCAAATAAATCATTTCTACTCTTATTATCGTTGCTTACATTTGCCATGTATTTTATTTGATGCGTCATCTCAGTCAAATGAAAGAAGAGATGATACAACTATTCTAAAATCAAAATAAAATAAAATAAAATAACCGAAATATAGCTAATGTATGTCCTTTAATGTAAATATTTTTCGCAGAACACGTGGTCCTAATTAAATAAGAATGTAGTCATTCAATCGAAGTTGCAATGTGAAGCTAATTTTGACTTCAATCACTACAGTGTATAAAATATTTTTCTCTGTAAAAGAGATTCTTCATTTCATTTCTTTTTTTTTTTTTTAATTTAAGAGTCTTTTGTTAGAAGTCTTTTTGAGAATAATTCCTTTTATAATTTTTACTCAATCCCAACATTAAATATTCTCTAATTTTCTGTATTTAATGCTTTTAATTGTAATACACAACGCACCCTATCGCAGCCAAGGCGGGGACTGCTTTTCAGCTTTGTAAAATTAAGTAATTAACCCACAAGATGTTTAATAATATATTTAAATTTCTAATAGTTTCTAATGGTTTTAAGAACTGATTTTAGATATTAGATATGTTTTATTTTTTTATAATATTTTAGGATTAAAAATTTTGTTTATAAATGTAAATTTTAAAATATTAATTTAATAATTTAATTTTTGTTAGTGTTTAAATCAACGTTTATACTAATGTTTTGATATTAGAAGGAAGTGATTCTCAAATATCAGATAAATTAGAGGAAGTTCGACTAGTCCCCATTGTATATTAAGGTAAATATTTGTGCAGTTGCAATAATTTTAGCTTTATAAAACTGAAAAGTGGGATGTTCATTTTCTTTGAAGTTTTATACATACACATGAATTTTATGATTGTATATGTGTTGATCCAACTAATTATTTATTAAACCAAATTTTTATATATTCTTTATAAAAGTCTCAATTGTATAAATTCTGCAATAAGAACTCAATTACATATGCTGTGTTTTAGCAACAATTGTTTATTATATTTATTTGAAATTGATGAAATTAATTTTCTGTAATTTTGTTAGAAAATTATAATTATTAATGTTTTTATTAATTGACGAATTTATTAAATGTGTATTTAAAATATGTTGATAAAAAATTTGATATGAACATGATTTCTATTTGGTAGTGAAAATTTACAAATAGAAAACCAAGTGACATGAATGTAATTTATATTTCACGGTAAAAATTTGCAAATAGAAAATTAAATGGAGCAATAATCCTTTAGAATAGTTCCCTTAAAGTACACTGAATATTAGGGCCGCCGTCCTTAAAATAATACTCTTAAAGTATCCTAATTAATGGGGTAGAAGTTTCTTAGAATGAAATGTGTTTTGATATTATAATTTCTCATATAAAATTTTATTTTAAAATCTCTAAAATATTATTTATTGAAATATTATTTAAATGTTAAAAAGAAATCATTTATTGTTTATCTATAATTTTAAAATTTTCATTACACATAAATATTTATTAGCTCATCCTTACTTTTCAAGTTTGAGTATAATAGAGGATAAGATTATTGAAGTAAATTAGATATTTTTCAATGGGAGAATTTTTTGTAGAAGTTTGTTTACACATAGGAAAATATATACATAGTTTTAAGTTACTAGATGGATAGTAGATCGTCAAACATAGCAAAATAGTTAGATTTGAAAATTCTTTTAGAGTGTTTGAAATTATTTTAATTATATATTTTAATTTTTGATAATATTCAATTTGTCAAAATACATGTTAAATTTAAGAATGTTAACACGTAACAATCCACAAGTGGTTTTGTTCAATTTTAAATAATTTTTGTTTGGTTCCCAATTTCATGCTTTAAAATCACTTTTTTTTTTGTTTATTTTAGTTTAAATGACTAAACTTAAGAATCAAATATAGTAAATAAAATTTATGTATTTTATACTTATATACATGTACTAATTATTTACAGATAATTATATCATAGTAAAAAAATATTATTATTGTTCATTATTATTTAAAGTATTTGGATAATTCTTTTTACTTAAACCCAAGTTCAAAAATTGAATCTAAACCAAATCGAATTGATACGTTTAATTTCACACTCAGATCAATTCAATTAAGTTTCTTTTTTAAAAATTGAAATATTCTATTCAATATTCAGCTCAACCTACAACCAAATTGAAATTGAACTTTGTCCAACCCTAATAATGAATTCTACCAATTAAATTTTTTTTAATCTAGATGTTATATTTTGAATTTAGACTTAATTACTAACTAAAAAAATTAAGAATACCTTTGTCTACATAACCAATTTTTATAAGTTATTTATTTACAAGTCAAATGCATGCAAATTTTTATTTCTTTGTTTACAAGTAAAACATATAACTTTGCATGTTTTAGTATTGCAAGATATATAACGCCTTGAAAAATATCAAATAAATATATGGATATTACAAAATGTGTGTATATATATACATATATATATATATATATATATATATTTAAGAGGATTAAATTGGAAAAAAAATTAGATAAAATTGTATAATTTTTTAAATATTTCTAATCCAAGTATAATTTTAAAAAGATTTGATGTCATTTCGTAATTCTCAAAACGTTTTCCTATAAATATCCCATCATTTTTGTGCCCTCTTTATTCTGGTCACTATTCCGACGAGCTCTTTCCTGATCTCTGATTGACATTATTTTTAGACCATACATTTTTTTCAACATTGTTATTCTATCACTATAAACCTCACCTCAATCCAAATTCTGACGAGCTAGCAAATCCTGTTTAAAATTTTAAAAATTTTTTAACTCAATTTTTTGACCAATTTCGATCTCCTATTGAAAAATCGAGCATACCAACAAACTCATTTTGATTAGTAAAATAAAATGATTAGAGAGTTTGGACCTAAAGGTTAACAAATTATTGCCAAAAAAATAAAAAATATTAAAAAATTTTGGCCAAATTTTTGGCAAACGATGCGTCAAATGAAAAAATAAACCACGCCATTAGATTCAAAACATTGAAATCTATAAGGCTTATAGAAATTCATTACCCGCATCGTCAAATTTCAAATCGCCGATATCGTTAACTGGTCAACTATCAATTCTCGGTCAACCATCCTATTTTAGACCTCACGGACATTATTTTCAATCCTAGAGTAATCCGCTAAGCTCATTTTGATGAGAGAAATTTAATCATGAGCTCAAAATTTTCAAATAATTTTTTACACCTAAATGCATGTAAATCGAGATAATTAAAATAGAAATTTCGTCACTTACTTAGTTGTTTATTTTTAGAAAATAAATTAAATATATAAATATATATATTTTTTATATGTTTATGATTATGATTATTACTTAAAAATAAATTTGAATTATTAAAAATTTAATTATGTACTTTTACAATAAAATATTGGGTGGTACGTCTTACAACTATAACATACCAAACTTGTATTAAATTAATTGCTTTATTTTAAAATATCTATATGATAAAAT
This sequence comes from Swietenia macrophylla, assembly GCA_032401905.1. NCBI lineage: Eukaryota > Viridiplantae > Streptophyta > Magnoliopsida > Sapindales > Meliaceae > Swietenia > Swietenia macrophylla. The sequence goes on along the minus strand of CP135559.1, from coordinate 3,335,046 downwards.
TTTGAGATAAATTAAATTATTAAATAATATACAGGGTAATTTTATTGAATTTTATATTGTTATATTGTTCAAATTTTTAATTAAATATTTTATACTATTTATACATTAATAAGATAGTGTGTGTGTGTGTGTGTGTGTATTAGATATTTTTGTAGTTACAGTGCATAGTTTATAGCAGGTTTTTGAGGTGCATAGGTAAGTTGAAATTGAGTGAGGTAGGAATGGTAGATGTATATGGGTGTGCCCTCTAAGTGTATTTTGTATTGATTTGATTCAGATAAAATTAATAATACTTACTTTTATTATATGCATATGTATATGTATATAATGGCATAAAGTGTAAATTTTTAAATTTTAGTATCATCAATGATGTTATTGAAATTCGGTATGCATATATATATATATATATATATTCTAAGTTAACTATACAAATTTTTAAGTAAAATCAGTTTACGTAAGTGATAATAATCCTTACTTAGCACTGCAATTTTACTCACCCCTTTTTTTTCTCCTTCAAATATATATTTTTTAAAATACTATGGATATTAAGAAATTAGTAACATATTTAAGCACTAAAGAATAAAATGAGCAAGTTTTCCATTGCTAGTTAATAGTACATTCTTGTTAACTTGTATTTAAATTATCAGATTTTTGATTATGTGATGATGCATGATTTATATAGACCATAAAATTTTAAATTATTATTTTTAAATAAAATAGAAATTCATATAGTTCTATATAGTTTTATTAGATTTATATTTATTATTATTATTTTAAATATATTTCAAAACCCCAAGGCATTTTTTGACCTTTTAACTATTATATTTTTACGTGTTTGCTAGAAATTTAACTTTTTCAACCTAACAATCATATAATTCCTAACTCGGAGCATGATAAATTGGTATTAGAGTATGATTTTACTTTCTTAAGGATGCGATACTTGAAAATCAAAATGAAATTTAATTTTATTGATTTTAATCATTTTGTTCCATATACATCATTTTAGTAATAAAGTTTGATAAATGATACAATATCAATAGAATAACTGAAAAGCCTTAAGCTTGTTACATTAGTATAATAAATTTATTTAGTGCTAGCGTCTAATATAATTGATAAACCTTCGCTATATGAATTTAGAATTGAATGAAAATAACTTGAGTCTAAATTTTATAATTTATTATTATTAGTATAGTTCTTTCAGACACCCTGTTGGTTATTAAAAATTATTCGAGAATCTAGTATTCTTCTAATAAAACGTATATTTTATAATAGTTAAATAATGTGAGTAGAGTTTTTGAATGATTATATGATTGAAAATATATCAATTTGTAGAATTCTCTAAATTAAGGTATTATTTATCGAAAGTGTGTTAATTAGACATATTGATAGGGTGGATCATGATATGATCAAAATGATACCTTGAATCTTTTGCATAAAATATATAGATGTATTAATTCACTTTTGATTTTGCAGTTCTACGAATTGGATTATAAGGCACTATAAGAATTATTTATCATTATTTTAGGATGATTTATTCAATATATCAATTAATAATAAATTTATTATTAAATTTTTTTTAAGTTGAATAATAATATTACTATGATATGATAGACAACGATATTTTAAAGAAATAAATTTCATATGCAAATGTTAGAGGTGTTTAAAAATTATCTCGGTAATAGTAGAAAAGTTATAAATTCGCAACTATTAAGAAATTTGAAGGTGTTTATAAAAAATTTTAAATGTGATGCTATAAGAGTTTAAGTATAATATTATTCATTTTACGAATAGAAGTTAATAAAAGCAGTTATGCTTAAAGAATTTAAGAATTAAAATTCTTTTTTTCAAAACAAAAAAGAAGAAAAAGAGAAAAAATGGTCTAATCTTGTTACAGGTGAGAAATAGTCAAAAACCATAAAGAAAAAGTTTGATATTATAGGAAGTGTTTTGAGATATATGTTAGATATAAATCTAAATATAGGATTGTTGAACTCTCAATTTGATTGATTTGACTATGATATATGGCATAAGTTTAATATCATCATTGGTATTAATTGATTGCATTTAAATACTATGAGAAGGAAGTTATGTTTTGAGAAAAGAACAGAGTTAATAGTATGTCAATTTTGTTCATATATGAGACTTCCTAATTTCGTTTTAAGGTATGTTATAGTGGATAAAGAAAGTTAGAGAATTTAAATACTTGTATTTGATTCAAAAAAAGTTAATTACAAGTAAATAGATTCCTTCTATATTATAGTTAGTGCATTTTTTGATACGCTTTTTAAAAAATTGTTTAGGTTGCCACTGAATATGGTTGTAAAGTTTTATGTTTACTCAATTTTATCTTTAATTTTCATATCTTTCAATTTCATATAATGTTGGCTGAATTAATGAAATTGCAAAAGGAATTGATCCATCTTGATGTTTCTATTTGAAAAACTATGATGTTGTTGACAAATAAGCATGACAATTTCTTATAAGTATGTACTAAATATCTGTAATCAAATTAAGTTAGTATTTAAATTGAATATTCATTATTATGGAATAAAGAGCTATTTGACTAGTTAGGTGATTAAAAGTATTTTTCTAAGAATTAAATTGGATTGAAAAAGTCATCAAACGAGAATCAAGGGTAGTGTTGTAATAAATATAGCAATTAGGACTCGAGGTGGGTATTTTGAGTTTTAGTTATACCACTTAGGCAAATTTATGCCCTAGAAGCCTTATAGATTTCATGAATAACTTTATTTGGATTAGATAATCACTATATTTATTGATGACGTCCTAATCTATTTCATAATTTGGAAGGAACATGGAAGACTATTAGTTGTATTTTAAGAAGAAAAAAATGTGACTTACAGATATCAAGAGGTTAGCTTACTAGGACACATTTTTATAGACAATATATCAATGGAATTAGTTAAGATAGAGATTATACTATGTTGGAAAATATCGATTACAAAGTTTTATTAGCATAAATATTTATTATTGATGTTTTGTTAAAAACTTCTCCTAAATAACTAGGCTGTTAACAAAATAGACGAGAAAAAAAGTTAAGATTTATGAGATAATTGGTATATGAGGTTTTTTCAAGATTAAAGGAACATTTGACAAATGTTTCAATTTTTGTCATAACTAATGCTAAGAAACCATGTGTAGTTTATGTAAATGCTTTAAGTATTGCATTATAATGTGTTTTGATTTAGAATGATAATGAGATATGTTATTATGTTTCTAAGTAATTAAAACTTCATGAAAGAAATTACCTTATTTAAGGTCTTAGATTAGCTGTAGTGATTTTGTCTTCAAGATTTGAAAATATTATTTTTATGAAGATAAGTTTGAAAAACACTCATGTTATAAGAGTTTGAACTATCTTTTTCATCTAATAGAACTTAAATTTAAGATAATGATGATAAGATAAAGTATTAAGAGAATTATAATTTTTCTCTTTGATATCATTGTAGAAAGACCATATGGTAGCTCACATTTCAAGTTATAAATATGATGAAAAATTTTATATATTTGGCTTCAGAGGATTGAGAGGGATAAATAATGATCATAAGTTTTGATGTGCCATATCACTAGGAGGGCCTTCTTAACTTATATTTATAACATAGCAGTAATTTCTATGCTTAGGGTATTGACAAAACAAAGAGAATGATTAAACAAAGAATCGAGAATAAGATGAATTAACTGCAATATTGTAAACAGTTGAATAGCCAGAGGATAAATATAGATGAGATTTATGTTTTTAGTTAGAATTAGTGGTACTAAATGGCACTAAATTAGAGATTTTATATTAATATAAGTGCATCGATTTAGGTTTAATAGACGCTTGAGAGGTAGTAAGATAAATGAAAATTATAAGAACTAATACAAGTAATTATGAATAAAATATAATATAACTGAATATGAATTTTGTGATATAACTTGTTAGTCGATAGAGATTGAATATTTGAGATTAGTAAGAATGTCATTATTTTTTTATATTGTTAGATAGAGGTAGAATTATATTTCTATGGTTTCAGTGATTGTTAATTTGTTAACTAGGTTTGTGTGTTTTGTCCTTATTAAGATGAAATATTTCCTAAGCAAACCTTAATAAATTACGTATGAATTAGATCATCTAATTGTGCAAGATTTATTTATTTATTAGCTTTAATTGAGATTAACTATTTATTTTTAGATTTTGAAAGAATTTGTAAGATGTTTTAAAAACAGAGCTAAATTTCAATATTATTTTCTACTTTTATACAAATAATTAGTTTGAGAGGAATCATACAAATTTTTGTAGATATGCTTAAAATCTATACTAGAAATTTTCAAATAACCTTAGTATTGGCGTGATCCTATAAGATTTTGTGGATTGTGTAAGTCACCACTATGTTAGGCTAAAATAATAAATCATGTTACATATAGGCTATATCTATATAGCGGATTATTAAGGAGGTTTGAGTTATTGGGATCGTTTGTGAATGACCCAAAGTCAACGATAGATTTATTTCATTAGAGGAGTAAATCCTAAGAGTTCATGATTAGAGATATCATTCTCTTAAAGATTTACTTGTAGTAGTATTTCATGATTTAGGATCCAAAGCAAATGGGCACCTAAGTATATTAGACTTCTTGAGATCCTTAAGGGTTTGAACCCGAAGTTCGATAATATTATCCATATTTATTTAACTTCTGAACGAATATAATGAATTTTGAGAACGAATTTTTTTATAAAGGGATAGGAATTATAATACCTTGAAAAATATCAAATAAATATATTAATATTTTAAAATATGCGGATATATATATATATATATATATATCAATTTTTAGGAGGACTAAATTGCAAAAAGAAAAAATAGATGAAATTCTATACTTTCTTATATTTTTTGTCCAAGTATAATTTTAAAAAGATTTGAAGTCATTTTACAATTCCCAAAAATTTTTTCTATAAATACTCTATCATTTCCAAAAATTTCAAATCTGTTCCACCTTTCTTTCTCCTATCTATTCTAGCCATTGTTCTGATGAGCCCTTTTTTAACCTCTGATCAACACCATTTTTGACCATACACTCTACTCGACATTGCCATTCTATCGCTATAAATCTCACTCAATTCGAGTTTTGACAAACTAGTAAATTTTATTGAAAGTTTCAAAATTTCTTTAACTTAATTTTTTGACCAATCCTAACCTCCTATTAAAAAATTAAGCGTACCTGATTATTGTCAAAAAAGTCGCCAGAGCCATGATTTTCTGGCCAATTCTCTGGCAAGCGGTGCATTAAATGAAAAAACAAGTTGTACCGTTGGATTTTAAATGTCAAAATCTATAAGACCCATGGAGATACACTACCTAAAATGCCGAATTCCAAGTCATCGGAGTCATTGACCAACGTTAATCAATGAGTTGATCGATTAACAGTCAACTCTCAATTAACCATCCTGTTTTAGGCCTCCCAAACATTATTTTTGACCCCAGAGTCATCCACTGGACTCATTTCGACAATAGAAATTTAATCATGAGTTTAAAATTTTCAAACGACTTTTCAAACCTGAACGTACGTAAATTGAGACAATCAATGTAAGAATTCTTTCACTTAATTATTTATTTTTAAAATATAAATTAAATATATAAATCTATATATATTTGCATATATTTATGACTATGATTATGATTATAACTTAAAAATAAATTTAAATTATTTAATATTTAATTATACATTTTTACGATAAAATGTTAACTGGCATGGTGAATTTGTAAAACAAATTAAATTCTTGAATAGTTTGCAAAGTGGTTTTATTGAATTTTATAGTATTATGTTACCTAAATTTTTAATTAAACATTTTATATTACTTTTATATTGATATGAAGTGATTAGGCCTTGGACTAGTATATAATATATATATGTGTGTGTGTGTATATGTTGGATATTTGTGTAGTTATAATGTGTAGCCTATGGTAAGCCTTTAAAGCGCATAGTTGAGTGGAAGCTAAGTGGAGTAAACGTGGTAGATGGATGTGGGTACACATTCTTAGTGTATTTTGTGTTAATTTGATTCAGATGAAATTAATGATATTTATTCTTATTGTATGTATATTTATACGTATATGGTTGCGCAAAGTATAAATTTTTAAATTTTAGTATCATTACTAGTTTTATTGAAATTCGGCATGCATAATTTTTTTAAAATTAATTATGCAAACTTTTAGATAAAATCAACTTATGCAAGTGATAATAATCTTTACTAAGTATTACGGTTTTGCTCAACCCTTCCTTTTCTCCTTCAAGAGTTTTTTTTTTTTGCGTGCTATGGATATTTAAGAAACTAGTAATAAGTTTGGGTATAAAGAGATAAAATAAGTACGTTTTTTATCACTAGTTAGTGGTATGTATATTGACTTGTATTTAAATTATTAGATTTGTGACTATATGATGATGCATAATTTATATAAATTATTATAATTTTAAATCATTTATTTTTTAAATAAAGCAAGAATTCATATAGTCTTATATAATTTTATTAGATTTATATTTATTATTATTATTTTAAATATATATCAAAATTTTGGTACACTTTTTGATTTTTTGACTATTAAATTTTGACATGTTTGTTAAAATTTTTAATTTTTTTAATTTAATAGTCGCAATCCTTGGCTCGGGGGCATGATAAGATAAGGATTTGTGATTTTTTTTTCAATTGTCTTACTTGACCTTGTTTCACTGCCTTAAAAAAGCAATAAATTGCAGTGATGTACATTTTGGAAGTACAGGGGATAAATTTTTTTATTTTTTAATTTTATTTTTTACTACTGATAATTTTTAGTCATATTGTACTCATGTACATCATTGGTATGTAAATTTATAAAGGGTTATTTTTATTCTTAAAATATATTTTTAAAAAATACAACTCATATTGTGATAGTAAAAAATTAAATTTATTGGTGGGAATGGACAGTCATTTTTACTTCCAAATTATTTAGATGACATGGTGCTGAGACTACGACCTCATACAGGGATACAGGGGATAAGAAATCCTTCCCGATTAAAAGGAGAATGAGTGATTTTCCTAGCGAATTTAAATTTGTCACAGTTTAAGGGTCACTTCAAATACAATTATTATCAAAGAAAGATTTTCTAATTGTTTCATTTTTTTTATAGTCTATTTTGTATTTTGATATGCACTTTATATTTCATGTTGTAAGAATTTGTTTTTTATTTTAATTTTATTCATATTTTCTTTAAAAATAGTTAAAAAACTATTAACATCCCCTACCTAAGTATAATATAATTTTATAAAAATAAACCTTTTCGTTAAATGAAGTATAATATAATTTTATACAAAAGTGGGGCATATCCCGAATGGAAGTATTCGAAAAACCTCACTCACTTTGAACACAAATACAAATTGACGTGATCCAAATTAACACGAACAGATTCTTGGATGATCAAATGATTTGTCATCATCTATTAAATGAATGGAACAAGTTACCGTGGGCCAAAAACTCATCCACCAGATATCATAAATCTTTATTGTAAACATACGTACACGCATGCTAGAGTGAAATTAACTACTTACATAAGAAAAATTCAATAATATTCTAGGCAAAATTGTGCATGGCTGTCTCCTACCACAACTCTTAATTTCTTTAATTCATAAATGGAGGGAGAGATCAAGCTGCTTTGAATATTTACCCTCACCAGCAGAATTACTATTCCCAGTAATGCGACTGTTATCCATTTTGACTGACAGATTCTTCGACAACCCATCACTTCCTTCTCCACTATCATATCGTCTACTTCTCTGACAGTTCATTAAACTTCTCTCGTCCTGATGATAATCTTGATGATGATTGCTTGAAGTACAGCTCCCTCCGTAAAACACTACATTTCTGTGTTCAAATCTGGCTGCACCGTTGGATTTAAACCTATCCGATGATGATGATGAGAAGTTTTGTGCAGGAAAATAGCCCAAGTTTGAGCTGTGCTTAGTTATATACATTGAAGGGAGAACGAGACCGAGATGATGATGGGTTGGGGTGAAAACCACTGGTAGTGATGGAATTGATGATGAGAAGTTATTTGCTGGTGCATATTGGTGATGATCTGATGCATGTTTGCATTTTCTTGCTGCCGTTCTCTCTTTCTTGTGAGCATTTTGGTGTCCTCCCAAAGCTTGAGAACTGTAAAATTTTCGTGAACAGAATGAACAAGGAAACACTCTTGATGTTGAATCATCTACGTTGGTATTGGCTTCTGAAACTTTCTGGTGAAGTTCATTTTCCATCGTTTCTGCAACAAATTAGAAACAGAAAGATAGTTAGATGACATTGGGTTTATCAATAAAAATTCCTGGAATGGAGTACAGTAGAGAAACAGAGAGTGAAGTACCAAATACATATATGAAGGGATGAGGTATATGTAGTTAAAGAGGGAGTTCAATTCAGAAAAAATTCTGGAAGAGTTAGAAAATGTGAAGAGTCTGTGTTAAGTCATAATTAAGATAGTTGCTTGAAAGTTGAAACAAGGAGATGTATGGGCTTGGGAACAGAAGAGATAAGAGAGAGAGAATGAAGTATTCTTTGTAGGAGGGTATCCAAATCCTTGTATATGAAATTTCTCCGCATGTGCCCAAGCAAGCAACTTGATTGGCTGAAAGAGATGTTTGAATTGGGAAATGGAATCCCCCTTCTGACAAAAATATTGGGTGTTTCATTTCAATTCATGCGCATTATTTGGTTTAAAACTTCCATTGTTTTGCAGGAAGAGAGGAGTTTTAAGTCTTTGTTTCTCAGTTCCTGATTGATTTTTCTTTCTTTTTGATTGATTTTTTTTTTTCTGGTGAGGAAGAGTAAGAGTAAGTAAAGGTTGGATGATGACATACGTCGGTGATCCACCTGCAAAACTGTAATACAATGCAATGGCCTATGTGGAAAGATTGGGTGACTTAAAAGCTAAAGGCAGTGAGTCAGTTTTGCAGAATGGTTAATTTTGCTGCTGTTATTCCTCTGTCAATTTTCTTACAAATGGTTATGGGGCTTACAGTAACTGGCGGCATTCTCCACCGCCAATTCAGATGCAACTTGTTCTTTCTCCACCATGCCTAATTTGCATCTCCACTAACACAGAGCGCAGTAATTTGCCCGTGGTCCATACCTTCTTGACTCATTGTTACACGTAATACTTTCCCACTACTGATTCGGATTTATTTTCTACCATCAATTTGTTAGAAATATTTCACAACACTAACACAACAATATCAACTCTATAATCCCCAAGTCTAGCATTTGTGATACAACGCATGAACACAAAATATCACCAAGTCTCTGAAGCATACTTAAAGAGATGCCTAGTGAGTTTGTTGACAAAAGAAAACTGAAGTCACAAAAAAGAAGGAAAAAAGAAAAACCAAAGAGAACACTGCTCAGAGTTGCTAACTTCAAAAATATAAAAATAAGTATTCTCAATAAGTTAATTGAAAAACCAGACTGAAAAATCAAAGCAAAAGCATAGAGTTTAGAATGATCCACTTTTAGAATGCAATCTACAAGATTACTACAAAGGTTCATACAAACAGACTTGAAAGGCAACTTGTACTGATTGTGTTAGATTGTCAAAGTGCTTTCATTCCAAGAAGCTTATCTTAAACAACATTATCATTGTTTATTGAGTACCTTCATAAGTTCAGGAGCAAACATGTAGGAAAGAACAAATTGCTTTAAAACATGATATCAACAAATCATATGATTGAGTGGAATGAGCGTGCCTGCAAGCAAATATGGAAAAACTTGGTTCCTCTAATACATAGAGAAAACTCATGATGAATTATTGTTAAAATTTTTTGAGTTGACTCCTTCATGATCAAAATATTTGTGGTTTTTTTCTTTTTTTTTTTTTTGCTTAAAAGAAACCTACAAGTTAAAAAATGCTAGATCAAAAGAGTTCGTAATTTTTAGAAGCTTTATGCCTAACTAATGTTTGACTAGTGCTCAAACTATATTCTCCAAAAGAGTTCGAGAAGCTTGGTGCCTGACTAGCACTCAATTGGCACTCGAGTGGCCACTTTTCCTGAAAAGCTTGTTCTCCTAGTTCCTAAATTCTGTTCGAGTGGCCTTGTAAAAATATAAATATATCAAGTCACAACCTAGGGTTTATGATGAATAATTTTGAGAGTTTTCAATTCTTTGTACAAAGAAATTCTTTTTTGAGTTTTCTTTTCTTTGCCAACTAAATTTCTTTCAAAAGAAATAAAAATTCTTCTTTGTCCTTTGAGATTATTATTAACTTCTCTTAAGAAATTTTTTCACTGTTCTCTCTCTCTCTCTCTCAAAAATTTAACTATAAGCCTTCATAGTTTTAAAAGGCGTCATTTCTCAGTTTTATAAAAGAGAGTTTTAGAGGTTTGACTAACCAATACTACTTAGAGTGAGTTACTCATAAAGTAGTTAAATTTGGGAGTACAAGAGTTCTTGTAAGAAATTACTAATTATAAGTATTTCTTTTTCTAATGAAATATTTTGGTGGCTTATGTATCTACTTGGAAGATTTTTATTTTGTCAAAAGTTCTTCATATAATTTTTCTTCAATAATAAATCACGGTGCTTATTATTTTATTTCTTTATTACTTTATCTATGATTTGTTATTGTATTATGATTAATGTTAATGTTATTGAGATTGAATTTTCTAGTCTTATAGCCTAAACATAGATTTTTCAGTCGGTATCAAACATTAAACATGATCTTTAACCCTTATTAAGTCTAAATGAAAAATATATAGGTTTGTCTATCCCACCTTACTTTTAATAGAAATAATTACTCATATTGAAAAGTAGGAATGAGACCATTTTTTAAGTTTATAGATGAAAGTGTATGAATGTTTTATGTAAGAACCTAAAGTCCTCTTACTATTATTATTGAAGGAGTTATTATTCCTAAAAAGTTTAATCATTAAGTTATTATTCCTAAAAAGTTTAATCATTGGACTAAAGATGAGTTAATTGAGTTTAATAGTAATAATAAAGTTGTGAATGTGATTTTTATAATTGTTTCTCCCAAAACATTTAAGAGAATATCTATATGTGATATTGCCAAACAGGTTTGGAAAAATTTTGAAATTACCAATGAGGTAAGAAAATTATGAAGAATTCTAAACTTCAAATGTTAACCTCTAGCTTTAAAAAAATTATGATGAAAAAAGTTGAAAACTTTGATCAGTCTTATGTTGAATTAAATGATATAGTAAACTCGAGCCTTAACCTAAGCAAAAGAATTCTTGCAAGTCAAGTAGCTAGGAAAGGCTAGAAGTTTGCTTGAAAGATTTTATCCTAAAATTACCACTATAAGGGAAAGCAAAAATCTAAATTTAATTAAGATAGAAGAACTAGTAGGTTTTCTTCAAACCTATGTGTTAAGTTTTCCTAAACTAAAGAAGACTAAGCCTATGGCTTTTAAGTTTGTTAAGAAAAGATTAAAATAGAACATAATAATGAATCATTGAAAGATGAGGAGATAAAGTTATTTATCAAGAAGTTTTAAAAGTTCTTTAAATTTAAGAAGGGTGATTCTAGTAAGAATCAAAAACTTCTTAAAACAAGAGAAAAGATTTTCCAAAAGCAATATAAAGGTCCAATGTCAAAAGTGTAAAAGGTAATATACATCAAGTTTGATTATCTTAACTTCAAGAAGGGTAAAAAGAGTAATCATCCATCAATAATGATTACACTTTATGAAGAGACTTGAAGTTGAAACAAGTGAATAAGGTTATTATGAAAAAGCTCTATATTGTTGAACTAGAAAAGTAGTGCCTTATAATAAAACTAGTAAAGTAGGCTGAGTTAGTCTCTAATGTGAAAATACAAAATAGAGTTTCAAAAAGTGAAATTAAGGGTTTAGTTTATGAACTAAAGAATGCTAAGTTACAACTTACTAAATTCTTTAGTCGTACTAAAAAATATAGATAAAATACTTAACGAATGCCAAAATGTGAGTAGCAAGAGAATGTTAGAATTTTTTTCATAGCAACCTTAATGATAATTCTACCTTTAAAATCATATTTGTTGCTCCTACAATGGTAGGTAAAGTTGTTGTAGAACCTATAAAATAAAATAAACCTAAAATTGATCCTAAGATAGTTGTATTTAAAGTCAAGAAGACTAAGCATAAAACTAACAAGTGCTTCTCATTCTATGAGTCACCCTTTAGTAAATAGAAAAAAATATTTACCCTTACAAAGTAGTCCTTCATTTAGGTTTATACCTATCTATTATGAATGTAGGAAAGTAGGTAACATAAAGTTAAATTATTTTAAGCTTAGTAGAAAAATAATGTATGGAGAAAAAAATGTCTACTATTCATAGATTTAATTTTTCTCAAGATATACTTGTTTCTTAAATTGTAAAGTTATCTTAATAAATTAAGGTGATTAGTGATATACTTGCTTGTTTGACTAAGATTACTATCAACTATAAACACCTTTTAAGAACGTTTGAGATAATTATTTTGTTTGATTTACATGCTTTAGTGAAATTTCTTTAGTTATTTTATTATTTTTGTCTTGTTTATTTAATGGTCTTTTTTATGTTTCACTTAATGTGATTTGTTTCTCTACACTTGTTTGCAATAAAAAAGAAAAATAAATATATATATATACACATATTTGTTTGTTTTATTTTATGTGTTGATGAAACTGTTGTATAAATTGTTCACATTCTTTCATGTGAAAATTAATCTCTAGCTTATATCATGTGATAATAAAGGTCTAAGTATTTCATATACATGTTTTAATGTCTTTTGTATATGCATTTGATATTTTTATTCAGCGTGTTTTTAAGTTTATTGTGCACTCATGATTCATTTTCTTAATAACTATGCCCTTTAGTCTGAACATGTTTGACTTAAACTACAAGAATGATGTCCAGGTAGGTAATTATAGATTATAATAATGTATTATGTGATTGAATTAACTTATAATAAGTATACCTTCTTTATGAAATGTCTTATGCCCTATTCCAATATTTAGAATGAGATCAAATATGCCCAAAAATAATAAAAAAATAAATTAAATATATTTAAAGGAAATAATAAAAAATGTGAGTCATCTTTAATTTAGGAGGAGAAAAATAAGATAAGCAATAAAGTAAAATTTTTTTCAGATTTTCATCATATTGGGGTTGACTTTCTTTTATTATGTTACATTTATTTAAACTGATAATTTCATATAATTTAGTTTTGCTTATAATTTTTTGATCTTAAGCCATGTGTGCATTACTAATTATCAATTTACACATGCAAATTACTTGTTCTGGACTCACTTTATTTCACACTTATTAGAGATAAAATTTATTGTAAATACATTGTCTTTATGAATAACATTTACTTGCGACTATATTGCATACTTTATTTAAGTTTTAAATTAAATTTTTATAAAATTCTCAAGTGAAAGGATCTTATTTCAGTTCGTTAACTGGTTTGTTAGTTTTCTTTTTTATACCATTTCATTAGGTGAATTGATTTTCTTCTAATTTTTTTCTGAGCTTAGGTATCTCGAATTAAGACACAGTAGTTTTGTGGTTATCTTGCATGATGCTTTTTGATCCTTTTATTATTCATTAGCCAAAGACATTATATAACTTAAAAGAGAGATATAAGAGTTTGAGGGAATTATAACATAGAAGACAAAAAGAGAGACATACCAGTATTTGTTGTTGTGCTATTTTTTCTAGTTATTTTGTCTTATTGTTCTGTTTCATTTATTGCTTCAGTTGTTATGTTATCTAATTATGCAAACTATGTTTGATTCATATCATATTAATATTTTCATAAATAGTTGTATTTTTCCAATGCATTTTGCTTTGGTTTGGAAATTATTGTTTTCCAGTTAACATGTTTTGTTTGCAATTTTCTAAAAATTGTGCTTTTAAATTTCAGACTATGTTAAATAGTAAAGAAAATTTTGTTTTTGTTGATTATCAAAACATTGTATGTGGTTCACTTTATTGTAAACTTGGTTTTTATCATGAAATGGCCAAAGAAAAATCTTGTTAAGATTTTTTATGTTGGCTAATTCATGAGCAAAATATTTATTGTCATATTTTTCTTGAAAGAAACCTACAAATTAAAGATTACTTAATCAAGAGAGTTTGTATTTTTCATAAGCTTTATGTCTGACTAGTATCTCGTTAATACTTAAGCCATATCCTCCAAAACATCTCTAAAAGCCCAATACTTGATTAGCAATCGACTAGTCCTCAAGTGCCCGTGTTTTCTAGGAAGCTCGCTTAACTGGCACCTAACTTCTGCTTGAGCGAGCTTACAAAAATATAAATATAACAAGTCGCAGAGTAGTTTATGCAGCTAATTTTGGGAGTCTGGAGTTCTTTGTGCAATAAAATTCTTCTTTGAGTTTTCTTTAGCCTTCCTAACTTATTTTCTTTCAAGAAAAACATAAATTCTTCTTTGTCTTTTAAAATTTGTGATTAATTTTTCTTGAGAACTTTTTTCACAATTGTCTCTCTTTCTAAAATATAATTGCAAGTTTTTAAAGTTCTAAAAGATATTAATGGCTAGAGTTCTTATCTTGTGAACAAATAGCTCATTAATTCTATAGAAAAAAAAAATTTAGGGTTTTAAATAACCGAAATTACTCAAAGTATGTCACTTATGAAGTGGTCAAGTTTGAGCTTACAAGAGTTATTGTAAGAATTCATTAGTTATAAGACTTTATTTTCTAGTAAAATATTTTACTGGCTCCTATACCAATCCGTAAAATTTTTATTCCCTGTAAAGATCTTTATAAGGTTTTTTTCTTCGATAATAAATCACTGTATTTATTATTTTGTTACTTTATTACTTTATCTGTGATTTGTTACTATGTTGTTGTTAGTGTTGATTGTAATAAGATTGAATTTTCTAGTCTTTAAGGTCTAAATGTAAGAATTTTAATTATGTCAATATTGTAAGCAAACTAGTACATACACGTAGCAAAAATACATAAAATAAACAATTTATTTTTCAAAATTCATGCGATAAATCCTAGTATTATCATTTACTCCTGCGTTTTTATGGTATCTACATGATTGAGAATCTAATCAAAGTGCTAACTTTTATAATTTGAGTACGTGATGTTTTGTGTATTCTTCTCTCTGGAAAAATAATGATACAAAAATAAACCGTAAGTACTCGCTTAAAAACATAAATATTATATATTTATAGTATTATTTTAAATCTTTAATATATTTTTACTTAAATTATTTAGTTGAATTTTCTTATAAAACTTAATTTATTTAATAAAGTATACACTAATAAATTTAATCCAATCTTTACATAATAAGTTTAGTCAAAATTAATATTTAAATAATTCAATAAATTCTAAACCTATTAAAATTACATATATATATATATATATATTATTCTCAATCTCAATGTATGGTCCTATAAGTTCTTGTTACATTGACAGTAATACTAAAATCTAATTTTAATATTATAAGTAATAAACAGTGTCTAACAATACATCGTGATTACTCAAGTGATAAGAATGTCAATAGTTTGACATCATTTTATCCGTAACTAATATTACCGTGTAATTTAATGTTTTTGTTCTAAATATCTCAATTGAAAACGAGACATAGGATGTGTCATCTCGTATGGTTTAATTGTATATTTTTTTGATATTTTGAGTAAATTTATTCTATCAAATAAAATTAATATCACATATTGATTTATTTGAGTATGACTATATATTTTTCAAAGTCTCACTCAATAAAAAAACTCAAGATATCACTTCTATTATATAAAAAGGACAAATCTAATCTTGACTACACACATTCTTCTACACGAGTTATGACATATTTGATTATTTTATTTATAATCCATCTTATTACTATTGACGTTTAAAAATATCAAAATAAATTATTTTTTATACTGAGAACCATGGTGATCTCAAGTTTAAAAATCACATATACCATTATCACTATGAAAATCATTTATGACTCTCATATAATGATTTATATAGTATTCTTATAATAAGTCAGTCCAATATATTAGTTAACCAATTTATTCTCATGTGTTAACTTAATATCTCATATCATAACATATATATATTATTATCAATCACTACATATACTAATTTCAATACATTATTATTACTCTATTCATAATAATACTTGATTAAAGACATTTAAGAATAATGTCCAACATATTTAATTTATAATTTTAAAAATATTATTATATTTATTAAATATACATATATGTAATAATGAAATAATTAAATGATATATATATAAATTAAAATATCATTATACAAATATACTAAATATTTAAAATACTATTAAATTTAAGGCATATACTAATAAATACTCCATATTACTTAATAAATATAAATGAAAAAGTAAGAAAAAGCCTCTAATAGAGGATTGGGACAAGTTTGTCTTGTTTCTCTCTATCTTTTTATTCTTTACGCTGGAGTTTTTTCTTCATTCATTTGACAAGCTAAAACTAACAAGTTAGTAAATTAAGTGAAATTTGGGCAAATAATGGTTAGGTCTCTCATTTATTTTTTGAGAACGATGATCTCATCTTTATCAATGGAAACAGAACAGAGTCTTCATTTGAAAAAATAATTTTTAGATTTATTTAGAGACTTTAGGTTAAGTGCTTAACATGAAAAAATCCTCTATGTTATGTAGCCTCAACACTGGTCAAGCTATTTTTTAAAGAGATATTAGTTTTCCATTGTCTCTGTCTTATTTCTAGCTATGAGACATATTTAAGCCAACCTACTATGATGACAAAAACAAGTTTGAAGGTTTCTATTTTCTAAAGGAATAAGCTATGACAAAAATCTCAAAGTTGCACTTAAAGCTTTTTTATAGTAAGTGTAAAGAAGTACTAGTTAACATAATTGACTAAGCAACCATTTATACACTAAGTGCTTTCATAATTCCATTCAATCTATATGGGAACTTTCATAGCTTATTCTTTTATTCTTGGTAGGATAACGATAAAAACTATAAGAAACTTAATTGGTGATAATGAGCTTTTCCTTTGTAAATCGAAAAAAAAATTAAGGTATCGGTTTTAGAGATATAGTTTGCTTTTAACCAAGCCTATGCTAGCAAACTTAAATGTTAAAGATTGAATTCATGCCCTGATTCTTTATTATACAAAGCTTACAAAGAACAAGCTTTCCATCCTATGTTTAACATAGCATTTTATTGATGCATGTATTTAGAGGAGAATATATTAGAATATGCCCTAGAAGCCATTCATGTTGTCGACTTTAAGAATATTTTATCTTATATATATTTATCATTTATTTTTAATAAAAGAAAGTATTCTTAATTCATGTACATGTACTATTTTCTTGATTTTACCATGCATTTAAATGAAGTATGTATGTGAATTATTCAAATAATTTATTTAATTATTAAATGATATTACTAAAATTGTTCTCTATGAAAGTGATATTAAATAGGTAATAATATTGTATAGCAGATATGTTGTATATCACTGGTAAATATCATAAGATAATATAAGTGTAGATAATGATAAGAGTTACATTATTAGGATATTAATATGAATTAATTGTTAGATAACTATTTTTTAAACATGACCAAATTTTAATGAATCACATGATAATGCATACAATCAATCAATGATTTATCGTGTAATTGTACAATTGTACGATATAATCTTTTAACTTAAGACATCATAGTCAAATATGATATAAATGTATATGATTCATATGATATATAAGTACAAGACTAATCATGTCTTATATGTAAAAATTAGTTTAGTCATATATTGTTTACATTTATAAACAAATAATAGTCAAAATAGAATCTGTTTGCTATATATTTATATATAAAAAAAAGATTGGAATATTTGTTGACTTCATATAAATTTGAATTCTTAAATGAACATCAATAAGTACATAAAATATGAATCATTAGTTAGAATAAATTAAAAGTCCTACGAAAGAATTTGTGATGACAAATTTAAAATATATTAGTTAATGATTCATAATCATATCGAGTTTAGGGTTTTGACATTTTATGAATCTGTACTTGATTAGGATTGGACAATAGAAGGTTATTACCTATATGGTATGCATAATTTAAATGAGTTTAATGAAATATTAATGGGGGAGTGTCTTTGAGACCTAAAACTTATGCAGGTTACGTTGTTTGTTAGCCTCGTATGGTTATTGTTTGAGATTATTTTGTGATTTCATTGTGGGTATTGTTAATGTACATGATCACATAAATTGTTTCATATAGTTTGAATTAAATTGATAATACTGATTTTAATTGTATATTATATATTATGTATAAAATGTGAATTTTTTAACATTAGTATTATCGATGATCTTATTGAAAATAGGTATGGAATATTTTATATACTAACTATGCAAAATTTTAGTAAAATTAATTTAGATAAATGATATTAATTCTTACCAAGTACTATGGTTTTGCTCACCCTTCCTTTTTCCCTCCTAAACTGTTTTAGCATAACGTGAATGTTTGGTACTTTCTTATTAACTTATATTTAATTTATTAGATTTCTAATTATGTGATGATACATAATTTATATAGATTACTTAATTTTAAATTATTTATTTTAAAATACAAAAAGGTTGGTATATATTTCTATGAGATTTTATTGTATTTATTATTTTTACATATATTTTAAACTACCCAAGCATATTTAACTATTTGACTAATAGTCTTTTATTAATAATTTAATTTTTCAATTTAAAAGTCACCAATTTCTATTTTAGAATGTAATAAAAAATGACATTAAATAAAAAGATTGGTTGAAAATAATGATTCATGAAGCAATGAAAAAAAAAAAGCAATAGAAATTTAAAAAAGAAATTGTCGTGCAATTTTGAAAAAAAGAAAAGAAAAAGATAGCAAAATTTACCTTGTAGAAATCCTAGACCATCAGAGTTAGCCTTAGCATTGTTTCATTCCACCACCACTACTAATCAATGTCTTACCCTTTGCACATTTGTTCTGCATTTCTTCATTTTAACTGTTGTAGTCCTACCTGAACCACAATCACCATCATTCTCCTCTTCACCAAATCCAACCAAGACAAAGCAAAACCATTTAAGTTATTGAGGCAACTTACAAGTAAGCCTTTTTTAAACAAGCAATTATGATTTAGGCTTCATGTTGTTAAAATATTACATATTAATATTATATTTGCCGTTGAGAAAAATAGTAGATACACTGCTTTTAGAAAGGTAAATTATGTTTAAGGTTTCAAATTATTAAATATAATAATTTGGTCTTATATTAATGATAAGGAAAAAAATTACAGATAAACGCCCAAAAGAAGATTTAATTGTGATTATGTTTTTACATGTAAGAGGAAGTTCAATTTAATCCTATCCTATTTGTTATTAGGTTCAATTATTCTAAAATACAAAAATGCATTCAGTTATTATGTTAGGCTTAAGTGGGTTTGGTTATTCTGCAAAATTAAAATGAACCTAGTTACCCTTCAAGACTGAAATGAATTTGGGTATTTTCAAGGCCAATATAGCCCAATTTTCTATAAAGTTAAAAAAGGTCTAGTTATTCTATATATGTCAAAATAAGTTAGTTATTCTATAAGACTAAAGTAGATTTAGTTACTCTACAAGGCCAAATTGAACTCAAATATCTATTAGACCAAAATAAGTCTAGTTATTCTCTAAGTTTGAAATAGAAACGAGTGCATTTAAGAGAAAAAATATATATGAGTATTTATCAATGACATTTTTCCCATTGAGAATATTAGGTTTCCAAGTACCTGAAAATGCCTATGAGAAAAATATGATATGACAACAATTTTTCACTCAAGCATATTATGAGAATTAAGAATGTACCCATGAACGAAAAATTGTAAAGACTTATTTTTCACCCAAAGTCATCCATATGGAATCAAGAGTACCCATAAATTACACATTATTCATCAAAAAGTATTAGCATATGTCCTTGAAATCATTTGTGTTACGGGGAAATATTTTATTTTGTATATAAATTTATTCATTAATGAAAGAAAAAAATTTTATTCACAAATATAAATTATTTTTTTTATTTAGCTATATATATAAATAAAATATATATATATAAAATATCTAAATAATTTATTTAATAGTTAAATAAGATTATTAAAGTCATTTCTTATAGAAGTAATATTGAATGGGTAATAATATTATATAGTAAATCTATTAAATATTTTCAGTAAATATCATGAGATGATATTAATACAAGTAACTTGAAAATCACATTATTAGGACAATAGTATGAATTAAATAGTTAGAGAACTAGTTTTTTAAATATAACCACACAACAATAAATCATATAATAATATATATATATATATATATATATAATCAATGATTTATCGTATAATTATACTGGTGTATGATATTATCTTTAAACTTAAGATATTATAGTCGAATCTGATATAAATACACATAATTTGTATAGTATATAAGTATAAAACTAATCATATCTTATATGATAAAGTCAATTTGGTCATGTATTGGTTATATTTGAAAACAAATGATGGTCAAAATAGGATCTATTAACTCAATATATATATGGTCAGAGTTTCTATTGATTCGATCCAAATTCAAGTTGCTTAATAAACATCAATCAGTGGCTAAAATATTAAATCTCTGATTAGAATAATTAAATATCACATTAAAAAGTTCGTGTTAACGAATTCAATGCATATTTATCGATGGTTCGTATTAATATTGGTATAGAATTTTGACGTATCATAAGTCCTTACTAAATTAAGAACGGACAACAAAAGGATTTTGTTCACATAATATGTATAATTGAGGTAAGGTCTAACGAAGTACTACTTTATTTTGAATTAAGGGTTATGACATATTATTAGATGTTAATCATAATCATTGAACTTTTAAATAATTCAAAACTCAAAAAGTTTGAAATAAATTCATAACTATTTTATAGTGAACCTACATGATCACAATGATAATCAAAAATAATGAAACATATCTGAAAGAAAGAAATATTATTAGTAAAAAGATTAGTAACTTAGATAATATATAGGTCTAAATAAATATATATAAGTGTTATATATAGTTATGAATTCTTTTAAAGTATATAAAGGGTTAAGTTTACTAATTTTTCATAAAATGAAATGCCATAAACCCTAGCCTTCTCCCTTGATTTTGGCCACCCCTCTCTCTTGCCTTAGTTGGTGTAGATTATTGAATTTTCATACTTTTAAAGATTTTTCTTCATCACCTTATCAATTGAAGGAGGCAATAAATTCATTTCATGGTGGTTTTATACATATATGTGATATATATTATGTTGGTTTATTAAGGGTTTGATAAAATACATGAATGATCCATGCTTATTGTTATTGCATAGATTTTTATAAATCTTTCCTTCAAAAAGACTAACTTATAATGATTGAGAACATCCGTGGAAAACTAAGAGTACCTATGAATAATGAATTTTTACACTTGAATACATTTAGGGAAAAGAAAAATACCCATCGAATGCTATTTAACTACTAACCAAAATACTATTCTTAAAATCTTAAGATAAAATTTATTTAAAATTATTCATTTTTATTGTTGTTATGATTGATTACTACCGTTCCAATTATCAATGAATAATTTTATAAGCTTTAGTGCAAGACTTGAAAAATCGTTGCTATTATAAACTAGGAAACTACTATTACTCTTAGATCTTCAAGACCTGAACTATTGAATTCCACGTCAGAATTTTCAATTTATCTAGGCTTATTGAAATGATAAATATTACTCAATAAATGTTCCAATAGACTTAAGTTTGCTTTCATATTGAAAGACAGGCTCACTAAGTAAATATGAATCAGACTATTATAATTTCAAAGAAAAGTCACAAGTATAAATAAAGGTTCCAAATAAAGAAAAATTGGGCTTCTTACAACTTATATACTACAAAAGTAATATCAAAATCACTCTTCAAAATAGTGAAAGAGACTTTCTCTTATTTTTTTAATTATATTCGTCATTCTAAATTTTTTGGTATTACGATTACACACGAAAATTCTAAGATGAAGAAAACTTTTTTCTAACTAGTTAGCACTTTTACATATTTATCTTGTAAGCATTTTATCTAAGGAAGATCAAAAAATTGAAAGACTCACATTTAGCATAATTTTTCTTTCAAAAAATAAATAAATAAATCATGTGTTGACACCTGACAAAAAAAAATAGTATATCAATACCGTGAAAGTGAAAATACTTATTAATTTTCTTCAAGCATTAAATGCCCATCAATTTCTTGGTGCTATTCGAATCTAAGGATGAGCATGTTCACATTGAACCAATTCAATTTGATAATTTGGATTAATTTAAATTGGTTTTAATTTGAAAAAAAATCAAACCTTAATAATTAGACCGATATTTGGATTAAATTTTATTCAAGCTGATCAAACCAATCCAATCTAAGATATACTAAAAAAAAAATGTATTTAGCAGTTTTTTATTAGGTACTTCATTTCAAAAAAATAAATAAAATTTTATATTTGATAATTTTACATTAAATAATTCAATAGATAAATTTTTTAATTAAATTATTTTTTATCCTAATAATAAATATAA
The DNA here is from genome assembly GCA_032401905.1 of Swietenia macrophylla. Classification (NCBI taxonomy): domain Eukaryota; kingdom Viridiplantae; phylum Streptophyta; class Magnoliopsida; order Sapindales; family Meliaceae; genus Swietenia; species Swietenia macrophylla. The sequence goes on along the minus strand of CP135559.1, from coordinate 3,312,422 downwards.
TTTGATGTGGGACTTGTAATAAAATTTATTGTTTGGGCTCAAAGATAAATATATTTTAACATAGGTTTAACAGTTAAATTTATTTTTAGTTTAAAAATAAATATAATTTAATAAAATTATTAAATTTTATAATTATAATAATATTTTGAGCTTAATTTCAAATCAATAATTCAAAATTGAATCATCGGCTTGAATTGGCTTAATTTGAACCCTATTATAAGATTTATTCAAATTAAAATTGATAATTTTAAATCTATTTAAATTTTAGATTCAAATTGAATTTGTAGACCCTGTTCGAACCCTCCAATTTCCTTATAGCCACACAGTTCTCTACAGCGAGCCACGTGTGACCATAGGAAGTCGCGCGCATGGCCGTGTGTCGGTGTGTAGTTGCAAGCTGGTGAGCTCAATTGTCTATGCATTATGTGGCAAAAAAATGATTTAAAAAAAAAAGATGGAGTTAAAAATTAAAAAGAAAAATGTTAAATTTAAAAATTAATAATTTTTTATTTATGCTTTAGTTAACTATATTCAAACACCTCTCATCATTTAAGGATATAATTGTAAGTGTTTGAAAAAAAAAAAGGGGATATAAAGGAGGGTAGAAATAATGTCGAAAAAGGTTTGGATACTTAAAAAAAAAAAAAAAAATATTATGGGTAATGAAGTATTAGATAAAAATTAATAATTATACATATATATATATATATATAATGTCTTTTGATAAGTGATACAGTTATGCTAATAAATTATTTTAGCACACCTATAATGCTTTATTTTTTTAAGCACATTTTTGGTGCATATTATATTTGTTATATATATGAATATGCAAGAGAATTTATTCTTCTAATTTTTACTTTGTATTTTTGGCTTTGCTATCTCAAAATGATTTATTCTGAAAAATGGATTATTTTTGTTAATAGCAAATGATATAAATAATTTATATTACACGATATCAATCATATTTGGAGGAGGATAAGATAAGAGTTGAAATTCAATAATTTTTGTAAGATTAATTTTGGTTTGTGTAATTTATGTAAGGATACATTTAAAATGACATACACGTAAAGATAAAACTAATTTTAAAATTAAATTTTTAAAGTAACATTCATACTGTTAATTTAAAATCTTTGCCACAGCTCAATTGATAATTTGTCACGGAGAACTAAACTAATATTTAATATAATTAATTTCAATAAAGAATATTTCAATTATTTTATTAAAACCCAATACAATTAAACAAATCAGATATTAAAAAAAAAACACCCTCAATAATCTACCAAATTAATCCAAAATCCATAATAACCAAAAAGTTAAGTACTTTACCAGTAAATTCATCAACCCGCTGGTACCTGTCTAAGGAGACAGGTTTGAAATACCTCTTAGTGGTTGGAATGAATTTAATGAAAAAAAAATCACAGCAGGTTTGATACGAATTACAGTATAGATAAATATTCGTGAATATATATTTTCTTTTAATAAAAGTAAAAGATGCTTAATACCTATATTGCATGTACATGTGTGTGAAAAAGATTTACTCTCTGAATTAATTTATAATATTTTTTATTAAAAAAATATTACAAATATAAATTTAATCTTTAAAAGTTGAGAATTTGACACTTAACATCTCTTTTGCATGTATATATATATATATGTGTGTATGTGTGTAAAAAATATTTATAACTGAAAAATCAAAACATACCTTTATTTTTGTAAAAAAAATATTCTTTATTCTACTTAAAATTATTTTGTTTCTTATAGAAAAAAATAATTATATTTTTAATTATTATAATTTTTAAAAAATTGAATTTCTAATTAATTTTTTATACATATATTATGCACTATAAAAATAATACAAGACAAAAAAATCCGTAATTATTTGCTATAAATTTAATAAATATTTAATATTTAATTAAGTGAATTTGATAATAAAACATAAAATTTGTTACAAATTTTATACAAATTTAGCATTAAACTTTTATAGCAAATACAAATTTATAAATATCCATTCCAAATTTGCTTCATTGTCCAACCAACAACCTGGTGGCAACGGACAGCCACGCATGATTGTGCCACACCTTGCGCGACTGCCGTAGGTGGCCGCTAGGACTTGCGCGATTGCTGCATTTTGTCGCGCACGCAACCAACCAAGGCCTCTAAGATTCGAGATTTGCAGCACGCAGTCATCCCGGAGACAGCCTTAGATGGCCGCCTATTGTTTTCAAGCAAACTAAGGATCTTGATTTTTGTAAGTGAGGGAAGAGAAAGGGTACGAATTGCCAATATGGAGTGATGAAATACAAATGGTTTAGAATTACTGCTAATGGTATAATCTGGAGCCACTAACATGAAACGTACACCAATATCTCTTGTTCATTTTAAAACATTTTGGCTGCTTGTTATGTTTAGACCAAATACTCTTATTCAAGAAATTTGCAAGAATTCTTGAACCGTAAGAACAAAACACATGGTGAACAATAAACGCTAATTTCATCTTAAAAAGAAACAAATGTACATGTTTATTTCAGAAAAATAATAAAACCATGATTAACAGAATTCAATAAAAATTGTCCCAATCAAACAAATATTAGGGGTGCTAAGACACCAAGAAACCAGAAAAAAGGCACAAATTACATATACCTTTAAATTTGAATAAATAATATATATATATATAATTAAGTTATACAATTAGCATATATTGACCAGATAAAACCCGATAATTACATATTTGGAAGAAGGAATAAGAATCTAAGGCCAAGGATTCATGAGAAGATGTTGGTAGCCAGCACGCTACCCAGCAAGCTGTGCAGCTAACCTGCATGCAGGAATGAACCATACATCTCTGAAACTTAAGAACAACCAAAACATCTACCAATAGAGAAAAGACTTGATGTTTCTGTTGAGGACTCCTGTTCCACCTTGGGTTGAGTTTTCGACCGAGGATAATGCTTAAAAAAAGCTTTAACTGCTCCATTTACCCCGTCTTCTTTCTCCATGGCCTCAGCAAGTTCAACTGCACGCTTCTTCACCTGCAGTGGATTCAATAAAGTTCAACAATAATCTACTTAATAGCAGCTTGCTTTGAGGGTTTTGGCATGCTTCACAATATGCATTTTGACTAAAGAACGATGCAACTTTGCCTGCTAAACATTGTACGGTGATCACTTATCAAGACAAAGCTTATTTCCAATAGATTGACGCAAATATAAAGTCGGACAATTAAATTGGCAAATGCTGAAATTTTGTGTCTACCTGTGCATCTAGCATGAAATTTATTGCATCAATTAATTTGGCAAGTGAGAATTCATCAACTGGAATGGGTGGAGGACCTACTCCTCTGGCATGTACTTGGTCTCCCCAGAAAGGTTGGTCACCAAAGAAAGGTACAATGGTAGTTGGGCACTATATTTCATAAACAGAGTGTCAACATGAGGCAGAAATCACATCACATGGAACAAGTATTGAAACAGTGAAATATGTAAAAAGCCAGACATCGGTATTACCGCAGCTTTAAGACCAGCAGCAGTTGTACCAGCACCACCATGATGAACCTGAAAAAAAGAACGGCAGAACAATAAGAACTTGCCATCACAAGGAGAAATAATAATAATAATAATAATAAATGAGATAGTGTAACATTTGAAGAAATTTCAAAGAAAGTTGAAAAGATTATGTGAACACATGTATATATCCAGCAAGCATATGGTCACACTGGACACATGATATCACTTCATAATGTAGGTTCATACAAAATCCTTCCATATATTTTAAACTCTTAGCAAAAAAAACTTTTCTCCCTGCTTAAATGTTTATTTAAACTGGAGCCATATTATTACCATATGGACTTTCAGATGCAAGAACAAGAAATCTTTCTATTTGTGGGCTGTAAGATGCAAGAACAAGAATTCACCCCCTTCTCATAATTATGCCATGCCTTTTTCTAGCCGTATATCTAACTTCGTTGATTATGCATGATTGTTTTACATTAATTAGTATATTTACATGTCAGCTCTTTCCTACCAAAATAGCTCATCCATATTTTCTGATCATGTCAATCATCTAGCACACCCTTCACAACACTTGTACACATACCAAGGCCCTAAAAAAAAACATTATTTAAAGAACAGTAGCTATCTCAAGATGAAAGTAGCTCAATCATAATGACACAAACATAAAATAGAAAAAGAAATGCTTCACGGTTATACGTGAGAAGAAGTTTGAATACAGCTCTATTTATTTGAATGACAATAAAAGTGAACAATAAAAGGAAAACAACAAAATATAGGTTATTGAACAACAACATTTCAACCCTCCTTGCCCACTAATAAAAACAAGAGGTTCTATATTTTCCACATGAAAGTTGTATAACCTGGTACTAAACTGGCTTAGCAACTTTGCCAATACACCACATGATTATCAAGTGCAGGTCAATCACTAACTCTTCAAGACCATAAATTGGGCAAAATTTCTGACATCAGTTTGTTAACCTTTGAAACATGAACTAAAAAACCAATCTACAAGATTTAAGTATGTCACTGGATGTACCATTGGACTCTAATTCCCAGCAAAAGGGAGCACACCTGACCTGAAAGCCAGGCCAGGCTTACAATTACTACCACCATGATAAATATATAGCACACAAAAGACAGCAAACAAACAAAATACACATCACGATGAAAGACGAGAGCAATATCGACACTGCTCAAGTGCTACAGACTTACCACAGCCTTGCACTGTAAGAATAACCAGTCATGGGGGCAATTGTCCAACAAGTATATGGAGTCCTTTGGTTCTGCCACTAGGAGGAAAGAAGACAGAGCCAAGTAAAAATGAACCCAAGTGTTGGGGGATAAACAATGTAGTAGGAAACAATGAGAAAAAAAAGAAGAGAGAGAGAGAGAGACAGAGAGAGAGAGAGAGAGTAACATATAAAGCACTAGAATGTTCACTAAAAACTTACAGTTACCAAGGCCACCCCAGCCTTTGTTAATGATACCCCTCTGTGCAGTTTGTTCTAATGCTTCCACAATTATCTGAGTCATTTTCCCTGGCTCTTGTACAGGCTATCATCAAAAGGGAAAGGTGAAACAAAATAAACTAGTCATAAGATAATATAATGAAGAATAAAGAATCATCATCCTTATGCACAGTTGATAATTAGGGAAAGATAAGTCTCTCATGAAAGTTGAACGATCCCACTTCTATATACATAGTCAATGAACTGAATATAATACAGTTACTCTGTAAAAGGGTTTTGTTTTTCTTCTGGGACCCTTTTTTTTTTTAAATAGAAATTTACACACACACACGTGAACACTAAGTTTGTTAAATGGACCATTCAATTTGCATAGGGCATCAAAAATAACAAAAATTATTCAGTAAATCAAATGGCAGAACACATGAATCCAACAATATTTTCAAACTTGGATTCTTCCTTTATTGTGCATTGCTTTTTATATTGCAACACTATTGCAGTACATTACATCTGAAGGACTAAGGTTTATATTAGCCATCAAATAAATAAATAATCTGACAAAGAAATTCTACCATGCCAAGCACTACCTCGGAAGATTATACAACCTCGTTTCATTAACACATTGCATAATTATCATATAGTCAGTACTCAAATATTTCCAACCTTTCATGACTCTTTTCAATTCTGGTGCCTCACACCTCTCCACTTATACCCTTTCTTTCCAAGGGACAATATCATTAACTTCTCCATTGTACCTTCATTTACCAGGTGGGCCTTATTCAAAATGCCCATCTTATTCCCCACCCTTCATTTTCTTAGAAACCCTTACCAAACAACTCTTAAGCCTTGAAAAACAGAAAAGAGAAAGAATTACAAGAAGATGTACACTTGCATGCAGGTTCACGTCTAACAATCACTGATTCCAATAATTTCTACACCCACTAAAAGACATCTGGTTCATGGTCCAAGAATAGTATTCAATTAGTTAGGCGTAATTTGGAGAGTCTCATTTTTCCTTTCTATGGTATTCTTTTCAGATTTAAAACTAGTTTCGGATTTGTATGCAAATATTTTTCTAAGAATAACCGAACCAAACACATTTTCTTAAGATTTTCTTTTTTGATAAGAATTTTCTTAAGATTTTCAATATCTTTTGTTTTAAAAATAAGGAATTAAATCCACATTAAAAACCAAACAAAAGGTAGTCCAAAACCAGTCCCATAAAATACTAGTGTGAACATGTTTTCTGATTAAAAAAAATTACAGAGAATATTAGATTCAGAATTTAAAAACAGCAGAAGAATATCCATTCTTACGAAAATATCAAAAAAAAAAAATGAAAGACAAGTATCATATCATGAAAATTATAGTTAGAATGACTACATGCTCATAATAAAAAAGAGGGACCGGATTTTTTAATACCAACTGGATAAATCAAATCAAATTACGGCTGGTAATTTAAATTTAACTTCACTAACTTTCCTCCACTATTTTCTTCAAAGACAAGCATCCTTTCCTACATTATTTTATATCTTAAAAAAAAAATACATTTCCAGAAATTTAATCTATCCACAAACCAAGACAAAGTTGCCATTATGTTTTGAGAGTTTGTAGCTTATAATATTATCAACAGAACACTGATCTACAAACCTAAATATTTGAAGGAGTCAACAATCCTAGTTGAGCCTGTTGGTTTTGTACATTGGATTAAATACCACTTTCATCAACAATTAGGGATTATAAGGATCAAAGAGAGCTACACCTCATTCTCCCCAACTACTGTACCAATGAAATAAAGTTCACAACTCAAAAGAATATGCTCAAGAAGGCTTTCACAGTTTGAAATCATCATATTTATGAAATATGTGAGAATTAAGGAAAAAATAACTCACAAGGCTACCGAATCCAATATAAATAGGCTTTGTACCAGCTTCAAGCCATTTTACAAGTGATTCTGGAGGTTCATAATTTGATGCAAGATCAAGGAAGCAAAATCCTACCACATCAACCTTTGGTCCCCAGTCTGCAAACCACACAATAAAATAGGAAACAAGAAAAAAAGAGAGATTAGCATCTTTCCTAAGAGTCCTCCTTGCACATTTTAATAAGTAGTATATGTCATTTCAAACCTATCAAAGTTCTCTAATAAGTAATAGACAGTAACCTCTACAAGGATTTATAAACAAAGTTCAGATGTTGATGATCACTGTCATCTAAAAATGCAAAAAGCACACAAAACTCCACCCTAAAGAGCATAAAATAAGTATTACCTGATCAAGCAAAGTAAATGCAAAAGAGCCACAAACTGTCTCAGCTACTAAAAATGCAGCTAGCCAAATCAGATGGTCTATGATAAATTGTAGTTACAGACAGAAGAGATTGATTAGATGATGAAACAACACTCCATGCTACTCCCATAATATAGCACCAATAATCAGGGATTCTGAAGCTATGATTCGGCGGCTAAATAAATTAATCTCATACGAACCTTCGTAGGTTCTCCAAGGCTCTTGGTTGGTCAAGAATGGGAATACAGAAAAGCAAACATTCATTTGATAGACATAAATGGCTATCAGACGAGGTATTATAATTTCAACACCATAACATCACAGTCTGAAGTGACAACCTTTTGGTTTAGGAACAAGGTGAGGACTCCATATATATCCATGAGGCACATCTGAATCAGAACCTTGGGAACCACTTAAATATGTGACAGGGCGTAGCTTCAGCTTCTTTTTCCTAATGTCATTTATCATATCCCGTATTCCCAGCCAAATCAATGAGTCAACAATTTGATATGACAGCTGAAAAAAGAAATGGCTAAAAGTCAACCAGGAAAACACTATAAAACCAGGGGAGTCAAAAACACATGGGAAAGAACAAAATTCAATGGGCTCACTCGATATCCAGCTGGCTGCTTGACACGGGATAAAGGATGTGGAAACTCGCTGGTTGGCCTGGAGGCAAAAGGTAATAGATTGACAAAAGCAATTTAAGATTCATCGTCAAACCATGCAATAGAACAATTAACTGAGACAAAACAAGAAGGAAAGCACAAGTTGTAAAACTGCAAATTTCAAAGATGTTAAGCACCAACAAAATCAGCTAGAATCCATTACCCAGACAAGACTTACGTCCATGGCATTGTGAAAAATATATGAATTGGTATTTTCAGTGCCTCTGCCACATGGATATGACCTGGAGAAACATTTGCCCAAGTTAGCACTAGAATATTGATTGAGATGTCAACATAAGTTGTATAATTCTCCATAAAAATAGATCTAAGTAGATAAAATGACAAGGATCAACCCAATCAACATATTTAAAAGAACAAAAACACATCTATAAAATGATCAAAATGACAATATAATGTCTAAGCAGATCCGACATGGATCTAGAATGATCCAAACCAAATCCACATATTCCTAAGGAACTGAACTAAGAGGAAGGATATAACTACCGAAATTTACCCAAAGGTCATGACAACAAAAATTAATTAAACAGGCAGACAGAAAAAGTTATGTATGTAAAAGTTCAACAGGTCAGATCCCCTCTCTGCCACCCACCCACCCAACCACATTCCACCAACACATATAGTCATCAGACTGAAATCAGTAGAAACAACTTTATCTATGTTTCCAGGTTTCATCCTTATCCTCTTGCTTGAAAAATAAAAATGCAAATAGATATTGCTTTCATTGGCAATATAACCACCAAGACAAAAGTTTGATTTAACTGACACAAAGAACTTGTTTATTTCACTTAACAATAGTTTCAAACAAAACGATAAGAGCTAGTGGAACAACCTCTTAGAATTTAAAGTGCATCACACTGAAGCAGACGAAGGCGCATAACATGGTACGCATTTCCACTAAATGTCAAAAAGAGAACACCACAGAAATGTTGACACCACAGAACTTGTCTGTGGGGGAGTTATGAGTTTTAAACCAGGGGAGGCATCTATGATCCAACTGTACCATCTCTTTGTTCTTATATTATTATGGTCACCTCATAATGCACGCATTATCTAATAACTCCTTACATTTAACATATAAAGTGACAGCAAGTAAAAGTCAACAGAGCAAACACTTCTTTACTCTTTAATATTGGCCCTTTATCTAACAGTAGGGCTTCATCTTACAGACTATTCATAACTAATTCAGTGAAGCAATCCAATAAGAAAGTAAAACGAAAAACCACTTTCATTCTATTGCTCAAAAGCTCACATCGTCTTGTAAAACACGATTCAGGAGGAAGAGATGCTTTCTACACCGTCTTTTACTATTTTTCACTTTCTCATAAATAGTTTCAAGACAGATACATATCTTGCACCATACAACATCTTCAAGACTTACAACCAAAACTGACACTTCAACAAAGCAATTGCTTGAAAACTTCTTCATCAGACGTGTGCAAATTATAAAAGACTTCAAGTCGTTGAAATCATACCATATGCTGGGGGATTAGCAATGATTGCATCTGCCTTAAAAGTGATACCAGAATCTAAATCAGGCTCTCTGCAAGCTGGAAGTAAGGAGTTTATAATATCCTTTATTTGATTTCGTTGAATAGGTATCTCAGAGGGGCCAGATGGCAAGAAGCCTTTATTTTTAACCATATCTGTTCAGGAAAAAGTAAAACCATTAACTGTAAGTTGCTGATAAAGACTTGCTGTCAAATAACCATCTTCAAGTTTATGCATATAGGTCAGTGTAATAACATTTTCCATCTGAACCTAAATTAGTAAACTTCATGCATATCTCTTTGCAGTTTTCTACACAAGTACTGCCAACGACAGAAAATATCCAATGCAAACTAATTCATTCAAAAGAGCTACATCATCACAGAGTATAAGTTTCATAAATGAAAACAAGAAATAGAATTTGAATAAAAAATGCAAGGTGAAAATCTGGAAACACACATTCTTTTGAGCATGCAAAGCAACAAACAACTTGGAATCTATGACTTGACATGGAGCAAAGTCAAACTAACTATTTTTCTGTGACAAGAGAGAAACAACAATAAGACTAACTGGAAATCATGAGGGGTTGACAGGCCAAGATGTGCTGAAACACCGAACCAAAGCAATTATGTAAAAAGATTAGGCCCAAGAACCAAATAGATATTGTTCATTTTGGGCAAATAGCCTATCAATGTTTTGTTCTTGGGCTTTGTAGCCCAAATATGTCTACTCAGTTTGGAGAAACCCAAGGCAAATAACCTAGTTCATGCTTCCCTTCACTAGCAATGTGATAAATTATGTGTCAAGTGCTCTGAGCATGCAGAAAATGCACTTGACCACGAATAAGAGATAGAACCAGCAAAGACAACGGAACCCAAAAGAAAAAGAAAAATCTACATAGGACTCCAAATATAAATGTAGATGGTGCAATTAGGCACATACATCCAGCAAGAACTTTCGGATCTCCGCCTAAAGGATAGAACTCCAAACCAGCAGTCAGGACAAAATCTTTGAAATTTGAATGAGTAGCTAATCTAACACGATGACCGTAGTCCTGCATCAACACACTCTAGTTAGTTGTAAATAATATTCATACCCACACGTAATAACATACTCAACTGCTGGAATGAAAAAAAAAAAAAATCATTTTCCTTTTTCATGCCTCCTTCTCTCAATTGACAAGAAAGAAGCACAAATCCATATCTATCCACAGTTCATAAAAGAAAAAACCACCATATTAAGAGATTATAAAAACAAATGCACTTGTCATAAACAATGGAAAGTCTTTTGCATTCATACTGCAAATGCTTTTTCCAAAACATAACGCTAATCCAAGGTTTTCTATGTTCTATAGAGTTATTACAAAAATATTGTGTAGAATTATAATCATGAGATGGAAAAATACCACAAATAGGACCCAATCAGGAAAATAAAAAACAATAAAAATTAATGTTATGACGTCTGTCTGACCTGTAGACGTTTGCCAATAGCAATAAAAGGCTGCACATCACCACGTGTACCAACAATAAGCATTACTATTTGCAATGGCGGTATGTAGTGAAGATCTGCGGCATCAAGGGGCTCATCATGAACAACTTCATTATGTATGTGTTCAGATGCAGCACCAAGATCATGGGGTTCAATATCTCCAGGAACTTCAAATTCTACAGTTCCGTCATCCTTCACAGTAGCTATTCTGTTCAACAATTTAATCTGCACAGTTTTATATGTTCAAAAAAATTGTCAGCCAAATAAGTCAGAAAAGGCTAAATGGTAACACTATGAAGACTGACTGTGACAATTACAATATCAGCAATAATAACAGTAGTCATCATAAGTAGACATGTTATAATATGGGCAATGCCCAACAGGACTTCACATTTGATAATTCAAATAGGAAAACAATTAATTCTCTTCAATGTTCTTTACACTAATCCAGTAACCTATGAAGTCGAACAAGCCTAAGAAAGGTTTCTGTTAGCAAAAACATAAACAACAATGTAGTAAAGAAAGGTTTCACAAACATCCAAGGCTGATCTCAACATAGAAGCTTGATCAATCATACCTTCTTCTGAACAGAAATATTTTTGTCATACATTTGAGCAGCCTGCTCCGCAAGTATGGTACGCGGTCTGTGACTCTCAGTTTTTGCTCTCTCCAATCTCAGCTGACTTGAGGTTGCTTCCAATTTTTTGCTGCTTGACGCCTCCACAATAGAAGTGTTTGTCTGTGGAGGACTACTGCCAGAAGTTCCTAGACAAAAATATAATATAATATAATATATGAAAACCTAAAAATAAGCATCAAATTCTCAGTCCGCTCGCCTATGATTCCATCAAATTCTCAATCCGCTCGCCTATGATTCAATCTTACGATTCTTACAACTTCGGTCCATGTAAAGTTCAAGATTTGACTAGCAAATCGTAAATTTAAATAACAGAAAGATCAAATATCATGCATAGTAAAATAAACTAAAAAAAAAATCAATCATCAGGTTCTGTTTTGACAGCTAAACAAGTTACATAAAGGTCTGCGCTTGGTCAGCAACGGAACACAAACTCAATCAGTAAAAAAAAAAAAAAAAAGGAAGGAAATCAACAAACCAGAGGACTTGGCATTTCCATTATTTACGGCACGGACACTAGCACTCGTCTCTCTACTATCCACTTCTTTAGCTTCACTGCTACCGCTGCTGTCAATTTCGCGGTCAAGTTTCACAGAAACTTCACCGGAACTGGAGGAAGAAGAAGAGCTCCTCCGTAACTTCTCAAGCGGGTCCTCCATCTGCGCCGCCCCCGATTCAGGCGAGAACTCTTGCCCTAGGTGTCCTGGCTGTTTCTGATCCAGATCCACCATACCTTATTTACAGATTCCCGAAAGTGTGTGCTGTTATTGTTTTTGAGTTGTTTTACTTTGTGGGCAAAGTAAATGTTCGGATTCCCAGGGGTGGCGTAAAATAAGGGAAATTTCGCGTTCGAGGAATCTGAATACTCTAGAGCAAAGGCACGCCCGTCGGAGCAGGTGAGGGGCCTTGTCATGCTTTGCCCAACTTTTTTTTTTTTTTAACTTTTTAATTTTCTTTTCTGATTTGTATGCGTGTATATTTTATATATGACGTTATTTTAAATATTAGTATTTTCACAGATCTCTTACCCTCAAAATTGGTGAAAATTAACTTAAGGGAAAAAATTTGTGTAAAGTTACGTTTATCTCCCTCTACAATAATTTCGTCTTATCTAAATGTTATTAGGTCGTCTCAAAATAATAAATGACCAAAATAACTCCATTAAAATAAAAATGATGAACGAGACACAGATAAAAACTAGAAGACTACTAAGAAAATTAAGATATAGATTTAAGAAAAGGGGCGGCTAGCCTTCTTTTATACAGCCATGGACATATCAAATTACCATGCCCCTTTCCTCTAGCCGCTTTCCTCGTGGGGTAAGCAAACCGTGCCTCGTAGCTTTTATAGAACTAGGAAATCTCCACATTCTTTTTACTCGCTTACCCTTTTTCTTAAATTCATAATTTTGATCACTAAGTTTCAAAAAATAAAAATAAATAAATCAACTCACATATTCATCCAAGTCAAGGGATTCAAGCAGCCAACAACAGCCAAACGTGTTATTGAAATTAATGGACTTCAATGAAGCATCTTGAGGACTTGTTGCTTGTCGCAAATCATGCAAATCAAAAATTGATAAACCAAGACGATTCCGACGTACTCTTATGAAGAATCATAGGTATGTGGGGTGAGAGAAAGGAAGTGTAGGCGCATGGAGAGCAGCTAAGAATTTGGTGACTTGGCCTAAATCTGTTGGCTGACATGCACATGCATGCTTAGGAATAGGTCAAGTGTTTATTAGGCATTTGTGGGCTAGTGTTTTGCTGACAGTTGTTGAGTCCTCATTGTAAGTTGTTAGGCTCATATGTTTAGGAAAAAAAAAAAAACTGTTAGCCATTGTTTATTTAGACTATGTCAGAAGCATTACTTAAATAGGCATATTTTATGAAAACTATTGTTGTTCTTTCTCACCCATAGAGAATTTTATTCACTTTGCCATTGTAGTTAAGATGTGATTGAGACCTAACCAGTGGTATTAGAGCCAGATTGCAATGGCATCCAACAAAGAGAGGATTGAGTGCTTAGAAATGCAGCTCGAAGGACTTCTATATCGCATGAATCAAATGAAACTTGGTGTTGCTTACATGCTACTCCAATTGGAGGAGGCTATCATTCGATTATCCGAGGTTTTGCTTTCAAACAAAGAAGGATCAAATAACACCACTAATGACCGAGATGGTCATTCTCGCATCAACAAAGAGGAGAACAGAGAAGACATTGACGGAGGTCGGTAGATTTTTATTATAGAAAATGGCTAAGCTCGAGTTCTCAAAGTATTTCCGCGACGACCCTACTAAATGGTTAAACCAAGTTGATCAATTCTTTGAGTATCAAAGCAATACGGAAGCACAAAAAGTTTTCTTAGTATCATTCCATCTCGAAGGCGAAGGCAACCAATGGTAGCAATGGCTACTAATTTTATAAAAAGGAAGGGAGATAATGAGTTAAGCTTCACAGGGGATATATGTATAATATAGGAAACAATTAGATGTTTTAAGAATAATTTATGACTTTGGGATAAAATAAAAAAAAAGGGCAAATTAGATAATGAATAAAAATTTTACTCTAGTATAACTAAAATAGTTAATTTGTGTGTAAGAATTTCACAGATTTAAGAAAAAGAAAAGACAAGAACAAGAGACAAAGAAAAAGGAAAAAAGAAAAGAAAAAAGATGATAAATAGTAAATTTTTTATTTTATATTTATTTTTAGATTATTGATTGCTATCGGTTTAATAAGATATTTTTTATTTAAATATTATAGAATATGGTGATTAGAAATTATAATTAGATTGTGATGCTTAAAGTTTATAATTTTTTATAATTAAGAATTAAGGATTATTATTTGTGAAGTGATAATGGAAAAAAAAGATTAAACTTAACATAGATGATACGTGACAATAACTCAATTTATGAATTTTATTAAATTATATATTACGAATTTGCTAAAACTAATTTATGTGAATAAATAAGATATTTTTAGAGTTATTATGAATTTTATTTGATAAAAAATCTTACATTTTTAATTTTTAATAATTTTTTGAATATAAACTTAAAATACAGAAAACTACTTATTTTCATAGAATTGCTGAATGATGGCATTGTTTTGGCTAATCGAATCGTATTGAAAAATTATAAAAATTTTTTATGCTAATTTTTAATTATATTTATTATATAATACTAAAATTTTTGAGTAAATTATTGATCTTCGAATTATTATAAAATTTTATATGAACATAGTTTACTGTCAATTTTTATTTTACAAAATTTAAAGTTTTTAAAAAGAAAATTATTTAAGATAGATAAAGAACGAATTCATGCTCAAAAAATTTAATGTCTTATTATTTATATATATTTATTATTTTCGTAAAATTTTAAGATATTTGAAAATATATTATAGTTTTTAAAAACCAAAGTTAGGGATTATTTAAGATATTTTCTAATAGTGTTAAGATAAGTTATTATATTTGAAATGTAAAAAGACTTAGTTTTATGAAGGTTTGGAAGCAAATATTTTTATATGATTTTATATTATAATTTCGTTGGAAAATATTGTTATCCAAAGCATTAGATAAATTCTTATACAACATAAAATTAGTTTTAGTAAGTTTAAGGATATTGAGTTGTCAAATAAATTAGATAATATAAGTTATACTATCTAGGCCTAATGAGTATATTGTACTTTATGGTAGTGTATACAACTCTTATAAATACTAAGTTTTGATTATAGATTAAAATATTTAAATTAGTATTCGTTACAATCATCAAGAAATAAGTATACTAAATTTTTTAAAAGAAAATTATAATAAACTTATATATGTATTTTAATGTATTTTTAAGAATATTTTTCATTTATAAGTTATTATGAAAGTATTTATTTTGACATTATTATATATTTATGTTATTATTTATAAGTATATGTGTTATTATAATTACAACTGTCAACAATTGTATTATTATGATTACTTTTATGTCATGTGTATTAGTATTTAAGTATTAATATGTGTATTATATTTTAAGTAATATGAAAATAATTTTATAATAAAAACGTTCATAAAAGTTAAGATTTATATTGCACTAAAAAATTGAACTTCATTACTTACTTAGTAAGCAATTATATGTATATAAAATGTTTTTATGATTGTGCTCATTTTTTCATATTTATTATTATTGTTATTATTCAATATTTCGCATGATGTGAGATAAACTTTTAGGAATATCTTTAGTTATAATGGTCTTTTATATTTGTGCGAAAACATATTTATGCATATGGAAGAACTCATCCTTAATTAGGGTGAGCATATGGCTTTTATTTATAAGTATTTATTATTTTTAAAAATTATGTGCCTCTGACACTTATTCTATTTATAATATATCATTCGATAAGTGAGATTAACTTAATTATTATTAAATGATGTGTGATATAGTACTAAATGATAATTGAATGGAGATATTTTTAATAAATTTTGAGCAAAACTTTTACTATATTCAAGTACTGAAACATTTAATAATTATTATATTTTTTTTGACTCATATCATAGCATGCACATGCTTTATATGTATATTATGTGTATTTTATGTATATAAAAACTAATATATTTATTGAATTTAAAATTTATATAGTTTATTGTTATTCTAAATAATTGAAAGATTATGTATGTAGTGAATGAATTTGGTTGAATTTGTACTATTACTTGATTCCCTAAATTTTAGAACTTTTAAAATTTTTTATTTGTTATATTATTTGATTACAGGATTTATTTTAAAGATTTATGGTATCATGATTAAATATATTTGATTAGTTATTTTATTTATGAGTTTTAATAAATATTAAATATTTTTTAGTCTTATATCTTTTGTGAATATTTTGAATGTTATTTGACACTTTAATTTGGGACCATTACACCTTGTGTTTGTGTGTTTGATGTGACATTAGTCAATTTAGAGTATACTAAAAATTATCATCTTTGAATTTATAGAAAAAAAATTAAATATTTATAAAAAATAAAATTTAAATATTTGTGAATATCTATCAAAATTTGTATTTATCTCAAATTTATTAGGAGCGTTGATTTTTTTTAAATTTATTTCAAATTTACCAAAAAATATATTAAATTTATTTTATAGAAATCAAATACTAATAAATTTTCAAATAAAATTGGCATTCGGATGAGTCATGCGCAAACATGCTGACTTGCCTCCGATTATGGATGCAAGTGAAATTATTATGGAGCCGGGAGCCATCATGAAAAATCATTAGGTTCAAGAAGGGGTTGAGATTTGTTGAGGAGAGTCTAGTTAAATAACGTAGACTTCTTGCAGAGGATGCTACGTGGGAAAAAGATATTAAGCTGCGGGACAGGCTCCAGAGCGTGGACTTTGAGGACAGGGATCCAGCGCAAGAGAGGGGTATTAATAAACTACGAGAACCAAAACGTGCTCCTTTGACGAATCGTAGGTACATCGGGTAAGAGAAACAAAGTGCAGGCGCGCGCATGAATGGAGGGTAACTAAGAATTTGGTGACTTGGCTTAAATCTATTGGCTAACGTGCACGTGCATACATGGGAATAGGTCAAGCATTTATTTTAGCATTTGTGGCTGTTATTTTGCTGACAATTGTTAAGTCATTATTTTGAGTTGTTGTGGTCGTATGTTAATAAAGAACTATCAGTTATTGTTTGTTTAAACTGTGTCGGAAGCATTGATAAAATAGACATATTTTATCTAAACTATTGTGATTCATTCTCACCCGAAGAGAATTTTATTCACTCTGCAATTGTAGTTAAGCTTTGATTAGGACCTTATCAAAAATTGTACACCTCTAAGGAATCGGCCCTTAAAAATTGTGACCGCAATATACTATTTGCAATTTAAAAACTTAAATATAGAAATTATAATAATAGGCCCGCGGCCATCCTAATTATACGGCACCTTTATGCTTGGATTTTTTGTAATGCGATTATGCCAGGGAAAGCGCACCTTCTTCTTCCTTTTTAATTTTGGTTTCACACTTTGGGTTGGAACGCCAAGTGGCTCCAGAATCAGGAGTTTTCACCATAGTCGAGTAAAAGATCATTTATACTGATATTAACAAAGATCATTTTTCCCAAACAACGGAAATACTCTAAGAAGTGTATTAGTTATGTGTCAATATTCGAACAAAAATGTTTGTATGTATCCAAAAATTTCAAGCTGTACAGGATAAATACATTAAAGAGAGATAAAATTTAAGTACAATTGGTGGGCTTTGGAAAAAAAGAATATATTAGTAAATTACATGTCATGCAAAGGTTACAATTTTGAAGATGTGATATTTATTAGCAAACATCCGAAATGCAGAGATATTTATATTTCATTTTATATAGAAGCACACTACAATTTCTGGAAATCTTTCTTCAGCTTCAATTATTTCTGAGTACAACTAGTTTTTATATTTATATAATGAGTAATCAGCTTTAATAAGATCTATATGCTAAGATACAACTAATTACAACTAATCAATAACAGAAAATAAGTCCTGCTCAGCAAAAATTTTTCTATTGTGTAACTAACTATGAATTAATAACAAATTAACAACCGTAACTGAAAAGGATATAATCCAGTGTAGCTCTACACATCCTTGAGATTAACTCATCCTATCATCCCCACTCAAGCTGAAGTTCGTGGAAGAACTTGAAACTTGGAACGAAAATAGGGAAAGAGAGGAAAAGTCAGGGGTTTAGTAAAAATATCAGCAACCTGAAATGCAGAAGGAACTTAATGAATTTCCAATTCCTTATTGAGAACCTTATCACGAATATAATGAAGATCTAATTCGATATGTTTAGTCCGGACATGAAATACTGGATTTTGAGTAAGAACAGAAGCACTTTGATTATCACACCAAATTATAGGCACAGCAAAAGCAATTCTTAATTTTGAAAGAAGAGAAAGAAGCCACAAAATCTCAGAAGAAGCAGCAGCCAAGGATCTATATTTAGATTTAGTATTGAAATGAGAAACAACCTGTTGTTTCTTAGAGGACCAAGAGACAAGATTACCAGCAAAATAAACAGCATATCTACCTATAGATTTTCTATCATCCAAGTCATAAGCCCAGTCTACATCAGCATAAGAAATAATAGCAGGAGAACTACCAGAATTAAATTGCAAACTATAATCACTTGTAGATTGTAGATATCGTAAAAGTCGTTTGACAGCTTTCCAATGTTGGTCAGTAGGTGAAGTTAAAAACTAACTTAGCTTATTAACTGAGAAAGAGAAATCAAGTTTTGTGATAGTAATATATTGAAGAGCTTCAAATATACTTCTGTAGAAAAAGATATCATCAAGAGAATCACCAGGTGTCTTAATCAGTTTTAAACTAGAAACCATCAGAGTATCACTTTCTTTGCATTCTGCCATGTTTGCTCGAGAGAGAACTTCCTTTATGTATTTTGATTGAGACAAAATGAGCTCTGTAGAATTATAAGAGACTTCGATGCCTAAAAAATAACTAAGCAAACCAAGATCTTTGAAAGCAAAAATTTGTCCCAAAACAAAGGCTTTAGTTAGAACCTTGGAAGTACCAGTTACAAGAATGTCATCAACGTAGATTAAAACAAGAATGACAGAGGAAGATGTATGCTTGATGAAAAGAGATGTATCTGTTCGAGAGTTCAAGAAACCCCATTGTACCAAGGTTGTTTTCAGTTTGTCATACCAGGCACGAGGGGTCTGTTTGAGACCATAAAGTGCATTATGCAATTTACAAACATATGTAAGAAACTAAGCGTCAATAAAACCCTCAAGCTGAGGCATATAAACTGATTCAGTAAGATCACCACTGAGAAAGGCATTATTAATATCTATCTGCCTTATAGACCATCCATTCAAGATAGCTAAACCAAAAACTAATCGAATAGTAGATGTCTTAACAATCGGACTAAAAGTTTCATGAAAATCAATTCCTGGAGTTTGATGCAATCTTTTGGAAACCAACCGAGTTTTATATTAAGAAATAGAACCATCAGAGTTGTACTTAGTTCTAAACACCCATTTATTGCCAACAAAAGTATAAATGGATGAAAAAGGAACCACTTCCCATGTATTATTTCTCTGAAGTGCATCAAACTCTTCCTGCATTGCTTGTTTCCACATAGGAATTTGTAATGCTTGCTTAGCAGACTTAGGTTCAGCAAATATACCAGAACAAGTATCTATGGCAAGATAGACTTTTGGTTTTGTAATTCCATTCTTAGACCTTGTAATCATTGGGTGAATATTCTAAACTTGTGGAACAGAAGAATTATTATTAGATGTAGCATTAATAGGATTACTACTTGCTGAGGAGAGGGGAGGAGAGGAGATAGGGACTGCAGAAGTAGAATGAATAACAGGATGTTGAGCCAAAGGAATATGAGAAGAAAAACCTAATGAAGAAGAACCAGAGGAAGTAGAAGAAAATAAAGAAGAATATGGAATATTCATCAAAGATAACATGTCTAGCAATATACAATTTTCAGAAGAATATAAGCACTTGTAACCCTTATTTAAGGGACTATAACCAAGAAAAACATATTTGGATGTTCTGAAATTTAGCTTGTGATTGCTGTAACTTCTCAAGTATGGAAAACATGCACAACCAAACACTCAAAGCATAGAATATTTAGGAAAGTAATGAAATAATTTCTGGAAAGGAGAAATATTACATAAGACAGGAGTAGGTAATCGATTGATAAGATAAACTGAGGTTAAAAAAGCATCCCACCAAAAAGAAAGTGGTAAAGATGCTTGAGTCAGCATGGTTATACCCATATCAATGATTGTTCTATGCTTCCTCTCCACCATTTCATTTTGATGATGTGTATATGGACAAGAAAACCTATGAAAAATACCACTCTCAAGAAGAAAGGATTTGAAAGAAATAAATTCCCCCCCGAGTCAGATTGAATAGATTTAATTGGTAGATCTAACTATTTTTCAACCAAAAGTTTAAAATGCTTAAATGTTGCTAAGGTTTCGAATTTTAGTTTTTATAGAAAGATTTAAGTATATCTACTGTAATCATCCACAATGCTAAGATAATACTTGAATCCTTGAGTAGAAATGGTTCCAGCAAGTCCCCATAAATCCAAATGAAGTAATTCTAAGGGTTGAGATGTCTTAATACATGATTTTGCAAAGTGAAGTTTGTGACTTTTTCCATACTGACAAGCATCACAGAATTGAGGAATGGAAACTTTATTTATATAAGGTATTTTACAAATGTTCACAATGAGTTTAAGAGCTCAAGTATTTGGATGACTAAATCTCTTATGCAACAAATCAATAAAAGAACAAGTAGAACTATGAGTAGTATTTGCTAAGGCAGATTTTGTAAAACACAAGCATGAATAGATTATATTCTGACATCGATTACAGACTTTATTTGAAGAAGAACTAAAAGAAGATAGCATGGAGACATAAGTAGGAAACTGAGAGGTTGAACATGAGACTTTGGAATTTGAAGATGACTTGAGTAGCAGCCTATATAGCCTCTTCGAAGCCACTCCCCTCAGCAACACATTCTTCATTTACTTGTCCTTTATGAAACAAAAATCATCACAAAACTCAATTGTTATATCATTATCAGCAGTAAACCTCGAAATATTAATTAAATTCTTTGTTAGACCAAGTACACAAAGCATATTTATCAACTGTATGCATGAAGAATTTGCACCTTCTTTAAAATATAAAGCAGAATTGCCTATATGAGTTATGCTCAATCCTGCACCATTTCCAACAATTAATTTTTCAGAACCAGTGGATTTACCTTGAATAGTCATATTCACGAGATTGTTATTTAGATGATGAGTAGCACTACTATCCAAATACCAGCTTTCATCAGCTTCAAAATCTTCATGCACAGTGCCAACATATGCTGCTTTATTTGACTGATTTTCTCCTTTGTTGAAATTATGAGAAAATATCTCTTGTTGTGAAGATCCAGCTATCTGAATGTTATAGTCTTTATTAAAACGATGATAACATATTTTGGCTGTATGACCAAGTTTGTTGCAAATCTGACACAAAGGTTTTGATCCTCCTCTTCCGGTTAACATTGATCTTCCACCTTGAGATACTCTTCCAGTTTGATTAATCTGATTGCCTCTACCTTTTCCATCAATAAAATTATAAAACTGCTGACTTTCACCTTTCTTTTGAAAACCTTTAGCTTGAGAATAATTTGCCAAAAAAGGGGCCTTGAATAGCTACTGCATCACTAACATTATTTTGCTGAATTCTACACTCATGAGTAACAAGCATCGAATATAATTTATTCACACTCAATGAATCAATTCTACCTATTATATTTACCACAACAAATTTACATTCAGGACCTAATCCACCTAGCAAATAGAGTATAAAATCAGCATTGTTAAGAGGTGATCCAGCAGCAGTAAGATGATCTGCGAGATTCTTTATTTTGATGAAGTATTCTAACAAAGTCAAACTTTCCTTCTTCATTGTCTGAAACTGAAACCTTAACTGAAGTATTTGAGCTTTTGTTTAAGAGCTCTCCATACTACAAGAGAAGATTTACAACCAATCACAAGTTCGATAACTGATTCAACCATGGAAGACATTAGCCAACCAAGCAGTAATTGATCCTGTCTCTTCCACAGTATATAATTTGGATTTTCAATCAATGATCCATCAGGATTTCCAGATTTGATACGATGAGGAGGAATTACACAATCTTCACTGATGAACTTCTTCAAACCATTACCTTTAATCGATGGTAATATTTGAGATTTCCAAGTTAGGAAGTTCGATCCATCCAATTGGATTGGAATTACAAAGGAAAAGTTAGTGTTTGTGTTGGCTGTAGAAATCGAAACGTTAGCATTAGCCATTTTTTTATCTCTGATACAAAGAAAAAGATTTTAGAAACTCTGTTTGCTTGGAGAAAAAATAGAAGCACACTGTAATTTCTAAAAATCTTTCTTCAACTTCAATTATTTCTGAATACAACTAGTTTTTATATTTATACAATGAGTAATCAACTTTTATAAAATTTATATGCTAAGATTACAACTAATTAATAACAAAAAATAAGTCCAGCTCAGCAATGTTTTTTTTTTTTTTAATTTTATAACTAATTATAAACTAATAACAAATTAACAATCGTAATTGAAAAAAACTAAAAAAAATAGAATCCGACGTAGCGCTGGACATTCTTGAAATTAACTCGTCCCATCGTTCACTAACAAGAAGTTCTACCCCAC
>CP135559.1:3185367-3283904 GCA_032401905.1 Swietenia macrophylla | reverse complement strand
GGGGGGGGGTGGAGAAGAATTATTGAAAATCTGACTTTGACTCGAGAGTAACAAAGAACGGGTATTAAAGTGAACACAGAGAAATTCAATGGAGATATTGAATTAGTAGGTACTCTGGATTAACTAAGGTATTTTTGGCTGTCAATTGGAAAACTGAGAGTAAAGGGCTGTTCTTCTTTCCATATTAATTTAAATTTCTTTATTCCAATTAGCTATTACTGTCAGCATGTGACGCTTATGTATTTCTTTTGCTTTACAGATCAAAGACTTCTGGAGAGAGGCTCGGATTCTCTCAAATCTTCATCATCCAAATGTTGTTGCCTTCTATGGAGTAGTACCAGATGGAGCTGGAGGAACCTTGGCCACTGTAACTGAATTTATGGTTAATGGATCACTTAAGCATTTCCTACTCAAGAAGGATAGGTAATTTAGCTTCCATTTCTTAGTTACATATTTGCTTCCATTGGTTATTAATGCTTTTACTGGATTTGGGAATGTTTATGCAGATCACTTGATCGTCATAAAAAGCTTATAATTGCCATGGATGCAGCTTTTGGTATGGAATATCTGCACTCAAAAAATATTGTGCATTTTGATCTAAAATGTGACAATTTGCTAGTCAATCTAAGGGACCCAGAGCGACCAATATGCAAGGTAAAGATTTCAAATTAATTATCCTCTAATTTCATGCAAGATGCTGAAGTCTTTGAAAACCCAAACTGCAAAATAACAAACCTTCAAAGACAGAGAGAGTTTTCCATCCTGAGAGGCTTTTTGGCAACATATTTAGCCATAAAATTCCCTAAAAACCATTGGCCCAATAATCAGCAAGAAGTTGCAATCTGATTGCTACTAAGTTCCAAGGAACAGTGTGCGGGGAAGCTACTGTAAGGTGCCACATTGGTTTTTAATTTTCTTTGGTTGGATTCTTATTTTCAAGCATCACTGTTGGGTGCTGTTTTCTGCAGGTTGCAGATTTTGGATTGTCAAGAATCAAGCGCAATACACTGGTATCAGGTGGTGTGAGAGGAACACTCCCATGGATAGCACCAGAACTGTTGAATGGAAGTAATAGTAGGGTTTCTGAAAAGGTTAGTTAAGCCTAAAATAACATCATATTGCTATGGAGAAATAAGTTAATCTAATGGTATAGGCAGTCAATTATACCGTCTCCAATTTGACAGGTTGACGTTTTCTCATTTGGCATTTCAATGTGGGAAATCTTGACTGGGGAGGAACCTTATGCAAATATGCATTGTGGTGCCATCATTGGTAAGTTTGACATTGATCTTATGTTAACTGTTGGTAAAATGGAAGTCATATGGATATGGTACCTCAATTTCCCATGTGATTCAATTTCTCTTCAATATGTTGGTTCCATATACAGGTAGCATGAACTTCATTAATCTTGCAACTGCTACAAGTTATTAGGAGGTATATGCAGCACATTAGGGTCTGGGGAACTTTCTTGAGGAACAATCCCAAGTTGTTCTCTTTAACACACTGTTCATGCAGAACAAGGTTATTGACAATTAATTTGCATTTCTTATTTTGAGAGGACCGTTATTAACAAAATCTTCTAATCTTTATAAATCTGTTCTTGTTTGAACTTGTATAATTTTTTTTTTTTGGTTGGAATTTCCTCAGGAAGAAAATGCCTCAAAGCAATCATGTAAAATCTGCAGATCTCTCACTTTTCTTTGCCTTTTATGTTCTTTCTGTTTTAGACATATTCTCATGACTACTTCATGATGAAAAGAACCTCATATTCTCAAGCTTCCTATCCATTGTCTTGATATCACTCACTTGTATAAATCCTTCTACCCCTTAATTGCACCAAAAAATTGAAGCAGATCCATTCTCAATTGAACATTTTTCTTCGTCAGAGATTAAGGGAAGAAATTTATTTCTTATTTTTTTAAAAAAAGGGAAGAAGATAACAGTGACTTGATATAGATAATTTGATATAACTTTGAGTTATCTACAAGATCTAAATATTGCAAAAAATCTAATAGAACTGTGCTTACTGTTGTCTTTGGACTCTGTGTCTGCTCCAATGGTCAAATAGTTAAGATTCGTTGATTCGTTCCTCCCTTTTGTTTGGATCTTTCCATGCAAGACTTACTACTTTCCTCCAAGATATACCTATGTTTGGTCAATTATAACAGAGTGTCATTGGTGC
Organism: Swietenia macrophylla; assembly: GCA_032401905.1. Classification (NCBI taxonomy): domain Eukaryota; kingdom Viridiplantae; phylum Streptophyta; class Magnoliopsida; order Sapindales; family Meliaceae; genus Swietenia; species Swietenia macrophylla. The sequence continues at coordinate 3,281,722 of CP135559.1, read as the reverse complement.
CATTACTTATAGTTGAGCATTTTCTACCTTCACCATATCACTTAGCTTTTACTTTCTAAGATTTTTGCTTTTCCTTTAGCATGTCTATGGTCTTTCTTCTATGTTGCCGAGTACAAGTGAAATATGTGTTCACTTACGTTTCTTTTCTGTTTAAATGCATCTGATTTGTTTCGTAATCTGTGCAAAGGGGGGATTGTGAAGAACACGCTTCGACCTTCTATCCCAGAACGATGTGATCCTGACTGGAGGAAGCTGATGGAACATTGCTGGTCAGCTGATCCTGAAGCCAGACCATCGTTTACTGAGATAACAAATAGGTTGCGATCTATGTCAAAGGTTCTTAATAATCAGCCAAAACAGACAAAACAGAATATTTCTGCATGAAGGAACAAGATGTACCTGAATCTGTCATTCTTCAGGTGTGAAGACTAATCAGTATAGTCAGTACAGGCCCTTATGTTAGAGAATGTGAGTGAACATGAATGTATCTTGAGCCTTTTTTTATTTATTTATTTTTGTCAGAGTGTTTTCTCACCTTTGTTGACAGACATAATACTATTTTTTTTATTCTTTTTTGTAAAAATTAGAAAAGGAAAAAAGAAAAAAAGAGAAAACACCTTAGATCACTGTAGTAATCGGTGAAGAGAGCATCACAGTATTCCTAGTAGTTTGTTATGTTGTTGTTGCTGGAGAAATTACGTTTACCTGTAACTTTGTACATACACACGTGAAAAGGTGTAGTAGTTTGACTAGCCAAAGTTTCTTGTTTTGTCGAAGGTATTGGTGTCAATTTACATCACAATTGTGTGGTATTGCCACCCCTTTAATGCTTTGTTTGGGATCGAGATATTGTGAATTTTAGATACAACTATTATATGATAAAATCAATGGATGTCAAGTGAGACAGTTGATTTTGTTGAGGAATACTAGAATAGATTTGTGGATAATCAATCTTTTTATTTTACCAAGAAAGTGTGAATGGGGTAGATGCAGTGCTAACTTTATTTTTTCGTTGCGATGAAATCATAGTAACATTGGGCTTCATTTCAAATTAAATCAGTAAATTTTATTAAAAATTATTATTATTATTAAACACTTTTTAATTTTATTTTTAAAGCATAATAAAATTGCTATAATTTTAAATGAAATTTTGACCAATTAGGTCAAATATTAGAGTCAATCATTTTTATTTTTTTAATGATCTATGATTTTGTTAAATTTATCAATCTTTTAATAATTCGTTAAAATTGATTAATCACAAATATTAAATACATACTATAAAATATAATTTTGATTGTGAAGATGAAACTCTCTATTTGTAATATGATTGTGAAAGATTTGCATTTATTTCCCATTTGCAAATCTATTCATCATTAAAATCGGTTTAAATTTAGAAATGTTAGTTATTAAGAAAATTTTATGGGAAAATGATATGAAATTTGTTCACGTTGGGTTTTGATAGGAGTGGAGTGAGTTAAGAGCATCTATGAAATTCAAATGAGGTTTATAAAAGAAAATAAATTTTATTTAATTATTTATTAGGTAGTAAAATAAAATTAAATAGTAAATAAAAATTTATTATTTTTATTAGTCTTTTAAAATAATAAAAAAGATATTTACTTGCATGCTCTTATAATATTTGTTTTTAATAAAAAATATTACTTTAAAATTTTTTCTAGAAATTGAAAACAAGATTTTTTTAAATTTTTCATCAAAAACACATTTTTAAATTAATTACTTTAATTGATTATTTTATTTATTTTAAAAATTATACTGCACATGTTCTTATTGTTTTTATTTAATTTTTTTTTAATAAAAATTAGAAAAGATATGTGCGCGCGTGTATATATATATATATATATTAAATTTAACGAAATTATATATAAATATATTTATTTTTAAAATTAATAGAAAATAGGTGTGAGAAAGTCAAGTTATTGGAGTTATTCGAAATATGAACGGTTTTAGGATTGTTGTTGAGTCAAAGTCACAGTCCAAAAGTCGGTCTCCTTTTTCACACGGACAAAGACGATGCATGTTTTCAGCTTTGGTTAACTTCAATCGACTCCCATTATTTTTTCACAAATTTTTAAATGGCACTTGCATCTTTATAAGTCTATAACTCTCACCCATCTCGTTGGCGCTTGTTAAAACGTAATTAATCTAAGAATAAAATTTGGAATTGCATAATTTTAAATTCATTAAAAAATAAAATATTAATATAAAAATATAAAAAATTATTAAAATATTTAAAATAAATATTTATTTTTCTCTCTTTTCCTCTTCTACATCCCAACAAATTTTCAGCCAACACAATTTTCGTGGGCTTGACTTACCGTGATGTCAATTTGTATTGTTGGAATGGAATTTTATTTATATTTTCGTAAAAGAAAATGAGAAAAAAAATGTAAAAATTGATAAAAAAAAAAAATATATATATATATATATTATAATTAATTTTAAAAATATAAAATATATTTTACACATAAAAAATATTTTTATCTTTTTACACATGTCAAAATATCATGAGTTGTTGAAAATATTAAGTTGAAGTGCAAATAAAAAAGTTGAGCAACACAAGTGATATTTTTACTACTAAGCGAATAAATGATATAAAATAAAGAGGGTAATTGACAGTTGTCAATATTGTACCATTAAGCGTCAAGTAAAATGGACATGCACCAGTGAAGTAGGGATTTCTTCAATACAAGTACCCATATATATGCTAAACTATGCCATCTACATAGCCAATAAAAACGAAGCATGTGTTTGCCCATTACTGCACACTAAGAAAAAGTTGTGAAAATCCACCAATAGAAATCTAACATTTGTAACACTTTTTGGATTACACTGCTTTCGGTTATGTTAAACACGTATAATATTGCGCCATTAAAAACTTTGTTAGTATAACTCAATGGGATAAAATTTGATTGAAGGAAAAAATAGTATAGTGCACATTTGTACAACTATGCTTGTCTTGATAAAATTCACTTCTTTTAGTTAACAAATCTTAATTTGTGAATTTATGAAGTAAATGCATGCTAGTGCTGTATACTAACTTTTTAAAAGTTAATGTAAATAAAACTTTAGTGAATAAATCAATAATATTATTAGAAGAGGGTATTTGCTTAACATCAATCTATTAGTTCTGTTGGAGCTCATGAGTATAGAATAATTTAAATAATATGTGTTTAGTTTATTCTTTTTTAATATATTTTCTTTTAATTTGAGTAATACAAGCAACATTATTTTCGTATATTATTGTTAGAATATTTGTAATAGAAGATAAGTTGCGTGTATTTTGGATATGATGGATAATGCATTGCAACCATATAAATTTCCTATACGAGAATCTCAAAATGATTATAACATATAGCAACAAAAGTCCATCCTGTAAATTCTTATGAGATTGTTATATTACTATAAGTGGAAATATTTTTCATATGTTAACGAATTTTGTAAAAATTAAAAAGATAACCAACATCTGTGTAACCAATTAATATTGAATTTTGCATCGGTTCACTGGAATAAAATAATTTTAAATCTATTGTTCCAGGAAGATAACGAAAAATATATTTAATGCAATTTTAATGTTGACAAGTAAGTATGGAACTAAATTTGGCCAATAAATTCATAAAGAAAGCTATATTTAGTATGGTAAATTGTGTTACATCTAGTAAGCCTCAGTTACAATGAGATATGGTATTTTTGGATGAAGTATCTCTTCATCATTTTGTTTAAAGCGAAATAAATCTTTTTTAGAATTAAGAAATCAAACAATTATAGGAATACATAACAGATGAACTATATCAATGTTGAAACATTTTAAAATCTTTTCAATATAAACAAATTGATGGATGAACATTCTATTAAATTTATATTTAATTTGTTGGCTAAGAAAATAATTTGTTTTTCCCAAATCTTTTATTTTTAACTTTTTTTCAAGTATTTTGTAATTTTAAGAATTTTTTTGAGAGTTTTAATTATACCTGTGCGATCAACATATAATATTACAATAGTAAATCCAAATTGTGATTTTTTTATGAATACACATAGGCATATTGAATTATTAATGTATCATTTTTTTATTAAACATTCGTTCAACCAATTGTACCACATGCATCTAAAATGTTTTTAGTTTACACAAAGATCATTGAAATTTGATTAAGAATAAATTATGATCTTTTTTTTTTTATATGCTTCAAGTGTTTTAAATCCTTTAAGGATTTTCATATAAATGTCAGTATTAGTGACCTATAAAAGTAAGCAGTTATTACGTCCATAAGACAAATAACAAGCATTTTTTTTAAATTGCCAAATTTATCAAAAATCAAAACCTAATTGTGTTCATGATGGGAGAATATGTTTTATTAAAGTCAATATTATTAATTTCACATTCCTAAAAATCGAGATCGTGACCAGTATGAAGGTAAGGATATCCTATCTCTATAAGTCTCAGATAAAATCTATTTACAAACTTGAATATGCAAACATCAAATTCAGATAGATGTAAATTACATAAACAGAATTCACATGTATGTACTAAGAGCTCTATGCCCATATGTACAATATATATCATATACAAAAGAATATACGAAATACTATACATCATTAGGCATTATGCGTTATATACACAAACTGAATGGACCCATGCAAAAATAAAGGCCCTAGGTGACTACACGTATATTATAGTATTCTAGTGTTCTTCTCAAAATCTCTACAAATGCTCACTTAGATGATAGATCTTATCAAATTAAGGGATGAAATTGAACGACGAGTTTTTGAAAAAACTCAATGAGTAGATATTGAAAATAGAAAATATAATTTGGTTAGTAAATTCAATCTCAAGTATAAATGCATAAAATCAAGATTTCATAGAGTAACTAAAGGCTTTTTAGAATATCAAAATATTTTAATGTAACAATATATGTAATAATAATATACACACACACACACACACACACACATAGACAAATATTGGGTGTCAGATATCGAATCTTCTTTTGTCCCTTACTTTTTTTTCTATACTAATACCTATAAATACATATATAAAAAAACATATAATCAGGGCATGTGTACTCCTCTTTTATGGTTATCGACCAAAAAAAATTAAAAATAGAAATTCAAGTCAAAATTTATACTTACAAATTTTAAAAATATAAGAACAAAAAGAGTGCTCAATTAAATCATAAATCATTATGTTATGAAGTTCAAAATAAAATAATACAAATCAAATTTCGAAATTTATAACGAAACAAAAAATACTTAAGGCAAAACAAGTGCATTTATTCACAAATCAAATATATGCTTTTTATATAAAACTTCATCAAAAAGATAAGTTTTCGAATGAAATCAACTCATAAAAATCAAATTAAATATAATCATTTAAAATCAGATTTATTCACTCACTAATGAAGGCAAGCTTTGTATCACACTCATTATAATGTCAAAGGCGGTAAAGAATGCTCACTTTACGAATCTAGAATATAAATAATATATATATATATATATATAAAAGTTAGAAATGGCCGATATAGAAATACTTATAAATTAATTCCTATAAGCCCGATTCAAGCTCGGAATGACCCATTGGAAAACTAACGTGATAACTAACTTATAAGCCTTACGAGATTAGATATGGAATTTGCTAATTTGAGTTATATCTAAAACACGAGAAACCTTCCTAATTCATAAAAGTTTTGCAGATCGACTAAATTTCGAAATTTGCTAGAAATTATTATGATAAGTTATAGGGTTGAATTTTTTGATATGTTGCCCCCTACATGTCTAGTTTTCATCGAATTTTACAGATTATTTTCGAATAACTCTAATTATAAGTTATAACACATTATTTATCTACTGTTTGGCTTACACACTCATACAAAATAGCTCCACTTTAACAATTTGCTAGAAATTCTGCCTAAGAAATTTTATGCAGATTTTTAAATATGTCATTTTTTTCAGTGTCTCTAATTCTCATAGAATTTATAATACCTCAATCCAAGTTCTAAAATTCAAGATATGAACAAAAATGTGAATACTATTTACTAAACTTCTAAATTTCAATTTTCATAATTTTTAATGGTTTCAATGCCTATTACTCTTCTAATAACTCACAACATATCATAAACAAGTATTCTAATTAATTGTTAGAGCCTGATCAAACTTATATCACAAAATTCATAAAAACTATTTTTAGAATTCAACTAAAATTAACAACCAATGAAGGAATTAAGGAGGAAAGTAAATCTTAAGCCTCTTAGAGCTTGAATTTTGCAAGATTAATGAGTAATTAGGCTTGATTAGATGTTTTGTGGGTGACTAAACCGTAGCTTAGGGTTACCAAAAAAAAAGGATTGAAGTAAATAAAGAAATGAAGGGTTTATATAGTTTCTAAAGTGGGCTTATACTTTCTATGTTTATTCATTTTGACCCATTTTTATTTAATTTAAGAAAAGGTTTAACCAATAAAAAAAGTAGCCCTATATATTAGCTTTCTAACACATTAAGAGTTAGCTTAATCTGAGATTTGTAGTTTAAGTTATAACCAAATCAAAGTATATTTGAGGATTCAAAATTATGCACTTGAGTTATAATTTTTTCAACTTATTTAGGGCATTTTAAACTAATTTTATGAAACCATAATATACTTGAACTAATTTAAAATTAGTTAGATAAAAAAACAAAGAGAAAGAAGCATGAACATGGCCAATGAAAATGAAGCATGTATTTGTCGGTTATTACACAGTCTCCAATTAAAATTACAGAAAGTGGTGAAAATTCACCAATAAAAATCTAACATTTGTAACATTCATTACATTTTTGTTTTAAAATATTATCATTTTTTAATTCTATAACACAAAGACAAAAATATATTTATCATTTGTCAACTATGTTGATTAACAATTTATTTCAATAAGTAAAAGTTTTATTTTTGAATATCTAACACCTTTTTTTTAAAAAAACAAGAATAATAATAATTTCAATAATATATAACATTCACCTTTCCTAGTCACCCCATTATTTAATTAGAGGTATTAGATTAGATTTGGTAAAGGATACATGGCCAAGGACAAAAGTATATTCAAGCTCCACCAATAAAACCAATATTTGATCTTTGGCTTAGGACAAAAGTACACTCCTCCACTAGTCTTTGCATTGGCTTAGGTCTTCTTCTAAGGTGCTGTTGCGTAAAGAACACATACGTATTTCTATTAAATATCCAACTCTAATAAAATGCTTATGTACCTAACATGTAATGTATATGTATGATGAACATAAATCTCTAAGTTGATATATAGATTGAGACTTTAATATATGCAAAATTATTTATAAAAAATAGTAAAACTTTTAGTTAAAATCAATTTTTAAGATTATTTTGATAATTTTAAAAATGTTAGGATCAAATTTCAAAAATTTTTCTCTTAAAGAAATAAATTAAACTTTATAAGTTTTCTAATAGTTTTTAAATAACTCAATTTAGAGATCGATTGAAGTTTCAAAAGTGACTTACAAAATTGAGGGATAGTTTACTTAGTTTTGGTTATTATAATAACTTTCTATAATTTAGTACTATAATACTTTTTACAATAAATTTTAAATTTTGAAAGTGACTTATAAAATTGAGGGATAGTTTACTCAGTTTTGGTTATTATAGTAACTTTCTACAATTAGTGCTATAGTATTTTCTACAATAAATTTTTAATTTTTATGCAATAAAATGGAAAAAAAAAAGGGAATTGGGTATTTTTGACATAGCACACAAGCTCCAAATATGTTCTATAAGTACTTTTTGCAAATGTTTTTAAGAATACTATAATTTTATTTTTAATAGGGTTTTATTTAAAAAATGCTTTTATTTTTGATGAAACAATGAAAACTACAAAGAAGTTAAAATTAGTGAAAATTTGTTTCATTCTACATCAATTCCAAATTTGAACTTTTTCAAATTTGCTTAAAATCAAACTTCAAGTCTAGTTTCTAAATATAAAAAATAACCATTTTAAAGTTTAAATTAAGTCTCAAAATACATCCTAAATTGAAATACCTCTCAATATTAACAAAATCTATTTTAACAATAAAACTAAAAATTCTCACTATTTAACTAATTTTCATATAATAAAATTTTATAAAAAGATCTCCTCATTCTCATATATCTTGTAATTAAGTCCCATACTACAAACTAAACAATAATGCAAAATACTCAATTTACACAAACATCATAAATTTTTAACTAAAATTGAAATTGATGAAATTAGATATTAGAAAATACATGTCCAAACTTCATGCAAGTGATGCAAACGAATTTTGATGGCAAAAATCCAATATTTGAGTTTTGGGTGCTTGAAAACTCATGTATTTTGACTTGAAGATTTATAACTAAAGTCAAGAGTTTTCTTCAATCTCTTTAGGAATTTATGAAGTTAAACGCTAAAAAATAATTTTATAAGATTTATTTCACAAGAATATAGTCTAAAAATATTAAAATTTTAAAAAGAAGGGCGAAAGAAAAGTGGTAGAATAAGAAGAAATTAAATAGGTATATTCAGGTGGTGGAAGAAGAAGAAGAAGAAGAAGAAGAAATGCGTCCTATAAAATTGTAAAAAATATCATCCAAATCCTTATCTTTTAATTATACAAAATTCTTAACTTTTTTTAGTTATCTACATTGAGGTCCTTTCAATAAATTAAATAAATAAATAAAAATTAATTTTAGTCTTTTCAAAATGAATTTTTTAAAAAAATTTTAAAAATAATAACTTTTATATTTAACTAACATATAAATAAATGAACAAATAAATAAATACACAAATAAAAATAATTTCAAACTCATAAAAATAATTAATAAGTCTTGATAATATGTTAACTAATTATGTAATATGTGCATGCATGAAAATGCAGTTGAAGTATGAAAAGATTAAATTACTGCTAAGGTTTAAAGTACAGATTTTACAAGCATTGACTAAAACTAAAATATTTATGATAATACTTGCTATTGCAATGTTGCTTCCTTTAAGCAAAATTTGATCAAGTTTTGTAATCTGTCTACCTTTAAAAGTGGTTTTGTTGTAATTTGCATGTACAAGCAACAAAAAAAAAAAAGATAAAAAATAAAAAAATAAATATAATACCATAAAGCCTTTGAACTAGAAGATATTATATCTAAAATGCTAACATTAGTAGTAGGACTTAAGGGCTTGCTTAGCCAATAAAACTAAGATGGTAATTACTATCTTCTTGTGTTGCACACTCTTTTAAAACTTTGCATGATTAATAAAAGATAAATGAATTTATTCACTAAAAAAAATGTAAGTTTTAATAGTTAGCAACAAGTGAAAGTGGTGAATGAGTGAAGCATGGAATCATCATTTGTAAACAAGTAATAATGAATTTTAATTATCTTTGACAAAGGACATCATACCATAGAACTTGCCACCTTTTGTAATAACAACATTTTCAATAGCTAGAGTTAATCAGTCAATTTTTTTTTACCTTATTTTTGTTGGAAAACTATATTTGACTAAGATAAAGGGTTATAGCCTTAAAAGAGAATAATCATCTTCATCAAGAAGTGTATAAGATTGCAAGATAAAATAAATGATAAAAATAGTAATCCATAATACAATCAATAAGATATATCCTTGTTAATGTCATTTAAAAATTGAGCTGCATTTTGGTATAGAAAGCTCACATTAGAGCGTGCTTCCTTTATAGTTTACAATTTTTAGTATATAAGTTGATTTAGTATTTTAAACATACTTCTAGGTCTAACAATACTTTCAATCCATTTGATGGTGTCTAAGCAATCACCATTATAAATAGTTTTTTGAATTCTCATTAAAGAACTCTTAGCATCAATCACAAGATTTGCTAGTTAAACCCGATAATTGTTCAGACAAGTTTAACTTGACAATGTTATTATTTACGGTAAGCAAGTGCCATCAGTCAGAGCACAATAGCACAAGCAAAGAAAAATCTATTGCCCATCCATCCCTAAGAATTGAATTGCAACACTTTTTGAAATTTTAACTTTATTCTAGCTAAAATTATCAGTATACCTTTAAAAGTCAGTTTTGACTAAAAACCCTATTATTTTTTATAAGTAATGTTAGGTTAACTCAAGCCTTAATATGTGTATCCACATAGAGACTTCTATTCATCATGCATATTAGATATTGGATGAGTTATCATGTTTAGTTTGTGTTATTAGGCTTTAAATTTTATTAATAAAGTAATGGAATCGTAAAGTGTTGCCATGTGGTTTCATTGATGGAAATCGGATAAATGGTAACAATTGCAAAAGTTGTGCACTAAATATCCTATTTTAATTTTGTGATGAATTGATTGATAAAATAATTGTGTTTGCATTTTGGAAATGGTATGATTTTGCTTAGGAAGATTATGTTGAAATTTGCCAAATGTGGTAGCATACTTGATAATGCATGTTTTAGGTTAAATTTCCATTGAAATACGCAAGAAATATTTTTGAGAATATTTGTTGCCATAAATTTATTAATATTGTTAAAATGGACAGTTCCACTTAAGCATTGAATACTAAAGTTTAAAATTAAATTGTCGATATAAATTATTCACGTGTAACATGCATTGTGATACATTGCATTTTATGAGAATTAATTGATGAATTTTAGCATTCATATTAATATTAATATAATTAATGACTTAAAATATGGGAATGGGTACTTTGAGTAGGGATTTCTAGCAACGAGAGAATTTGCATGAAGACCAATAAACAAGTGAACGCCCTCTCTAAATAGTGAGTGAACAAATTTTGTTATCAATTATTTTAAATTTATATTTAGTTATTTTTAAAAAACCTTTCTGGAATTGATAAAAGTTTTGGGATATATGAATTGACTTAAATAATTATGTTAGCCTATGGATTAGGATTATTCGTTGTTTATACCTATATGGCTTTGATTTGTGGAAATGGACTTTAGGGCTTTAATATTTATTTATATGTTTTGTTTACAAATTTAATATATTGGTGATGAGGTTAATAGGTTGATATTGTTGTAGTGTTATAAGTTGATAGGTGGTGTATGGTCAAACCTATATTAAGGCCGCTTAGGTTATTGGAATTTTTAGGTACCCTATAGGAAAACCTTGAGGGTAACATAGGGGATTAGGCACTGAGTGTGACAACAGTTATCGAAAGACCCACCAATGATTGGTATTGTATAGACCGATACAAAATTTGATTTTAGAACAATCATGACTATCACCAGTGATTACTTGAGCTAATACTAATGACTCATACGTATGATTTTATTAAAAATAATTTTTCTTATAAATTAATTTTTTTAAATAAAATATAAAGTAATGTTTAAAAGATTTTTTGTTAAAAATATGTTTTTTCACAATCAGTTATTTTATTAAAAGAAATCACTGATGGTCTTCTGTGTTATTCCTGAATTACCTAGTAAAAGAGACTAATTTAGATTTGTATAACAAAAGAAATTTCATAGGTTTAAATTCTATCTTAATGCATTATTTATAACTCTTATGTTTTGTTAGTCTACTCATTGAGTATTTCCAATACTCACCCTTTTTCACCTTTCATTTTCATATGGAGAAATGTGTGTGGATTTAAACGTGATTTGGCATTTAAGAGATCATAGTCCTCTTGTAGTATTTTTTAGCTCAATTCTTATGTTATTTGGTCATTTGTAGCTTTATGGAATTTGTATTTTAAAGTTTTATATTGTAAATTAAGAATTTATCTTGTATTTGAAGAATATTATTTTAAGAAATTTATGACTTGAAATTCTAAAGATAATTAGATAAATGATTTTATATAATGAAAATGTTTGAATGGCACGTCTTGCAGTTATTGCGTGCTAAATATTCATTTGAATTAAATATTTTGTTTTGATAATATTTGCATGGTCACTTTATTAAAAGTATTATTTGAATGAATAGTTTGCAAGGGGTTTTACAAGCTTTTATGCTGTTATATTATCAATTTTCAGTTTAGTTTAATATGAAAATCAATTGAATTAAAATGGTAAATGTGTTTAGATACTAAATTTGGTTATAAAAGATGACTTTAACATGCTTTTGTGTATTCTTAAGGATGTTCCAAGTTGATGGGACGAATCCTGTAGTATGCGAGAATTATCACGTTTTGATTTTCTAGGGTTGGGGTATGACAATTAGATTGATATTAGAGTGAGTTTTCTTTAAATAATTTTTAAAAGATTTTAGAGCATTTCAGCATGAAAATTTTTAAACTTCTTTTGAGTATATTTTAAAATATTTTTAGAAATGACCAGTGGACCTGAATTGAGTTAAGTTTTAGATTCATAAAAATTATTAACATGTATAGAATTAATCATAAATCCTTTTCTTTTTAGATAAGATGCACCGTGAACTAGAAGAGGTAATAGTAAACAACGAAGAGTACCCTTGCCTAAAGGAGAGCAAAAAGTTTCCTTTTATGCACCTCCATCCCTTTTACTCCAGCAACAACTACCTTCAATTCCACTATTCCCATCACCAAGAATAGGAATACCTTTTATCATACCCAAGGCATGGGCTACATTTGTACCATTTACAAGTGTAGCAGTAGCATTTATTGTTACCTCGGTTAAGCCATCCAAATCTGTTTTGAAACTTTCTGAGTTAGTTAAAGAAGTAAGACAGCTTGAGAGCATGTCTTTCTCAAGTACTACTAGTGTTTTATTTGTAGGCAATAGGTTGAAGAAAATGCAGGAAGATTTAAATGATATGGAATTAGAAGTCAACGATAAATTAAAAGTGGCCATACTTTTTTTAAAGGGTAGTGCTCGTATTTGGTAGGAAAATATGAGGCCAAATTTGCTATTCTTTTAACTGAGGTAAAACTGATGAGAATTTAAGGATTAGTATTTCACTTAGTTTCACTATAGTTAAAAAAGATAAAAATTTTTTAAATTAAAACAACAAGGGAAAACTGTGATAAAGTATAAGTCTACGTTAAGGAAATTTACAAAATTTGTTCCTAAATTCATTTTTGAGAAGAGTTTTAACACAAAATTTAAAGAAGAGCTCAATTTGAAAATTAGGAAAAAGATGATACTTGTTGGAAATCAAATTTACAAGGATATGACTCAGATAGCATTAAGAGTAAAGCAATTGGTCGAAGAAAGATAGTATCATGAAGCTAAGATAGTATCATGAAGCTTTTCAAAAAAGAAAAGATCTTAGCGTTACAATTAGACCGACTTCTAAGAAAAGTCGTAGAAGTGGTTCCTTAAATAGTGCTTCTACTACAAGCACTAGTAGTAATCTATCATTCTCTCCCCGAGAATAGCAGCCATCTTGGTTTAGACTATCGGGTTTTAGATTTACTACAAGTAATAAGTAGATTTTTGTTTTGGTTAGGTACCCTAATTACAAGATATTTCATAATAAACCTTATTTTTTGCCATACTAGTGTTTCCATTATGGTCAAGCTGGTCATATCAAAAAGTATTGTCCAACTTTAAGAATGATAGGTATGGTGGGCCAAGCTTCATAAAGTTAAAATTTTGTTTCTTTTCAAAGTCAATCAGTGGTTCAGATTTCAGCTATAACTTTTTACCTAGCAACTGCACAGAGTATTTAGAGGATGTAGTTTAGAGCCTAGACTAGGGTGTTTGCTTTCAATCAGAAGCAAACTCAAGTCAACCCAAATGTTGTAACAGGTATTGTGACAATTTTTAGTAGACATGTGCACATACTTTTCGACTTTGGGTCAAATAGTTCATTCATAAGCACTACATTTGCTCGGTATGCTAATAGAAACTTATCTTCCTTAGACCAAGAGACTGTAGTACATACTCTTTTGAGCTAGAAATTATTAAGAAAGACAGTGTTAAGCAATTATAAAATCATAGATGGAGGAACAATATTGGAAGCAGGTTTGATCCCTTTATAAGTTCAAGATTTTGATATAATCTTAGAAATGGATTGATTATCCCAACATAGAGATTTAGTAGATTGTTTTACCAAGAAATGGTTTTTAAAAGGCTTGATGAAGCTGGAATAATTTTTGTTGGGGAATAGAGTGTACTTCCCTTTTATGTTATTTCAACCTTAGAAGCTAAAAGATTGACGCAAAAGGGATGTCAGTTTACTTTGCACATATGATTGATAATTTTATACAAGAGACTCAATTAGAGCATATCTTAACTTTGAATGAGTTTTCTAATATGTTTTCAGAGGAATTACTTGGTTTGTCACCTGACAGAGAATTTGATTTCAGTATTGACCTCGTATTCGGAGCTACATATATAAATGCCTTTATATTGCATAGCATCAGTTGAGCTTAAGGAACTTAAAGTACAGCTCCAATATTTAGTTAATAAGAGTTTCATTTAGCTAAGTATATCTTTATATAGTGCACTTGTGTTATTCATGAAAAAATAAGAATGGTACCTTATAATTGTGTATAGATTATCGATAGTTGAACAAGGTGACTATTAAGAAGAAATACCTTATACTTCAAATTAATGATTTATTTGACCAACTATAGGGTGCTAACATGTTTTTCAAAATTGATTTAAGGTTAAGGTATAGGCATTATGAGTTTCTAGTAATGTTATTTGGGTTAACTAGCACCCTAACGATATTCATGGATCTCATAAACTAGGTGCTGCATCCCATATTTAGATAAATTTGTAATTGTTTTCATTGGTGACATTTTGGTGTATTCAAGGAGTGAGGAAGAACATGCCTATCATTTTAGAGTGGTGTTACAGACTTTGAAAGAGAAAGAATTATATGCCAAGCTTTCCAAATGTGAGTTTTTGGTTACGAGAAATTGTGTTCTTAGGGCATATGGTATTAGATGATGGCATATTTGTGGATTTTAGAATAGCATAAAAGACCAAAGATTGTTATTAAAATAAGAAGTTTTTTGGGATTGGCTAGATATTATTAATGATTTGTTGAAGGGTTTTCTCTACTGGCTATATCGCTGACATGTTTAACTCAAAAAGGAGTTAAGTTTAAGTAGCATGAAAAATGTGAACACAATTTTTAGACTTTGAAAAATTATCTCATTTAGGCTCCAATCTTGACTCTTTCATTACTAGGAGATGAATATATAGTATATAGTGACGCCTCAAAACAAGGTTTAGGTTGTATTCTCATACAGAATGGAAAAGTGATTATTTAAGCTTTTCAACAACTAAACAAGCATGAAGCAAATTATCCCACTCATGATCTAGAATTGGTAGTTGTAGTATTTGCTTTGAAGATATAGGAACACTAATTGTACAGGGAATAATGTCATTGACAAAGAAAGTTTAAAATACTTTCTTACACAAAAAGAATTAAATTTGAAATAAAAGAGGTATTTAGAGCATATCAAAAATTATGACTAGATTATTAATTATCATCTTGGTAAAACTAATGTTATGGCATATGCGTTAAGTAGAAAATCATCAATTACAATGGCTTATATTCGTATTGCCCACATATCATTGTTAGTAGACTTGTTTGGATTCAAAATTTGATTTTTAGGGAATGACTTTGGCGAGTGTTGTGCACTCTCGAGGACATTCCAAGTTGATGGGACGAATCCTAAAGGTACGTGAGAATTGTCACTTATCAATTTTTTAAGGTTAGGGCATGACGCAAGATAAGGACGAGCATAGGGATGGCCCGTTGCCATCCCAAGTGAAGACTTTTTCTTTTAAGTAAGGATAGCCATCTTCATCTCTATATCTATTTTAAAAGTGGTATTCTTGTTCTTGATTTAAAGTAGGGATTTCTGTCACCAGCTCGTCTCCATTTATTAATATTAAATAATAATAAAATTACATAAAATATTAACAAACTTAAATAAAAATGATAAATTAACATGTAATACTGAATTATAAGTTTTATATTTACATTAACAAATTAATGTGTTGATAATTATAATCTCATTTTTAGTACAAATGACAAAAATTAAGGTAAACAAAATCTTTAGAATTTTATTAAATTTTGTGTTAATTTTTATAAAATAAGTATTAAAATATTTTATTATTTTTATTAAAAAATATTTTGGTTGGTAGATAAGAAAATAAAATCTTGAAATTTTTTTCCTTTGTGAATCTTGTATTGATAAATAAAATTTAGTATAATGTTTACATTCAAGTAATTAGTATATATTTTATTTTTATAAATTTTTACTTTATAAAAAAATAGATCTAATTATATATGTTAGTTTTATTTTTAATTTAAAATATATATAATAATATAAAAATAGATAAACAGGGTGAGAATTAGGGATTTTTTCCATCATTGTCCCCGACTCGCTTTGAAAATAAGGATGGATATACATCCCCATCCCTATCTCTTTTTTAATTTTGGGGATGAAATCATCTATATTCCCTGCCCGCATAGGACAAGCCATATTCTCGTGTGAATTTTCACCAACCCTACTATTGATTGGTGTGGTGGTGGTGGTTTATTTATGGAACTAATTGATTGATAATTTATTTTAATTATTGAATAATTTATTAATTTTTTTTATAAAAATAATATATTTAAACAGTTTTATATAAATATTTAATTCTAAGTATTGAATATTTTATTAATCTCCTCTATATATAGTAATAATTAACTATATGTTTTATTTCTATAAAAATGATAAATATGCAATTGGGTTAGATTTTATTCTTGCATGAAAAGGTAAAAATAAGTAACACAATCATATTAAATATGACTAAATCAACTGATAGTGAAAATAGTTAAGTGGTAAATATTTAAATGGAAGGATAAAAATAAAAAAAAATAAAAGGAGATGGTTTTAAAAAATACATTTGATTAAAAGGGTAAAATAATATCAAGATATCATATAGGTATATGTATGCGCGCGCGCGCGCGTGTGTGTATATATATATATATATATGTATGTATCTGTTTTAGTAAAATTTGCCAATAGGGATTTACTTCTTTCGATATCAATAGCCTGTTTCTTTTTTCCCTCAATAACAAAAGGAAGAGTCAAGATTAGATTGTGAGATGCCAAAATCATATGCAATAAAAATTTGCAAGAATTAAAATAAAAAATTAAATAATATATATGTATTAATTTTTTTATTTTATAAATTTAAATCAAAGTTTAACATAATTCAAATGAAAGAAAGGTACAATATATAACTCTATTTGTTAAAATTATGATTGAAAAAAAAATTGAATCAAACCAAATGAATTGAATAAAGGCAATCAATGATGTTTGATTCAGTGTGATTCAATTTTAAATGATTTTGATTTGCTTCTCAATTCATAATTTAAAAAACTAAAAAATACTAATTGATTTCCACTTTGAATTGCTACAACAAAAGCTCAAACTAAAATCCACAAGATTTTCTTTTTTTGTCTTCACATATATGGTAATTGGTTATATCATATTAAAATACTTGTAGTCATAAACATAACGAAAATTTACCTTTTTAACTTGATTTGAAACTAAAACTTGAATATGATCGATTGGATTTTGTATTACCTAAATAATTTAATTTGATTGTATTATGAAAAATGGAACCAAATTTGCTCTTCTACAATTCATAGTATTCTTTACCTATTAAATAATAATTATTGACAATCGTGTAAATCGATTTAGTTAAATAACTGTATGTTTAACCTATTTGTAAATAAAACTAATTAAATTGTAGTAATAAAGCTCTGAATTTACTACAAGTTGAAGAGAAAAATTAATTGCTACAAAATAAAAATCCTTATTTGGTACGCAAAGAAGTTTAAAACGTTTGATATCTACCATGACACGAATGTTCTTGATATGATGATCATCTTGAGAATTCCTTCTATTATGTTATTTTACTCTTAACGAAGCTATAATCTCCCTAAATTCTAACAGATCTAAATGACTAGAGTATTTCTAGCTATGGTATGTATGCCATTTACTTTTATCCGATGTGTCAAAATTACAACACAAATTCCTTCCAATAATCATCGGCTTTTGCTTATTAAAATCATATACATTTTACATTTTTATTATTGTTGTCTGCTTATGTTTTTATTTTTTATAATATAATAATAAATTTTCTACTCATAAAATAAAATAATTTTTATATATACTATTAAATAAAAGTTAGTATTATATGTACAAGTGTCAAACAACTTACGCCTATTTGACAATTATTTTATATTTCTTTGTTAACACACATACACACATTAATGAATATTCAAAAGTGTACATTTATTCAGAGTTTATATTATTATTTTACACTTAAGTTTATGATTAAATTTCTTAAAATAGGTATTTTATTTTATCTTTGAGTTTTAAAATAATAGTTAATTTAATTTATGAAAAATAATTGATTTTATACAGATTTCGTATAATAAGCATATCTTTCAATTCAAAAATTCAATTGATGCAATTTTTTGGACAATAAATTATAGAGACATTTTTTCATAATATTGTAAGCCAAAGATGAAAATAGTTTAAATGTTTAAATGGATAAAATTGGGCTTTAATAGAATCAAAATGCATCCACAGTCCAGTCTGACAAGCTTTATATTTGGGTCACAACTCACAAAATATGTGTCTAAATATAGTAATTGAAGATGTTCTAAAAAGATGAGAGAAATATCTATAACTTTTATGTGGTCAGAGGTAAAATCATGTTGCATCAATGAGTTTTTCGACCAACAATCTAATGCATGTGAAAGAACTTTGTCAACACTTATTTACTCTTAGCTAACTTGTTTACTTTTTTATCTTTTTGTTTTTTTTATAAGTAGGTGCTTATATGACACAAGAGAAAATACTTAGCTCTTAGTTTTTCACATAATTTATCTCTTCTACTCTTTCTTTTACAATGTATTTCTAAATTCGTAATTAGAGTTAAAGGAAAAACTTTGTTGAGTTTGTAATTTTGATTCTTTGATCCTTTAATTTGTGCTTCAATGTAAAATTTTTCAATTGAATAAATTCTATTTCTTAAAAGTATTTTGATTTGTTAGAAAACTTGATTTATTGTTAACAAAAGGTATGTTAAATGTTCGATATTTTCTATATCTCAAGTGCTAGATGAGTTATAATTTTTTTATAAATCAATTGAAAGTTAATCATTTGTTTTTTTGCCTATTTCTTAAAGAAGTATTTTTCATGTGCTTAAATATTACATTTTCCATCTAACATTATTTTTTAATGGTAAAATAATAAAAAATAATTTTTATAAATTTTTTCAAAGTGGATCTCAAAGTTCTAATATTTATTAATATTAAATTTTTATTCTAAAATTCAATATATCACTATGATTATTATAATACCTAGATAATTAGACAAGTGAACTTATATAACTAATTCCTTGTAGATTGACACTTGGACTTCTGAGATTTTATTACTTAAAGATAGTTTGTATTTGAATGTACAACTTTTAAGTTGTAGCATATATGTGTGTGTTTTTTAATATTTTGTATTTTTGTAATTATAAAAAATAAATAAACAAGATATAATAGTAATACTACTAATTTCAAATTATTATTATAAATTTTACTATTTAAATATTATAACATTGATTAAAGGAATACCATGATTATATTAAAAGAAATAAAAAAACTCATTATATAATTGACAAATGACAAATATATTAGCATTACATAGAACAAAAGAAGAAGTAAAAATGAATATATAATATTTATATATCATATAATTTTGGCCCATTTATTTTAAATTAATTTAATTTATAAATTACAATATTAAATAAATTAATTTTAAATTAAATGGATGAACTTATATTACTATAGTTACTATACATCTTAACTAGGTTGGTACTCATTAAATCATCTATTATTTACACTTCACTCATTTGCTTATTTTACATTAAAATTACAAATATTAAAAATCTAAAATCTAAAATTATAAATATTATAAATTAATTTTTATCAATAGATAACTCTTTCTTCCTATTTCATCATATTGTCATCGTTCTAAACTTAGTCTTGAATTTTTTATTCTATATTCTCCCAATCTTTCAAACATATCAACTAATCCAATACTTCTAGTAACAATCTTAATTTATGTTCATCTAGTAACCTATTTCTTATATTAAAAAGTATATTTCGATGCTATTGTAGATAACACAAAGAGTACCCTTTCATTTGCTTTCTATCATTTCAAAACATCAAAATTTTTTTCTTTTTCTACACTAAACATCAAATTATAATTGGTAAAAATATAATTTTTTTTAATTTATTACAGTCAATAAAAGAAGACGTATAAACAAATCTAGTCAGTAACAATGTTTAAAAAATTTCATAAAAAAGTAATTAGTTATAGGTTCATTATTACATTCATAAATTGGTGTATTCATTTTGACTATACCTTGATATTGAATATAAATATTATTTAAATAGTTCTAAAAATAAGAGTTATCTATATCAAGTATAACATTCAAATTTTCTACAATTGTATCTATTGACTTAATTACACTAGAAAAGCTTATTCAAGGGTCCATTAATACCGCATACATATTACTTGAATATCCTTCTAGTATTTTTAAAATTTTCCTTCCATAGTAAAACAGATGGATTGAAACTCATTCATATTTTTATAAATAGTAAAAATATAACTAATATCAAATAAATGATTTTAAAAATAATATCAACTTAAAAACTAAACACGTGAATATGATAATGTAATATTACAAAATATTTTTAAGAAATTTATAAAATTAAATACTATAATCCAATCATTAAAAGTCAATAGCATAACACCTAATTTTTTATTATAAAAATTAGTAATTGCATCATCATAATTAACACAAGATTTTAATATTTAATAAGTAGAATTCTAACAAGTTTTATATTAAGTATGAACTTCTTATGTTATAATCCATAATGCAATAAAAAAGAATTAAAATCTTATCTTCTAAGATTTTTAAAGAAATGTATTGTATTGTATCTTTAATATGTTTTATATAACAATTAATTAAATTTAAAGTATTTTACATAATTAAATTAACAATATAACAAAATATCTTATATGAAAAATTATATCTAGGTGTTGTGTTATTAGTAAACAATTTAATGTAATACTATTGACAAATATATTGTCAAAAGTAATATTGAAAATTTTAACTTGTATGTCAAATTCTTTGAAAACAATTACCATTGCATTGAAAATGAAAAAAAAGCACTATAAGAAAATTCTAATTTACAAAATGTAATAATTTTTCTATACAACATCCAATTATCATCAATGTAATAGAAAATAACACAAATATAACATAACCTATTTCGTCTAATTCAATAATCCAAAGTAATAGAAACAACACCTTTAAAAGAATGAAAAGTTATAATCAATTTTTTTATAAAATAATTTTAAACAATCACTCCTATATGTACTTCTAGGTTAAAAGAAGTTTAAATGTACTTTCTATAAAATTTTTGAATTTTTTAATCTTCTACTTAAGTAAAAGGATGCTTAATTGATGCAATCCATTTAGATATTCTTTCTTTTGTGTTTTGATGTAAATACCTAAAATATATGATAGTGTTGTCATTGAAAGTATTTAGTGCAAATAAAAATTGAATAATGTCTTCTAAGTGAGCATGCATTTGTATGTATTTTGTCATATGTCATTTAAAATATGTAGTTTTATTCCTGATACTTAGGACAACTTTACACAAATTACAATGGACTTTCTTCTCTTGTTTTTCAGTTGTATTATTAATTTAGGACTCTAATACAAAAATTTTATAAACATTTGATATTCTAAATTTTTTAAAACTGGTAACACTCGCTACAGTAGAACTAGATCCATTTCCATTCAAATATTGTCTAGTTGATGTTGTTTAAGAAAAATAATTTTAGTATTTGCAATCAAAAGAAATAATATGCAAATCAGAAACAAACTCCAACAACCATTCATTACACAAATTGCAAATTAAATCAAAACAAAATGTTCAAAACTTTCTAGTTCATGTAAAATAGTTAAATGTTGTCAAATGATAATTAAATGCTTTTATCATGTAAAATAATCTTGAATGTGCTGATTATGCAGCATAGATTATGTAATAACGCATACATGCTAATACATTATATCTTGAATATGTAATAGTAGTTATATGTCTTTATAGTGATGATATCTTAAATATGTTAATTATGCAATAGAAAATAATCTAAACAATTTAGGGATTAACTTATTTAACCTTATTAACAACTTAGAGTTTAATCTTCCTTGTTCCTTACTAAATTTTTCTTAAAATCATTCTAACTTTATTTATTTAATTATTTTTTGATCAACCAAGTACTCAACAATAAAATAGTTGATTGCTTTTATAATTAATTTTCAAACACCAATTGAAAAGCATTATATAATAAAACGTTACTAATTAAAGCTCGAGTGGATAAAATTGCTTTGTCAAAAGCGCAAATTCACCCTAAAAGTTAAGAAAATAGTAATCACATTATTATCAATTAAACAACTTAAGCATTGAAGCACCAAAAAAGAAAGGATAATTAAGAGTTTGTATCTAATTGTAAATGATTTTTTTGTTAATGGTCATTATTTTTTATTTAGGTGTAGTCTTAAATATAAAAATTCTTTATATAAATATATAACATGATAATATTATATATACAAATTATTATATAAAAAAATTGATGCAATATTATTATGGCGTGATCTCTATGTTTACTCTCATCAAATGTAGATTTCGAATCAATTTATTGATAAAAGTAAAAATTATTTATGTTTAGATCCTTGAACATTTGAGGGGCATAAGGTGTTTATGTAAAAAATTATAAATTAAATTAATAAATCAAAATATATTAAGATTATACATCCTAGATGAACAAAAAATAAATAAATATTTAATTAATCAACTTAAACTTATCATAAATATATTCCAATAACAAATCTAATTAATAATTAATAAAATAATAAAAATAAATCAGATACAAAAATTTGGTATAAAAACAAAAACTTATAAAGAATATCTTTACAAGGATAAAAATTCTTTGAACTAATAACAAGAGCCATCAAAATGTTTTATTAGTAAAGAAGAAATTATAAACAGTGATTTTTTACAATAATTCAAGTAACCTAATCTTGACTAACTCTCTTCAATAACTAATTTTAAGTTATCCTATTTTCAAAACTCTGAAATCTTCTTCATTTAATAGAATTTAAAAATCTCATTTTGCAATTGTATTTGTAAAGAACAAAAATTTAAAAATCTCTCAATAAAAAATACTAATGTAAATTTCACTCATAAAAATGTGATCTATGCTTTCTACTAAGAAGAATAATATGTAATATTATTAAAAAAACTTAGAAGATAAAATTTCTGTTTAAAAAGCTCAAGAATACCCAAAATCAGCATTAAAAACCCTAAAATACAAACTAGGGTACTTATATTTACACATGGGTTCTCGAGTTGATACAAGCACAAGTCAAGCGAACTTTTTAGATAACATATTCGCGAGGGGCTGTTTGGCACTATTTATCCATTGTTCAACGCTTGATGACGAACAGACGCTAGTTTTCTCTTTGCTAGTATTGTTCATGTGAGACTGTTCATCAATATTGTTCTTGTGCATTGTTCCCCTAATACTGTTCATGTAATGTTCATTTTGCTCTAACAGGAGTTAAGCAGAGATCAAACACTGAGCTTCTAAAGGATGATCGCTCTAGCATTGAGTACTATTTTATGAGTATTGTTTATTAAACTCAACTATTTTGACAAGAAATATACAAACATAAAATATGAACCTAGCAAAAGAGAATCAAATACTAATAAAAAAAAAAAAGAATAGTTTGATATCAAAATATGTGATTTATTACAAAATCTTAATTATTAGTATAAATATATTTAAGTTCAAGACATAAGTGCAAACTTTAGAAGTAAAATTTGGCCCGATATGACTGCATATATTTGAATAGTACTATATCAAATTTAATTAATTAAAATTTTAGTATATTTTTTTAATTAAAAAGTAATATCAATATTAAAAAGATAATTTAAAGATTCAATTGAAGTTTCTTTTAAATCTTTGCAATGGTGGTCGCAGGTGGTACTTGAGACTAGGGAGAAGGCATGAATCTTTTTACCTACCATACAAGGATTTCAAAACTGTTTTATAAATGAGCTATTAATTTTCTGAATTGCAAATTGTAATAATTTTTAGATTAAAATAATTTTACCATACACATAAAGAATAATTTATCTCTTTAAATATTTCCTATTACAAGTAATAATCATCTTTAAAGCATTATTGTTTTTGAAAGATATAGATATATTAAAATCCTTAGCTCATCATTCCAAGTTACTTAGATAAGTTGATTTGTACCTAACTAATAATTCATTAATTGAAAGTTTTTGTCTTCCACATTTTTTGTCATAACACTCTGTCTGTGTTTTCGTTGTCACAAAAAAAAAAAATCATTATACATCAAGTTTTCTTTTTAATTCTTTCCTGTTAAACTCTAACCAAACAAACAATTTAGTTTATACTCTACAAAATTTTAATAATTACTAATGTTTAATATCATCATGAACTTACTTTGATCTATTGAATTACAACAGCAAGTATTTATTGAGCAGGTGTAGAAGGTTGTAGTTTAGTTTTTCGTATAATTTTATTAAAAATAAAATATATATTTTAAACTTTTTAATTAACATAAATAATTTTATTAATAACTTTAATATATTTAAATTTTTAATAAATTAATTTTATATTAAAAATAAAAATAAAAAATTTTATATTAATATTTTTAAAAAGTGAGGATAATCGTTTATTTTTTTAATAAATTTTATTATATTTAGAAAAGTGTTCGTTGTTTTTGTATCTAGTTTCATCTCCTTCGGCAAATCTCGGTATCCCTTAATCAACCTGTTAATTTCATGTCAATTTCCGTTTCTGTCCTTTAGCCTAAAATTAATATTTTTAATAAATAAAATAAATAGATAATAAATAAACAAAGCCTCCCGATTCTCAGATTCGCTGCATGCTAAGCAAGCCTGTTACGCAACCTTTCATTGAGATTGAGATCAAAGCAAACCGAACTAAGAGGATTTGGAATTCAATCGCTCTCGTAATTCCTCACTTTAATTGTTCAATGTTTTCAAATTTGTTCCATTCGATCTGGCTACTACTGCTCTGGATTTTCTATGCAAATTTATGGATTATTATGTTAGTTGTTGTTATTATTGTTAAATCTTCTTGGTTTGACGGTTGGTGATGGTGTTTGGACAATCTGACTACTGCACATAGATGGAATTTTGGAATTTGACTTCAAAAGCCATCATAGATTGCCATGGTGACTTATTTATTTATTTTAATAATTTGTTGGCTGTGTTTTTAGGATTTCAATTTGGATAGTTATTTATGAGCAAAAGATACTGGTATAAATATTGATTTATTGGGTGAATATGTTTTAGCTTTAGGGTTTACCTAAACAACATATCAACAATAAAAGCAATCATTTTATGTACGGGTTCATTCTTATACTTGGTTTGAGAAGATGGGTTTATGATTTAAAATTGTTCCTTGATCGGTTTTGGTGATAACTTGATGCTGGATAACTGGTGAATGCATACAGCCTTTGTTTTTGAGTGATTGGGTTTACATCAGACGGTTTTTTTTTATTGTTTTGATAAAATTATATTCTTTTGTCCACTAGTTAAATTAGGGGTTGGCTACGATACCCACGGTACCGTTGCTCTCTTTTGGTTTTTTTTTTTTTTTTTTTTTGTGTTGGAATTGAAATCAAGTTTGTAAGACTTGAAACAAAGGAAAAAAATGTTAAAACTAATAAAACAAATGATAAACAGTATTTGAAACACACAATAGAAAATTTAAGACATGTTAAAAAAACTTGAAGTACTTGAAACAATTTTGGAAAAACTTAAAATAATCTTTGGGAGGGTTGAAAAAATTGGGATGATGGTACTCATGGGTACCATAGTGAATCCCATTAAACTATCTTTAAGTTGCTTAAGTGAGGCTTCATCAAGTTGAGAAAATTGTGTATTAAGCACAATTGCATTAATTGTTTTGGTATTCAATGTAAAATGGTCTGTGTTCTTAAAGATGGTCTGCATTAATTGTGTATTATGTACTTGAATGACTTGAGTGTTACAATGAAACTTTCAGTACGTGACCATCACTTATGTTTTGTGCAATCACTGCAGGTTTTAACATTCACTTGTCATCCTGTGGCTCAAGGCATAGCTGTTAATTACTTATTCAAGGCTTTGTTTCATCAGCTTTGTAGAACTGTTTATTTTAAGTTGTTTGTTACATGCTTTGGGACAGTGATTGAGTGTTTTCCTAGTGATTACAAAGTCAATTAAAGATTTCGTAGTTTCAACTGATAGCAGGTAGAGATTCAGAAGGTTGCAGTAGGAAATCAATTTAGAGTGTTTGTGGTAAGTGTATATGGAATAAAGTGACATTCAATTATTTCTCTCGTCTTTTACTTGGACTACATTTCAGATCTCATGATTTTACCATGGTATGCAATGTTAACATCCTTGTTAATTTACATTACATCATGTTACACATACCAGATTGGTGTTGTTATTATTTGGCTTGTTTTCATGTTTATAATGTGTGCATATATTTGCTCTGCTCGATGTTTAGGTTAATTTACAGTCCACATTATCTATGCCAGATTGGTATTGTTTATTATCTGTCTTGTATCCATGTTTGTAGTGTGACCATATATTTTCTATGCATCATGTTTTGTTTCACTTATTTTTGCCCTGAGGTTTCATGGGAAGTTATGCCAGATAGCTTCTTTCTTATTTGACTGACTGCTCACATGCATGCTTTTAGGACTATCAAATTGTTGTGGCAATCACAGGCCTTTTCCCTTAATGGGGCAAATTTATATATGGAATGATGCTTATATTAATTAACATGGATTAGAGTCATTAGAAATTGGTAGCATAATCCACTTTGTGGCTGAATGGATCCTAATTTCTAGCATTTTAAGTTGAAAAGAAATCATAAGGGAGTCAAAGAATTTATAGGCTATTTTGTCTGTGATGATAAATCATTTTAAGGTAAATATGATGAGTCTGCAACAAATGCTTTATGGTTGCAATGCTGTTGACACTTAGTTGATGATTTTGGTAAGCTGTTTGGGTACACATTATCATAGTTGATTGTTGATAGCTTATGTTGGTTAAGCCCTATTTTGTCTGGCTGGGTCTCTTCATTTTCTGAATGTTTGTCTAATGTTCTTTGGTTGATTGTCAATGTATTGTAGCTTTCATTTCCCTTTTTCTTTTATGGGTAGGCGGTGAGAAATCTTAACAAGTCAAATGCAAATTTTATATCACCTACTTTTTCCTTCTTGGTTGGTCTGTACAATACCTTTCGTCATTGTTGAAGGTTAGGAGAAGGGGATATAATTGGTGCATGTTGAAGAGAATTAGATATAAGTTGTATAAAAATCTCTTTTATCTCCTTATTTCCCCTGCAGCCCAAAAGAAAAGAAGTTGAAACAAAATAAAATAAACGTCTCTTTATTTGGTTGATGTGCTTTTTAGTATGTTTTTTTTTTCTTGAGTTCAGAGACTTCTGTTTTACCTTTTTCATCTGTACATCACAGAGCAAGTGACTGACTTAGCGCATTTGAGTTCATTTATACTCTTTTAAACTTGCAAGAATGGTATTGCTATATTTTATTGTACATTTGCTAGTTCTGTTGTCAATGGTGTTCAGAATTTGGTTGATCATTTTGTTGAATGAACTATGTTCTAGTGGTATTGGTGTTCTGATAATTCAATATGTTTAGTAATTACGGCAGTGCATGCAAGATGGCTGGTGTGAAACGAAGAATGTTTACTGATTCAGATATTCTTGTTCGTCACAAAGAATTGGATGAGATCTCATGCCCCATCTGCATGGACCATCCTCATAATGCTGTTCTCCTCCTCTGTAGCTCACATGAGAAGGGTTGCAGATCTTACATTTGTGATAGTAGTTATCGGCATTCGAATTGTTTGGACCGGTTTAAGAAATTAAGAGCCAGTTCTAAGAACAATACAACTTTACCCCATTCTTCACCTATAAACCCCCATAATGCTCATAATACTTCTGATATGAACTTGGCTTTGAGAACTGACTTCACTGAACGTAATGTAAATCAAAACCTGAATGGAATCAATGCTTCATCTGTTGGATTGCCTGAAGGATCAGGGGAAAATAATATTCAACATATAGATAGGCAGTTAGAAAGTCAAGTAGAGGGCAGTTTGAATCTGGAAGGAGGGGATTCTGAGTCTTTGCATGAAAGGACTGTCCTTGAAGAGTTAGATGCAGATAATTTGTCAGAATCAAGCCTGAGTTTGAAATGCCCTATGTGTCGAGGAGCTGTACTGAGCCTGGAGGTTGTAGAAGAGGCCAGAAAATATCTTAACCTGAAGAAGCGAACTTGTTCCAGGGAATCATGTGTCTTTGTGGGTAACTACCAGGAACTGCGCAGACATGCTAGGAGGGCTCACCCAACAACCAGACCCTCAGACATTGATCCATCTAGAGAACGAGCTTGGCGACGACTTGAGCACCAAAGAGAGTATGGTGATATTGTGAGTGCTATTCGTTCATCCATGCCGGGTGCTATTGTAGTTGGGGACTATGTTATTGAGAATGGTGATAGGTTCTCTGCTGGAAGGGAAAATGGCATGGATGAAGTTAATGCACCATGGTGGACTAATTTCTTTTTATTTCACATGATCGGCTCAATTGACAGTGCTGGCGAATCAAGAGGCCATTCAAGGGCTTGGACAAGGCATCGGCGTTCTACAGGAGCTTTATCTGAACGTCGCCGGTTTCTTTGGGGTGAGAATCTTTTGGGTCTACAAGACAATGACGATGATGAAGATGACTTGCATATATTGAGCGATGTGGGTGAAGATGCATCTCCAGTCCCAAGGACACGGCGGCGTTTGACACAGTCCAGGTCTGATGAGGATTAGCCATGAGAGGTGTCAGGCACAATACTGGTAAATTCTGGTTATTTGACACAGAATTTGATATCTACAACTGGAATTATATTCTAATTGCCTTGGGCTGACCCTACTGGTATTTTACCCCTGGATGTTCCATTAATGTGCAGACACTGTCTCCATAGAGAGGAGAAACGTTGTGCAGATTAACAACCATGTTTTCAGAAACCATCTGGTAGAAGTGCTGTTAAGCAGGGTTGCTTATGTGAAGATATTGACATGGGTTATGTTTTTAACCTCAACATGTTTCTCCGTTCATGGGAAAAAGAAAGAATACATGGGAGTTTACTGGGTTACTAGTGATTGATTTCATTTGTATTTAGTTGTCGTATGATTTCTGGTTTGCAGGCTGCATTCTATTGTGATTTGGATCATTCCATTCATCTCCAACCTCTTTTTGTTTCCTTGTGAACTCTGTCTATTTTAGCATCAGTCTTAAATTAGTGGGAAACTTTTGGATTTTTCAAACTACTTGTATAAATGATTTAATTTCCAGGAGTGGTTTTTAACCATGAAAATTACTTGATGTGATCATTAACTAGTTGTTAGGGGTTAGGTGCGCCGTGCTATTTACATTACATACATGTTAAAATGGTAGTTATTCCTTTTATGATTTAAACACTCACGACTACCAGTTTCGTATTGGTATATTCTTTTGTCTTCCCAATAGTTCTAGAAGAGAGTAGGAACTTCTTGTAATGATTTTTTGAGCTATGAAAATGAAATTATACGTACTAGTTGTGACAGAAAGCTACTCTCGGACCCAGCTGGCAGACAATTAGTTAAGATCATATATAATGAGTTATTCCTATTTACTGTATGTTGGTATTAACATTCGTAAAACCAGTATGATGGCTGGCAATGAGTCAAGTAGCTTCTAAATTTAAAATCTTATAACGTGTGAAGTTTTATACATATATGGTATTTTGTAAGTTTTAACGGGGTGTTTGCTAATTTAAAATTAGAATCGTTAAAATATTTATTAGTTAAAATGATAGTAGGAATAAAAATGAAACTCATGAGGTTTATTTAAGAAGAATGAGAATTTGATTTCTAACGGGGTTTGAGAA
The DNA here is from genome assembly GCA_032401905.1 of Swietenia macrophylla. Classification (NCBI taxonomy): domain Eukaryota; kingdom Viridiplantae; phylum Streptophyta; class Magnoliopsida; order Sapindales; family Meliaceae; genus Swietenia; species Swietenia macrophylla. The sequence goes on along the minus strand of CP135559.1, from coordinate 3,251,687 downwards.
TGAAATTTTTATTTTTTAAATTAATTTTTTTATTTTTACTTAATAATATAATATTTTATTTTATTCTTTATTTTTTTTAAAAAATATAAAAATTAAAAATCAATCAAAATTATTTTTTTTCTTTTAATAAAATTATTTAGGCTTACAAAAAAATAATTAGTATTATTTTTATAATTATTATTAATAAATTATTATAATTATAATTAATTATTAATAAAAATAGTTATAATTAATCAATTATTTACCTAGTCAACACCCCCAATACGTCATAAACCACCCTATGAATGATTTTTTCACCATATACCTTATTACTCATTTCTCAAAATTTTTGGCTGTTCTTTCTTTCATTTTTCTAAATACATCTTCGTTGGCTATAATCTAATCCATAAAGGTTAAATGCTTCTATTCATCTAATAAGAAGATTTGTGGTTTTGGTAAGTCTTTATCTTATATATTTGGAGTATTCTTTTACTCATTCCTCTTATATTAGTTTTTTGTTCCCTTTCCTTCTCTACTTTCTCTTGTATTACCCTATTAACATCTCTTCTAGTTTTCAGCAGCTTTGCAAGTCTTTCCATGCCATATATAGCAGAAAATAGCTGTCAAACAGTCTCTCTTTTGATTCTCCTCTTTCCACCAGTTAGATAGATTCAGTTTCTGGTACTTTTCCATAATCTCTCATCTTTTCAAACTCTGCTTCTGATCCTTAGAATATTTTGTTGGTTATATGCCCCAAATTCAATGAGAAGAAATATTAATTATATATTATTATATTGATTAATAAAATTGACAGTTTATTTATAATATTTGTTTAATAAATGTTAACTAATTATAATATAAAGTTTTTGAAATGATAATTAAAGAAATTAATTTAAGTTTAATTTATAAGATCTTGATATTTGTTAATGTCATTGATTGTAAGATTAGCAACACTAGAACGTTAATAAATTTAACTTATACCAGAATATGTTTTATGCTTCCTTGCAAAGGAAAGATAGCTTATCCTTCTTTTTCAATTATATGCATGAGGTGAAGTATTGAATTATATAATAATAATATAAGGAATAGGTTTCATTAAAATTATTCTTCTTTTTCAATTAATTTTTTTATTACTAAATGTTACCCTTGATCTATAAACATTGGTTCTTAATTAAAACTCTTGATTTATAAAAATTAGTTCTTAATTAAAAAGCCAATGGAAGATAAATTAATTTGATTAATAATCTAGAATAAAAAATTCTATAACTTTCTTCAGTGCCAACATAAAAAAGAATTTAATGAATCACACGCTTTAAAATATTAAAAAATTAAAGATAAATTATATAAAATTAAATTTTAGGATATAATTGTTAAGTTTTAAACTTTAGGGTAAATTCATAATATCAAAAATTATGAATCAAAATAGAATTTTCAAAATTTTGGTCTAATTTTGTAAATCTAAAATATTAATGTTTTTATGTAATTTTCAATTTACAAGAGCTATTTCACATTATCTAAAAGTTTATGGGGTTAAAATATAATTAAATAAATTATATGTTTTCAATTATATTTCTAGATTTATGATAATGATTAATTTTATTTAATTAATTTGATTAATTAAAATGATAAATAGTTATTTTATTTAGGATAAACTAGTTGTTTCATTAAATAAGATTAGACCTTATCTCTATTTAAAAGCTTCTAATGTGATTGAAATAAACAACTAAAAGTTATAAATACCTTTTCTTTTTTGGATAAAACATATGAATCAGTTTTCAAAATAAGATTTGAAAAGACTATTTTTTGTGACCAAAACATTCAAATCATAATTTTTGTCTCTTTTCTTAAAGTAGTATTTAAAAAAGGACACTTACATAACTTTGGATTTAGTAAAATACAAACCCTTTAAACTTTCTACTTTATTTGGATACCATTATAGACCAAATACACTTTGATGGTTTATATAAAAAAGAAATTCGCATAGTCTCTATTTTTTGGCCATATTTTTCAGCTTTAAAATTGGATTGATGCAATTCTAAAAGCATTAAAAAGAAGACTCAAAGGTCTGCAACTTCGTGTTTCAAAAAAAAAAAAATGATTTGAATATATTCAGGTCAAAACCATATTTGACATTATGGGTCTAGAAAAGATCTAAAAAGGACTATTTTAGCCTATTGGCGATGAAGATACAAGATAAGATCTTAATTCCTTCGTTTAAGATACAAGATAAGATTTTAATTCCTTTGTTTATGTTCATTATGTTGTGAAGCATGATTTAATAACATTATCTTGGCTTGACCAATATAAATAATAGTGGATTATATTATGAATTAATATCTATTTGATTAATAAGATTAATTAAAATAAATTTTAAATTTTTGCTTCATATGATATGCTTAAATACCAACATATTTGTCCCATGCTTACCAAGCTAAACATGGTATATTTAAACCTAAAGTCTTTTGCACTCAATGTTGTATCACAAAATTAGCTTTTGTTAAAGAGGCTTTGTGAGATCCTCAATGGTAATAAGTTATAGAGGATGAATTTGTTGCTCTGTAGAGGAATAAATATGGGTTGTTTGATATTGTTCAGATGTGTTTGTTGGCGTTAAATAAGTCTTCAATATTAATATAATATTGATGGCTCTATTTTCTAAATATAAGACTAAGTTTGTGGTTAAGGGCTATCATAAAACCCTTCGGCCTAATTTATCTTAAAATTTTAGTCTTATGGTTAAAGCTTGAATTGGTCAAATGGTGCTATGTCTAACTATTATGCGTGGTTGGTCAAAAAAGAGAAAGGCATCAATAATACCTTGTTGAATGCTGACTTGTTTGAGGTAGTTTATATGCAAGCATCTAGGGCTTGGTATAATGAATTAAGGCATTCTTTGCGACAATGACACTTTTTCAATTATAAGGCAAATTCCTCGTTGATTTTCAAATAAATTTCTTCTCTTTATTCTTCTTGTTATCATCTAAGTTGATGATATCCTTATCACTAGTTTTGACTATTATCTTATTGAATCTTTCATAAATAACTCAATACCACATTTACCTTGAAAGACCTAGATTATTTTAATGACTTCTCTCATTGCTCTATAGGTGCTTATTGTGTGTTATTAGGTGATAACTTGATCTTTGGCCTTAAAGAAGCAACATTTTATGCTCGATTAGGTACAAAATTTAAGTAGTATGTCATTGAACTATTTTTGCTAAACTGACTTTTGTGTGTGTGCATATATATATATATATATATATATATAACTTTTTAAAATAGCCTTTTAAAATAATCTATGTCCCATTTTCAATTTAGAACTTAATATATATACATATATATATATATATATAGAGAGAGAAAGAGAGAGAATATCCCTCAATTGTATACAATTTCTTATATTAATTTTTTAACTATTACATCAATAGACTTTTAATAATTGAAATTAAATTTTACATATATAATTAATAAATTATATTAATAGTATATTGATTTAAAATCAACCATTAAAAGTTCTTAAATTTAACGATTGAAAACTTTTAATGGTTTAGAAATGTGTAAAAAATTGCGAAAAAAAATTGTGACTCTTGATTCTAACCTTATATGTCACATACACGCGCGCGCACACACATGGTTGGACTTTATTAATTTAAAATTTTTTACTTAAATTGAGATATCATTTTTGCACCATTGATATATATATAAAATCTAATGGTAGATAAGAATGCTTAGTTGGCAGTACCAAATGCTAATTGTAGACTTTAAAATTTATCAATTAGATTTGCATGAATGAGTGGTTCAAAATTAATGTCAATATTTTAAGTCAAAATTTTAAGTAAAAGCCAACTCATAAATATATGAGGCAAGGCTAAAAGTCTTTTAATTTTATATTAATTTTTTAACTATTAAATAAATATATTTTTAATAATTAATATTCAATCTAACACATATCATTAGGACTTATGAAATACATCTTAATTATTTAATTAGAATTAATCTAATAGTATATAAATAGTATAAAAAGTGTAAAAAAATAGAAGTTTTTGATAGTCATATATATTCTTCACTTAAATGTCCATCAAAACTATTACTTACATATATTACGTAACACAATTTAAAACTCAATGTTAAAGAATTTTGTATTCAACTTTCAATGTTATAAAAGTGTTTACAAAGCGGTAATTTTTTAGGTGACCGGTCAAATTGATTTGAACTTAACAAGACCTGAACATACTTTATTAAATTTGCATAAAAAATGATATACAAAACACACAAATATATAAATAGGTTAAATCTTTTTACGTCCTAAAAATTACTTTCAACACCTATATTTTAATAAAATATTATATTAAAAATAAACTATAATACAATTTACTATTAAAGACATATAGACTGATTAGGTTCTCTAAACTTAACTTTTTTGACTTAAATTAAGATATCAATTTTAAGTTATTGATACATGCAATCTAATGGTAAATAAAAATATTGAACTAACAATAGTAAACGTTATTTCTTAATTTTAAATTTTAAACATTACATTTATATGGATAAATAATGCAAAATTGATGTTACTATTTTAAGTCAAAATTTTAAACTAAAGAAACCCTATCCTATATGTGCATGGGTATATAGCATAGATAGTTGGAATATCCATAAAACTTTAATTATTTTTAATATGTTAGACATTTTTAAATTAATTAAATCTTTAAGCTATCATCAAAGGTAAGAAACAAAAAGAAAGGGTATTGTTGCTATAAAAGAAAAATAAGAATTTAAAATAAAAATTATTGTAAGTTGTAACTTAGAAAATATATATATATTGTCACTGTTTAAAAATTTATGGATAGAATCAATAAAAATTATACTTTAATTTTTGAGGAGAGCTAGGAAAGGAGTAATTTATATTTTAATGAAAAAAAATTTAATTTGTGAAATAATTGATAAATATAAAATATAATTGTGAAAAATAATTAAAAATTTATTATATTATGAATGTTATGGATATACAAAAGAAACGATAAAGTTACATTTTTTTGAAAAAGTAATAATTTATAGGTAAATTTAAAAATTAAGTATATTAATAAAAATTGATATTTTAAAATTTATAAAGTAAATACACGAGTAATATAAGGTGTAAAAGTACCTTTTTAGGATAACTAATGTCACTCGTGTAAATATTTCATAGTGTGCTCTTGTTGATTACCCAAATTTATTGAATTTTCTTACAAAACCCAATTCTTCTATCAGATGCACTAGTCCAATCATCAAATATTTAAAGCAAACCTTAATTTCATGATCCTGACTCTTCATAAGTTATTTTCTTTTTGTTGTTGTTGTTGTTATTATTATTATTTGTTATGGTTAGTAAAAAGTTAACATGAATCATCTTCCCATATTTGATTTGTAAAGTGAATCTTTCGATGCCTTTATTCTTTGATTTTCACTGTTCACATGATTAACTTGTTCTTTTCCTTTTCGAGAGTGTGCATGCTAAAATGTTTTTCTCTTGGCTTTTAGTAGCTAAATATTGTTAAATAATAAAATATTTTGTGTACTTAATCTCATTGGGTTCATGAGATCTATTTTGGGATTGGATTATTTTGTTCACTATTAACTTAAATCACATATTTGATAAGACGTAGACAAAAGGTAACCTTGATCTTTAGATTAAATATCAGGATAATTTAAAGAAAAATATTAGTCGACAGTGAAATCAATCTTTAAGTACTTGAGAATGACTAAAGATTTGATTTTGAATTAGAAATATTTAGAGTTAAACATCATATTTTGATTTCCAATTAAATATTGAGATTGAAAGTTTATATTAGCATTCATTTTTACATGTAATAAAGGTGTCATGAGTTGAAAAAGTTTCAAACAACAATGACAACAGACTCAACTACTAAAATTGAATATATTGTCACATTAAAAATAGTAAAAGAGGTTGTTTATTTATACAAACGCATGTCTGAACTAGGTGTGGTTCCAAACATAGCTTATTCGATAACCCTATTTTGTGACAATACTGAAGTTATTGCGTAGGTCAAAGAACTAAAAGTATACTAAAAGTTTAAATATATTCGGTATAAATTTCACATTTGAGAGAGTTTGTCAAAGTTGGAGAAATAATTTTTTAGAAAGTATCTTCAGCAGATAATATCTCTAACCTGCTAACTAAAGCAACAACATAGGGCAGCTATTCTACATCATATTAAGAAGATGGATATGAGATATAATAGCAAATAATTTTAGTGCAAGTAGAAGTTTATTAAGATATGCCCTAGAAGCCATTTGTGTTGTCGGCTTTATGAATATTTTATTTTGTATATATTTATAGTTTATAATTAATGAGAGAAAGTATTCTTTATTCACTTATATATATATATATATATATATATATTATTTTCTTTATTTTATTACATATTTAAATAAAATATATTTATGAATTGTTCGAATTATTCATTTCATTAATAAATGATATTATTAAAATTATTCCCTACATAGGTGATGTTAGATGGGGCAACAGTATTGCATAATAAGCATACTGAATGTCTCTTGTAAATATCATGACATAATATTAATACCAGCAGTGATCAAAGTCACATTATTAAAATATTAGTATCGAATTAATGATTAGAGAACTATTTTTTTAACATGACTAAATGACAATAAATCACATGATAAAAATATTAATGCTAGCAACAATGAAAGTCACGTTATTAGAATATTAGTATCAAATTAATAGTTAGAGGATTATTTTTTAAAATTGAACAAATGATGATAAATCATATGATAAAATATATAGTCAATGATTTGTCGTATAATTGCACTAGTGTGCGATGTAATTTTTTGACTTACAACATTATAATCGAATATAATATGAATACATATGGTTCATATGGTTAGAGTAAATTAAATTTATATAAAAGAGTTTATAATGATGAATTTAAGGTATATTGATTAATGATTTGTATTTACATCGGTTTAGGATTTTGACATTTCATTAACCTTCATTAAGATTGGATAATGAAAGGATATTACTTATATGGTATATTCAATTTGGATGGGTCGATGAACTATTTCTTCATTGTAGTTTAAGAGTTATAGCACATTACTAGATGTTAATCATAATTATTGAACTTTCAAAGTGTTTAGATCCAAAGAGTTCAAAATTATTTCATAATTAATCTATAATGAACTTGTATAGTCATGCCAATAATCTAATAAATTGAGAGATGTTCAAGAGAGAGAAAATGTTATCTATAGATGGCCAGCATCTTTCGAGCAAATGTAATAGTTGAAGGGTGTATGTGTGTAGGTAAGTGTTATATATATTTATGATTTTTTAAAATATTTAAAGAATTTGCATAATTTTATATTTTCATGCAATTTAATGTAAATTATATGATATATTCATAATAAAGATTATTAAAGGGCCTAAATATAAATTTTCAAAAGTTACCTTAACGGTTAAGAATTATTTAATAATTATCATTAAACCATTAAAGATATATTTAATTATTTATTTAATAGTTAACTAAATATAATTATATATAAGTTACTAATCTAAAGTACTTGTGTATCAATAACTTTTTTCGACTACATTTGAATACAATACATATGTTATTCCCATTAGTAAAAATTCTTATTTAGGGATAGATTGTGATTGTTTGATTTTACTTGAAACATGATAAATGTATTTTATTCTAACATATGATATGTTAGTCATTTTTGTTATGTTTTGAGGCATTCCATTCCAGTGGTTCATTCCATGAAAAGTTCTCATCCTTTCTCTTTATTACAATGCTGCCACTACCATATTCTTCTCCTTTGTTCAGTAAAAAGCTATTACATTTACTTTCATTTAGTTCAATAACTTTTCTAATAGCATCAGGTGTGAGAATTGTTACTTTATGCCATTTTTTTCCATCATCAATGCTTTGCCCAATACCTATAAACTTATGTATAGCACAAGTATTATCAAAGGCATTATCTTAAGAATCATCAAAAGATCTTTATTATATAATATATTTGCATTTAAGTGAACTACATTAATTTTCAACGCCGTTGATACTAGAACCACAAGTTCGTATTAAAACAAGATGAAGATATATTCGAAACTTGGCATTTTCAAAAGGTGCAATAAGAAAAAAAAATGATGAAATAAGGTTATTATTTACCATTATCCTTAAATCGAATAAAAAAGACTCTCAAATTATGCTAAATTCAGCGAAACATTTTTCAAATTATCCTTAGGAGATGAACAAAAGCATATGCTAAAAGAATGGAGTGATCTTGAGTGAAATCTTTTGAAATTATCTTGTTATGCATAGACATTCCTTCATGTGATTATACAATAAAGGCTATAGAGAAAGCTTTTATAAAGCTTTTATTTCAAATTTTTTGATAGGGAATTGATCTATTTTACTATCTTCATTGCTTTATGAAATAGAACCATCAAATAAGATATGCATGGTTAAACAAACTATTGATTAAAAATGCCTTCTATAGTAGAATTAGAAGTGAGTAATAAAATGAAAATAGGATTTGGCAATATGGATATAAAATTAAGCAAATACTATAGTTTTTAACAAATGGTCAAGTAATTTTCTTGATTGTGATTCTTCAGCTGAAAATTCAAGGCATAAGATAAAGCTTATGGTTGATTTTTTAGGAGAGATATTTTCGTTTGCATTATTGAGCCTAAAGAAATATGATTTTTATGATGAATTTTCTTTATGATTCATATTTCCACTATGTCATCAATAGTGCCAGCTAAAATAAATTGGATTATGGCATGCACCACACCTTTTTTTGACAGATATCTGAGCTATTGATGCCAAGACCATAGATTTACTATATTAGAAAAAGAGGAAAATTCAACGAGAGGAAATTCATCCAAACTATGGTTAAAGTTTAAGGGTAACTGAAACTTTAAAAGCATGTCCATTTGTATCATTTTGTTTACTAGCAATTTTGGTAGGAGATTTCTCATAATAGGACTTTTCACTAACAAGTTAAGTGAGTTAGTGAAAGTTTTGTTTTTTTAAGTAAAAAAAAAAAAATTCAACTGACAAGTTGAAAATCTCAAAGATCTACTATATTTTTTTGGCATGAGTTGCTCCTAAAAATCATAAGAAGATATTCTACAATAAGATTATTCCTTATTTATAGGGTTAACATGTTGTATTTTTGGTTATGATCATCTATAGTTATAGAATTCCTGCCAAGATGTAAGGCTACCAAATAATGGCCTATAGTTGTTGTTATATACTACGCAAAGTGTAAAGAAAGAAATGAGAAAAAAAGAGATAACTCTTCTTATATTCTAACATGGTATCAGAGTTAGGTTACAAATTACCCTTTAGTATTTTGTTTTTCTTGGCCTTAACCCAATTTTTGTCTTGATTTCTCTATAGTTGACATTGAATTAAAGTATGAGGATTCATCATCATCATCCATCTTATTCGAACTAACTATAAAAATGTTTGAAGTCTTTGCTAAGGCTTCAATTTTAACCACTTTAATCGACTCTATAGCAGTACCAATCAATGTAAAACTAAATGGCATCAATTATGCCCTCTAATTCTAGGTGGTTAAGATGTATATCTCAGGCAAGGACAAACTGGGATTTATGAACAAAGGCCTCACATAGCTTCCATAGATCGACCTGGCCTTCCAATAATACTATTGTTAAAGGATGGCTTATCAACTAAATGGATGCCTCTTTTATTGGGAATTTTATTAGATTTTCTACGACTAAAAAGGTTTGGGATACAATAGCTATAACATATTTTGATGGTATTGATTCATCATAAGTCTATGATCTGCGACAAATAATTACTAAACTCAAACAATGAAAAAGATCATTGGAGAAATACTGAATGACCTCTAAGAATTATAGCATGAAATCGATTTTCGATGCCCAAATTCTATGAAGTGTGTTACTAATATACACCAATACAATAACTTTATGCAAGAAGAGAGCGTTTATACTTTCTTGGATGGATTGTATGATAACTTGGACAATATTCAAAAAGATGTACTATAGCTACAACCATTCCCCATGTTATAGTAATTAATGATGCAGCTCTTGATAATATCACTAAGGTAAGCTCTCTTAACACTACCCGATATCTCTAATGACATAGATCATAGATATAGGTTACCTTTTCATGCACAATCAAAGAAAATCTCTTAATTGGTACTTTTTTAAAATAGAGGAATGGAGATCTAAATATTTGATTGCAAACTATCTGTCTTCAAGCAAGCTCTTCCAACTTCGCAAGAACTTGTTAGAAAAACTCTCCTTGTGCCATATTCCGATAAATGTCGCAGAAGCCTTAAAAAACCTAAAATTGGTTCAAACAATAAAGTAAAAGATGGATGCTCTAATGAAAAATAGGACATGAACTCTTGTCTTGTTTTCAAAAGATAAAAAGACATTGAGATGTAGGTAGGTGTTTTCTATTAAGTACAATGTTGATGTATCTATGAAAAGGTTTAAAGTGAGACTGATAGTAAAAGGGTATACACAAACCTGTAATGTAGACTATCAAGAAATTTTCTTCCTTATAACCAAGTTAAACACTATAAAGGTTTTATTGTCTTTTGCTACTAATTTAAATTGGCCATTACACTAGTTTGATGTAAAAAACGCATTTCTTTATGGGAATCTTGAAGAAGAAATCTATAAAGACATACTCCCAAGATATAAGGCAAACATAGGAGCAAAGTTATGTCTAAGTTACAACAAAGTTTATATGGCTTAAAATAATCTCCTTAAGCTTGGTTTGGGCTACTTTGTCTAGCAATAAAAAACTATGACTTTGAATAGAGTAATTATAGCTACACTCTATTCTTGAAGCATTAAGAAAGAAAAGTAATTATATTGATAGCTTATGTCGATGATATAATCATCACTAAGAATGACTCTAAAGAAATAATAATACTCTAAGTATGATTAATAGTAGAATTTGAAGTGAAAAATTTGGGAAAACTTAAATATTTTTTTGGGATTGAAGTGAAGAGATCTAAGAAAGGCATATTTCTTTCTAAGCAAAAGTATATCTTAGATTTAGTAACTAAAACAAGACTATTAAGATGTAAGCTTACAAACACACCTATAGTCCCAAATTATAAGCTGGAGAGTATCCTAACCATGTATAGACAAACAAAGGGTGGCATTAGAGGTTGATTGGAAAACTCATTTATCCCTCACATACATAGCTTAATATTGCTTATGCTGTAAGTTTAGTAGGTTAACTTATGCATTGTCCAAGTATATGAATTCAGTGATTCATATTCTTTGACACTTGAAGTCGTCTATAATGAATAGTAATATAAAAAAAATATATATATATTAATCTTTTTTTTAATTTTAATGAATATTACATAATAAGGAGACAAAAATTTACTCACTCAATTTTTATAATCACATAAAAAGTTGATATAGTATGAATTATATGTATAGTGATTCAATTTTTACATAAAAAGTATATATATGTCTTTAATCTCAATCATTGTATAAATTTAAGTTCAATCGCTACTTAAGCATCTAACTTAAATTCTTAATAGCTTGTATATTATTTACGCCAAATTAAGATTTCATATATAACTAATTAAGTTTCTCACAATAGCATATGTTATTATGATCTATTTAAATATCAAATAAATATAAGTCTCATCCTACCTTTATTAAGGTAATATTTAAAAAAAAACATTAACTAGCTCCATGACAATATATTACTGACATTTTCTTTTATTTCTTGTATCTCATCTTAGTTCGCTCACATAGCGATAAAGGTAACTACTTGTGTAGGAAAGCTGGCCACAACTTAACAACATAATATTTTAATAAAGTGTGTGTAAAAATAATAATCTTAAACAAAAATATACAAATAGTCAATATATTATAGGCACATTAATTTAATAAAAATGTCATAAGAATATTATAGTCTCAATGACCTAATATGTGATGAGTAAATATCTCTAATCACAAGCTTAGTAAATGAGTTTATTAGCATTTAACAAGTAGATATATATTGTACCAACACTTTCTTTTTTCTCATGATATCTCTAATAAAATTGTATTTTGTCTCAATGTACATTGGTTTGCTATGATATTTTGCATCCTTGGCATAAGCTATTGCAGCTTATTGTCATAAAATCATTGGCTTTGAAGCATGCATGATAAGTTTGAGATTCTCAGGGAATCTTTTAAGCCAAGTTGCCTTTTTTACTACTGCAAAATATGCTACAAATTTAGCTTCTATTGTAGCTATGCAAGTTTATTTCTTGGTATTCCTTGAAATAACACCATGACCAAGTAAAAATGCATATCCTTACATTGATTTTTGATCATCTAAATCACCACCCCAATTTATATCAGTGTACCTACTCAAGCGTAAACCTCCTCTTTGATAGCATAAAGAATAATTCATTATACCCTTCAAATATATCAGTATTTTTTTAATAGTATTCTAGTATTTTTATCCAAGATTTAATTGGTAACTGCTCACCAACCCTATAACATAATAAATATCAAGTCTTGTATACATCATAGCATGCATAAAGCTCCCTATGGCACTTGTATAAAGAATTTTATCCATTATTTCTTTCTTTTGTAAAGTTTTAGGGCACATATTAAGGTTAAAAAATTATTCTTTTGAAATTGGAATGCCCATAAGCGTACAAGCAACTATATTATGCTAAAGCTAGAAGTTTTTTTGAACAATGGAATTTTGACTCTTAAACTAAAAGTTGCTTCACCTGTGTCTTTCACCACAAAATTTAAAAATATAGTAGACATATAAAGATAATAACACAAAATTATCTTTAAGTCATTTGATGTACACATAATGATCTGCTTAAGTTATCACAAAATTGTATGTTATTATAGCTTGGTAAAACCTAAAATACTACTATCTAAAGGATTGTTTTAAACCATATATAGATTTTTTAAACTTGCAAACTTTACACTCTTAGTCTTTGATAATGAAACTTTTTGGTTGATCTATATATATCTTTTTCTCTAGTTTTTTATTGAATTGAATGCAGCCTTTATATATATTTGATGTATTTCAAGGTTTTAGTGTGCAACAATGACTAGAGCTAGTTGAATTAAAAAAAAAATCTTATTACGGAAGAAAATATTTCTTCATAATCTATACCTTCTTCTTGAGTATAAGCTTTAACAATTAATCATGCCTTATGTCTTTCAATTATACTATTAGACTTATACTTGATTGTTAGAATCTATTTATTTTCAATGGCTTGACAATTAATTAGTATGTCCATTAAGTCCCAAACATGGTTGGCTTTCATCAATTCCATCTTGTCATCTATTTCTTTCATCTAGAATTTCTTAGTATTTAAAGTCAGAGCTTTATCTAATATTTTAGACTTATCTCTGTCATGAGAAGCAAACATAAATGTTTCTTTTTCAATTACAAATCGACAACATGAAGTTCATCCTTAATCGCTTTGACATGTTAAATAATTCATTTGAATTAATTCAATAAGAGGATCATTCCTACTAAAGACCATATCTGAGTAAATCATCATTTACTATTAGTTATAGAGTGAAAGTGATACCACTATCACAATTATCTAATTCATAAAATCAAGTATCATTATTAACATCACCAAGAGTAGGAAATTTATTTTTTGAAAAATAAATTTCCTACTATTGGTGATGTTAATAATGATACATTAAAAAATTGACATCTTTATATTCTAATTCAATTATTTAACCATCCATGTGTTTACCAATAAATATGTGTCTTTTAAAATGCATAGAATATCTTTTTTTTTTTTTTTGTACTTAATTTCATATGTTTATTAGACGAATAAGGATATAGACTACAGATCTCTAAAGTAACAAGTGATATAATTTGAATTTTTCAGCCGTCTATTATTCACATAGAATGAAAGTGGCTAATTTGACGGAAATTCAATTAAGCATGTAAGTGGCGGTTAATAAAGCATTTCTTTAGTATGATATCGAAAGATCAGCTTGTGCCATCATTGACTTAACCATTTCGAGTAATGTTTTATTCCTCTTTTTTGTTGCACCATTTTGTTATGAAGTTTTAGACTTCTTTGTCAACTGTCCATATTTACACCATTTTAATTTAGATTAAACTTATATTTATTATTGACTTTTTTTTGGATCAATTATTGGATAATATTGATAAAATATTATTGTAAAAAAAAACTATTATATTAACTATCATTATACACCTTTCTCTTGTTACATAGTTCCATAAACTAGTTAGAAGGATATTTATATCCATGATCTGTTCATAAAATTTTAATTCTTTTGTTTAATTGATTCTTCAATAAATTCAAATACAGTTTGAAGCAATTTAATACTTTTAATTTATGTGAGATTAAATAAATAAGACCATAATATGTAAAGTCATCAATGTATGTAATAAAATACAAAACTTTATGTCTAGCCTTTATACTTATTGGACCATAGATGTTAAAGTAAATTAATTGCAATGGGTTTTTGGCTTTTAACCCCTTTACTAAATGATTTCTTAGTTGTTTTTCTAGCTAGACTATTCTCACATATAGGCATTTCAATTTTAGATAATGAGCCTAGTAAGTTTATCTTGGCTAATCTACTTATTATGTTCTTATCTTATATGGTATAGTTTAGCATGATAAATATTGACATTTACATCATTGGATCTAATAGAAGTTAACAAAGAAAAACAATTATTATCATAATTAAAACTATTCATATCAGTATCTAATATTATAAAACTATCATATAAATATCTAGTGTTAATTAAAACAGAGTTAACATAATATCTATAGAAACACTATGAAAATTTAACAAATAGTTTAGTTTTAAAAAGACAATTATAAAAATTAAGTTTTATCAAATACTCTGTGCATATAAGAAATCATGAAATCAAAAGGTTTGACAACCATACAAAGTTAATTTACAAGTGCTTATTCCATTGAATTCAACTCTGGAGTTGTCTTCTACATATATCGATTTTAATCCTTGGCTTATTCAACTTCATATATGCTTCTTGATCCTTAGTTATATGGTTCATTGCTCTTAAGCCCACAATCTACAATAGACGAGATTTGATAAGAAAAATAGGGCTGGAGATGTAGACATAAGTTAAGTATGTGGAGAAAAGATTTACTTTTTTTAGCTCAATGTATTCACAAGCAAAATGACCAATCTTTATATAATTGTAGCATTTTAACTTAGTTTTGACCCTCTTTTTACTAACACACTTGCCTCTTATATGCTTCCTTATTGACGTATTTTTTTTTTAACTTTTGAAACAACTTTTCTCACTTCCTTTTGAAGCCAGATGCTTTGTCAGAGCAGAGATTCAGTTACATAAGCTTGGCTAGAAGGCTTAACTACCTCAAGTCACTCATCTTCCAACACACAATGTCTTTGAGTATTATTAAAAGTTTTAATATTGTCATTGTGTGTCATTTTCACTTTCATATGCTCTTAACTATTAGGAAGAGATCGATTCACAATCTGAACTTGCTACTTATTAGTTAAAGCATGCCTTATATTTTTCAATTCATATATCATGTTTAACATTTCCCTCAAATATTGTCTCATTATATGATTTTGGGCTCTTTTGTACATGTCAAACTTAACAATAGGTCGTCTAAATTTAGTAATTAAAGTACCACTAAACTCCTTTTTTAAGGCAAACCATAATTCTTGAACCGATTAGTACACCTCAAATTTACACAAAATCAATACTAATACCACTCAACAATGTGATAGAAGTATCTTTGTTTTCTTTCTAATATAGACTTGATAAGCATATTGATCCCTTTTATGTTGAGCGTTGTTATCTTATAGTGGCTCAGTTATAATGTTAGTTTTCAAGAGCCTCTTACACTTTTAGGACATACTAAATTTTTTAGTGCCAGATATCATAACTAATTTCACTATTTAATTTTTTGCCTTTTGTTTAACTTAGCATAATATTTTTTGATGTAGAAGTCATTTCTTTCAAAAAGAAAGGAAAAAAATAAAGGCATTATTATATATTTCACATAAACACATTTTATTTTACAACAACAAACTCAAACATATAATATATATATATATATAAGGAATAGATTCAAAAAGTCATCAAGGCTTCCAATCATCATCCATATGTATTTATTTTATTATACAATTAGTTGTTTGTTAAAAATAAAACTTTTACTTTTAAATTTATGATGAAAATTTTTAATAAATCAGAACTCTTACTATGCTAGCATCACATAAAGCATGCATAATTAAAACAGTAGTAAAACATGTATAAACAAGAAAGACAATAATTGTTCCATTTATAAAATTACAATAATAAAAGAAATACAATACAGTATGATATATTTCAATCTCTTTTAAAATAAACAATAGTGGTTATGGTTCTTTCATTATGATAGATCGTCTTTTGTTTAACAAACAATAACAATAATTCTATCTCACAAACAAGAGTTTTCTATGATCTTATGGCCCTCACTTTAATCTTATTCTTCAAATCAAATTTTGCATGGTTAAATTCTAAAGGGAGTTTTTTTGACTAAAATAAATGTCGCTTTAAACCAAAAATGATAATGAATACTAACTCTTGAGCATATAATTTTAAAAAAATAAAAAATTTTAAAGTTTTTCTTTACTGTTTTATTCATGTCATAAAAGAAAATATTTTTTAATGTCGTGATAAAATGTAATATTTCTCTCTTGCATATCATTCAAATCATGAGCACCATCTACACAAATAGAATAATATGTGATCATTATATTATTTTACCAAAAATATAAAATAATAATAATAATAATAAAATTATTGGCATAGGAGACAAAAAACTTCCCGCTAAGTCCAAATATTCATAAGCATGCTCACATGTGATCTTAGCTTTATTTTTCAGTAACATGAATAAATCTCACTTTCTCTCACATAAACAGAAAATTGTTTCATTGAACCAATATTTTAATGTATTATTTATCTTATTGTATTTAATCATATTCAACAAATAATATTTCAATTTGAAGCTTAGAACTAGAAATTTCTAACTCATTTGTCTAATTTAACGAACTATAACAAAAAAAACTACTTATACTTTTTCAAGTAATGCTAAAATCATAAAAGTAATTAAGGTTCACCTTCTAAAAGATTCATATAATATATATATATATATATCAATTCACAAGTCAATGTGAATCTATGGTCATCTGTATGTATAATTATTATTTATCCTTTTTTTATCAATCAAGGAAGTAGTGGCCTAATGGTAAAATGTATCAATTTCCACGTAGTCACAGGTTTGATTCTCATTGACTATGTTTTAATTCATATACAATCAAACTCCATTCAGATAGTAACAATAAAGCTTTATTTCTTTACTTTTGTTTCTAAAATTAGGTATACACTTGATTCGAAACTTTAATAAACATCACTTTTAATGTATAATCATGAATCATCATTATTCATCAAATTTAATACCAATAAAACAATTATTTGTTTTTAGTTTCACCCAAAAAAATAAATTGAGCAATATTTAACATCAAGTATAATAGACAGAAAACTATTAAATAATGGCTTTGATACCAATGACAGAATTTAAATGAAGATTAAATACTTATCTAAAATAGATTCACAGTTTTAAATTTGTTTATAGTTGAAAAGAATTTTGATCATAATTTAAATATTTCATCTATTTTTATACTGTCTTTTTTCTCTTTCTCGGTCTCTTTTCTTTATTTTTTACTTTTTATTTTTCTTTATTAAAAAAAATGAAAAACCAATGTTTTTATATTAAATAAACTAAGACAACTACTTTGATTGTTGAATTAAAAAAAAATTCAAACTATTTATAACAGTTGTGTCTCTTAGTTTAGGTTAGATTAGGACGTTCCATTATGGGAGCCAAGTCTAACAGAAACCAATCCATGGAAATTTGACAGAGTTTTTGATCCATTTCTTAAAATATTAGCGCTCATATTATTACCCGTAAGCATGAGATTAATTGCAGGATTTCATAAAATTTGACGCGAACCTCTTTGCTTATTTTTTTTTCTTGTTATTCCACGAGTTCTCACTAGTGTCATTATTCTAGAGCCTTTCTCGTAATCTAATCATAGGCCAAGGAACTCTTTCATGACTATTTGATAGTCTTGTTGAACCTTGAGCACCATTTTGTTATCCACCACGCAATTGTTTTTCAAACACTACCTTGACAAAATTCGATCATTCATTTGCCGCTTGAACTCCGCAAACATTCTAGAAATCTGCATTGGATGAATCTCACGTGCTCTCCGAAAAACTTCTTCTGCTTACGTGGCATTACCACCAAGTGAATCTCCTTGATATGGACCTGAATATACATGGTTACATGGCAAGCAAGAGGCCAAGTCAAACGAATTGAGAGAAGAATGGGTAGCATTGCATTGTTTACATGTCACAGTAGTTCCTAATTTTAAGCCCTTGTCTAAGTTCCAGTAGGCAAAACCGCTATTTGTTTCCTAATTTCTTGCATGTAGTTCTATTATCCAGTAAGTGTGGTTCATGGGCTTATAAATAACTAGGAAATATTTAATAAAAGGTGTGGAATATGTCAATTAAAAAACTCTCACTAGCCTTCTTCTTTCCATTATATTTCACTTCTCAAATTTAACTTATCAATTGGTATAAGAGCAAGGTTCTGATTATGGACACTCGTGGTAAAACGAACGTTGAATTCTGCAATGAAGTCAATGAAATCCGTGCTCAGCACGAATCTAGTTTTGATCAACTTAATTCTACCTAACAGAAAGTGTTCATAGAGCTCCAACCCTTTTAGTCTCTCAAAGCCCTACCACTGTTAACATTGAAACCAATCTATTTGCCCCCAGGCACGTCATCATCACGAACCAATTCCCACAATGAACAAACAAACTCACCACCACCTTAAATTGTCTTTTTCTAAGTTTAATGGAAAGGATCCAACTAGATGGTTCTATAAAGGCACACAATATTTCAATTTTAAGAATGTCTCTTTAGACAATTACGTGCAGCTTGCTTCGTTCTACCTAGAGGCGATTGGTTTGTATTAGCACCATTGCCCGACTAAGTTCAGGGGTCCCGTATCTTGGATAAATTTACACAAGCTATTCTTCAGCGTTGCGAGCCTACCGATTACCAGGAAATTTTCGAAGCTTTGTCCAGATTCAAATAAGTCTCTATAGTTGCATATTACTAGGAAGCCCTCGAAAAACTCTCACACTGTGCTAACAGTTTAGCCAAAAATTTTTTTGATTGATTGGTTTGTTACAGGTCTCAAAGATGAAATCCGAGTAAACGTCAAGATCAAGCAACCATACACTCTAACAGACACCATTGGTGTGGAACGACTTATTGAAGAGAAGAACCTCTTACAGAAAAAGACAAACAATTCTTCTCATCCTACTATGAATTTAGCAACGCAAGGAACTAAACCTCACCCAATAGCTGGCGTGTTGACCCTCCCATCAACCCAAAAGCAGGCTAAGGCACCAGCACTACACTTGTATCCTTTAGATAAATCATCAACCAAATGGCTAAAAAGTGTAAAAAAATAGTGATTGTATTATTATTGTGATGAGAAATTTATTCTCAAATATCGTTGTACGTGACCATAGCTATTCATGATCGAAGACTCTCCTCAAACTAATACCATTACTAATAATGAAACTCCTCGAATCAACTTACGCTGAAACAGTATCAGAGATGTCACTTCAGGCCATATTAGGTAATAAACATCCACAAACCATTCGTGTACTTAGGAAACTAAAGCAAAGATGTTACGATTTCAATCAATGGTCGTAGCATTCACAATTTCATTGACCAATCCATAGTATCAAAGTTTGGGTTACCAGTAGTCCAAAACAAGAAGTTTCATATTATGGTAACCATGCAGGCCATTGCGAGTTTATTATTTTGCCATTCGGGCTCACGAACGCATTGAAAACCTTTCAAAACTTGATGAACGATCTACTTCGCCCATATCTCAGGAAGTTCGTCTTGGTTTTTTTTTATGACATATTGGTTTACTCAAATGTTGAGAAGACCATCTCTCTCGCCTTCGTATCATTTTGGCAATCCTAGTTAGCAAAAATCTAGGCAATCATTGATTAGCCAATACCTATAACGACCAAGGGTGTTTGTGCTTCCTAGGATTAGCAGGCTATTATCAACAATTTGTCCGCGAATTTGGTACCATGGGGATTCCTGTCGCTCAACTTCTGTCAAAATAAAGATTTCAATAGAACTCTAAAGCTGAAGTAGCTTTCAACCAATTGAAAAGGACATTAACCTCGCCTCCTATACTGCACCTACCAAAATTTGCACAATGCCTTGTCATTGAATGTGATGCATGTGGAACTAGAATTGGGGTAATTCTTACTCAACAACGTCAACCTGTTGCTTTCTTTAGCGAGGCCTTGAAGAGCTTGGCATTGGCTCTCTCTACATACGAGAAAGAGATGTTCGCTATGATCAAGACTATCCAAAAACAACGACCATATATTAACAAACTGTTCACAGTACAGAGAGACCAATAATATTTGTTAAGAGCAACAAATCACGACTCCTGTGCAAACTCGCTGGCTACCAAAAATTCTTGGGTATGACTACATGATTGACTGAAAAACAAAGGCCATATAATCAAGGTGCAGATGCACTATCACTAGCTGTCGAGTTTAACTTCATAGCCATTTCGTTACCATTAGCTAACTGGTGGTTGATTCTTCAATAAGAAGTTCAACGAGATGCATTTTATGCACACCTATCCAATAGTTACAAGTTCCTTCAGCTAGATGGGGTGTGGTCAAAAATGATAAAGTTTACTTGAGTTTTAAATCATCTCTAATTTCTATGGCATTATCATATGGCCATTCTTCCCCAACAAGAGGTCATTTTGGCTTTCATAAAACCTTACCACGAATTCAAGCAAGTTTTGCATGGCCCAATAGGTGACGAGCAATAAAAGAGTTTTTACAATAGTGTGATACTTGCCAACGTAACAAAACAGATTGTCAGCGCCCACTAGGCTTTCTCCAACCGATCACCTTACCCGAGAAGATATGGATTGATGTATCGATAGATTTTATTGAAAGGTTGCCTTCTTCATTAGGCCACACTGTGATTATGGTGGTAGTATATAGGTTAAGTAAATATGCCCGCATTTTGCCACTCAAACATCCCTACACTGCTCTCTGATCGTAGCCAACGCTTTCATTGTCAATATCGTCCGACTTTATATAGGATTTTTGCTCAATTGTCAGTGATCGCAACGAGATTTTCACTAGCTCTTTTTTGGCAAACTTTGTTACATTTATAGGGGGACAAGCTAAGTATGAGTTCCAGTTACGATCCACAATCTGACAGATAAACGAAAGTGGTAAATCGAACCTTTGAGCAATAACTTCGCTACTAGGCATATAAATAGGTCAAATGTATACCTTGGGCAAAATTTAGTTATAACACATCAGTGTATTCTACCATGAAGTTGTCACCGTTTGAAGGCGTATACGGGATTCCATCCGCAAGAGTCTTGTCGTACATTCTAGGCATTACTCGAGTTCAAGCAGTCAATGGCAATCTTCATGACAAAGACTACATCTTACAGGAATTAACATCATAATCTATGGCTTGCCCAGGAATGGATGAAGAATCAAGCTAACCAACACCACAGATACGTACACTTCAACATTGAAGATTATGTGTATTTATAGTTAACAACCTTACCGGTAAACTTCAATGGCCTTCCGAGGATTATTAAAGTTAGCACTCAGATTCTTTGGTCTTTATAAAGTTCCTGCTAAAATCGGACCAGTGGCCTATAAACTGGCTTTACCTTCAGTCTCACTGATTCATGATGTGTTCCACATAAGCCTCTTACGAAAACATTTGGGATCCGTAATTCAAGTCTCTTTTCGGCTTCTACCCCTAATTGATACTTCAACAATCTTGCCACGGCCTGAATCTATCTTCAACTATCGTGTTCTACGCAAGGGCTGTTATCGATCGAGAAAAGAAATTCTAGTTAAATGAGTTGGGCCACCAGTGGAAGATGCCACTTGGGAAGGCCTGAAACGTTTCTCCAAGACATAACTTAACTTTCTCCTTGTGGACAAGGATGATTTGAGTAGGGGTGAATGATATGTGCGTGAATATACATGGTTGTGTGGCAAGAAAGGGACCAAGTTAAACGAATTGAGAGAAGAATGGGCAGCATTTTTTACACGTCGCAGTAGTTTCTAATTTTGAGCTCTTGTTTCAGTAGGTATAAGTGCTATTTGTTTCCTAATTTACTGCATGTAGTTCTATTTTCCAGTAAGTGTGGTTCACGGGCCTATAAATAGCCATGGAAAAGTTAATAAAAGGTGTGGAGTATTTTTATTAGAAAAATTCTCATTAGCCTTCTTCTTCCAATCATATTTTGCTTCTCAAATTTAACTTATCACTTCTTGTCTCCCATTTAGCTTTTTGATTAGTTTTCCACAAAGGGCCAACTATTGACACTCATGTTTTTCATCATTGAGGAATCGCCTTGCCACGTAATTTATTTTTTCTCGCGAGACAAATTTATTGACGTGCAGTCTTCGAATTGTTAGATCACTCCTTAGGTCAAATGTCTGTAAGATGAATATAGGTGAAGGATGCCGGCTGTCTAGGAAAAATTTTCTACTGCTTAAGTTACTCTGGAGGTTTTCTTTGTATAATTGTAGTACCAAGAATAAAAAATAAAAATAATAAAAAAATATTTTTTAAAAAGTAATTTTAGTACTACTTTCACAACCTAATAACTACGAAGAGTTAAGAGTAAATTTTTTTGTATATAATCTTGTATGTTTTTTCAAAATTATAAGGATTTAATTCTTATAGGTTTTGGTTACGATGTATTTTAATACAATAATAAAATATATTTCTTTTGAGACTTTTGATAGAAGATGTTTTTATCTTTTTAATAAGTATAAATAGACTATGAGTGCTAATATAAGTTGTTTCTTCTAACATGGAATTGATCTGGTTAATAAAAAATTTTGTATATCAATAATAGTATGGAGTTTGTCTTGATGAAAAATTAAAGACTATAATCTTATTTTCATAGAAATTAATGAATGAATTAGTGAATCAAGAATATGTAAGTATTTTTAAAATTATTAAGATTAAGATTATATGTATATATAATATAATATTATGATCGAGAGAACTTATTTTTTACATAATTTCTTATATAATTTATATATCATTAAATTAATTTTAATTGAATTACTGATATTGTGTTTACATATGCATAATTACAATGTATTAATAACATATATTAGATTTGATCTTAACTATTTATAATACATTGATTCAATAGTTAAAAAATTAGTGTGAAAAATTATATAAAATTAAGAATTCCCAATTCTATCTCATATATATTTGTTAGGATCAAAATTTTTATTTTTTATATAATTTCTTATACTATTTATATGTCGTTTAATTAATTCAAATTAAATAGTTAAAATAATAATTTTACATGTATATTAATTAATAACAAAAATTATACAAAGTTAAAGACTTCCAATTAAATTTTTTTTTTGCATGTGTATATATGTGTATATATATATATATATGAAAAAAGATCGAAAATATGTTAATTTTATATAATTTATTATATTAATTTTTTTAATTATTAAATCAATATATTTTTAATAGTTAAAGTTAAATCTATTATATATATTAATTATGATTTATTAATTATAAATTTAAATTTAATCTTAATTATTAAAAATATATTAATTTATTAATTAAAAAATAATATAAAATATGACTAAAATTAAAAAAAAATTTAATTCTTCTTTCTTACGTGTGTATTTTTAAATTTTAATTTATTTAAAAAAATAGTATTTAACATTATTAATTCATCAATTTTCCCTTAATCCCGAATTGCGTGATTTTCAAATATTTGTCATAACTTCAAAGACTCGGTCAAGCCTTGAACAAAAGCTCTGGTTGTTAGCATCCTCGCGAATCCTTGTCAATCTCCACTTTCCATTCCGTCTCAATATGTCCGACATTTCCCAAATCACGTTTTCCAACTACCGTTCTAATCCTAACAACCTTTTTTTTTATTTTTTCCTCGCCCCCTTTCTCACCGTCTCCTTTCTCTGCACAAAACAAAGCATCAATGTCTGATCACAATCCTTCTCCCAATTTCACTACCCTTAGCGCTGACATAACCGAGCAACTCCTCTCCCTTCTCCCTCTCCCTACTCTCATTCGCGCCTCTTCTGTCTGCAAATCTTGGCAGTCCATCATTTCATCTCCTTCTTTCCCCACTCTTCACGACAATCAACCATGGTTCTTTCTCTTCGGTCTTCACAATACTTCTTCTAAAAACAACCAATCTTTTGCATTTGATCCCAATTCCAACTCTTGGTTTCACCTCCCTCAAGCTCATGAGCCTCCCACCGGTTCTTGTTTCATTGGCGCTAATGGGTTCCTCTTCACTACTACTCCCAGATTCAGTTTTTCTCGCATTTTGAAGACTCCTTGGCATGTCACTTCCCCGCTTAGGTTCTCTAGAATTAATCCGCTTGTGGGTGTTTTTTACGATGATGAGGTTGGTTCTGGGTTTGGCTCTAATGTGCCTAGGTTTATTGTTGTTGGTGGCGTGAGGTTCATTGGTGGCTTGGTTGATATTGAAGATAGATTAGCTGTGGAGATTTATGATCCGAATTCGGATTCCTGGGAGTTATGTCCACCTTTGCCTGTGGATTTCAGGTCGGGAAATTCAAGTCAGTATCTATCTTCTGCTTTGTTTAAAAGGAGATTCTATGTTTTTGGTATCTACACATGTTTTGTTTCGTCTTTTGATTTGAAAAAACATGTTTGGAGTGAGGTACAGACTCTAAGGCCACCTGGGGTTATTTTTTCATTCTTGATTGCTTGTCAAAGTATGCTTGTTTTAGCTGGAATGACTAATTCCCCGCGTGGGCCATCTTTCAATCTGTGGAGGATTGACGAGAATAGTATGGAGTTCTGTGAGATTGCAATTATGCCTCATAATTTTCTCTATAGTTTGGTTGATATTGAGGAGGATGATAAATTTGCAAGTTTGAAATGTGTGGGGCTTGGTAATCTTATATATGTGTTTAATGAAGAATATCATAAGAAATATCCGGCTTGTGTTTGTCAGATCAATAGTGAGTCAGGCAAGTGTAGCTGGAGGAAGGTGCCTCAATTGCCATCGCCGGTGAATGAGTTTCATAAAGTTATTAGCTTCTGTTCAACTGTTTCGCTCCAAAATCTTCTTTAGCGTGACGAAGATAATTCACCGGTCCGGGCTCTGTCAGACTGATTAATTCATCTGTTTGCTATGAGTAGACTTGGAATTCCTTTCTTGCTTGTGCATGTCATATTATTGGCCTCTTGATTACTACTATCATTTTCACTGTGAACAAATTTGTATAGTACCTATGGTATTGTATCTGGACAAGCTCTCGCATTGAACAGGTTCTGAAGATTTCTTTCCACGTTCGTTCAGTTACCATTCTAGTGTATATTTTATATTGTTATCATGAATGAATTCATCTTAAAGATAGTTTTTCAGTGATGGAATATCTAAAAAGAAAAGGAGTTCGTAGAGATCATAAGCATTTGAAAATATTTATAGTTGTTTAAGGTTATTCTCTGTATTTAATGTGAAAATACAACACCTCCTGACCTCTAGTTGTAAATTTAAACTGTCATTCTATGGGCTTTATATTTTTCACATTTAAAGATGATTCTCTCAAGGGAGTCTTGAAATTCTCTCTGGAAAAGCTTAGAGGATATTTCTTGACATATCCCTTTACTCTAATTCACTATAATTAATTTTGTAGAATTTACTTTGTGAAGACCTTCCAGGTGTAGGTTTCATGATTTATTAATGGATATGTTTTACCTCATAAAAACACAGTTAGGCTTAAATATAAATGCATGTGTTACTTGACATTTTACCACTTGGAGACCCTCCTTATTTTAAAAAAGGAGAGACCCATATAGTTAAGCATTGGTACAATTAAACTAAGTTGACTTTTTCCGTATTCTTTAGCAGACTATTACATAGGGACTCTTTAAGTTCATTTGGTTTTATGGTTGATGTCTTAGAACTCGAATGAATGCTAAAATTTTGAATTTCTAACCTTAACTTGACAAAGATTTGTTGCAAATTTCTCAGTGTTAATGCGTACTGATAGTTGAATCTTTGGTGTGCTTGGTTCAACATGTTTTCTATGTTTTTCCTAGTCAAGTTTACATTACTAAATAGAATTCTAAGCCTGTATATTTATTAGGAAGAGGGTAAGACAGAGAGGAAGATGCATATGCATGCATCTTCATGCTTTGTCCAATTGTTTTGTAGCACAGCTCATGTTATGACACCCTTTGAATCATATTTCTCACTTGAATTGTGATGTAAACTGAAATAGGGCTTACTGTAAATCAACTTCTTCAACTCAATTAGTAGAGAGGGACCCTAAATCATCCAAAAGTGTGATGTTTGCTGCATCTAATGGAATCCCTCCTTTTTTGTCCACCATAATCTCACAAATTATGTTGTAGGCATAGACAAATGGTAAGTAGACTCAAACACACACGCTAGGCTTGGCTCAGCAATATGGCTGTAGGTTATGCAAGACCAATTTCATTACAATCATACTGAAGTAGGACAAAACAAGATTTAGTTATTTTAGGAAGTTTTATTATTTTTGCTTGGTATGTTTTTAAGTCTTTAATTTCTTAATAAGGTGGGAATTCTTTTCAATGTTTAACTTAGAGAATCTTAATTGCTTAATCAGTCTTTTATCGGTAAAAATGATATTTTCCTTCCAGCTTATCTCGTTGTGAATTATAGTTTGGTTTTGCACTATTGCTCTGTTGTGTATCTTTAAGTGTCTATTACCAAGAGAATATGAGTAATATCTCTTAAGCGAACCTACTTCCAAGATCAATCTATCAATAGTTGAATCTTCCTGTGTTTTGGGTTTATTATTCACCTACAATTAGTTTCATATCTTCTATATTTTTCGGGGGGAAGTATCTATTCTCAGTCTCAAACACTTGTCTTTTACAAAGTCATGTGTCACTGGGGCAGAGGTGGAACATGCTCTTGCATTTGAGAAATCCTTGTGTTTCTTTGTCACTCTTATGGAAGTGTTCCTATGCAACCTCTCCTATGTGTTGTCTGACTAGACTCCTATGTGTTAAAAGTTTTCTGATTAAGGTATTTCAAGTTTCCTTTTTCAGAAAGATAACTAAATTGCTAATTCTTTGTAGGTTTCAATTTTGTTTGAGAAGCAATAATGTTCTAAAATGAGATAATGCCAGCTACACAGTCAAATTTTTGCTTGTTTTGATGGAAATTGTAAATGAATTTTTGGATCAAGAAATGAATGAAACACTATGCCTCTTAATTAAAATTCTCTCCATGCTCTGCCTAATATTTAGTTTTGAATACGGGTAGTGTAGTCTTCACTTTGAAGCAAGATATGATCGATCCGATCCCGTCTCATTTGTTTTCGGAGTTTGTCTTCATTAAAACTTTCAGATTTGCTTTCAAAGTTGTGGATCACCTCAATTTTCAGATTGTGTTTAAAGTTTGTAATGCATGTTCATCAAATCAAAGACATGCGAAGATCAATTCAGCGGAAGTCTTTCCAGATTATCTTCGCCTATTAGGATCCTAATAGCAATCTGGATGCCTTGTTTCCAGATTGATACATATGCATGTATGAAAAGAATAAAAGAGTAAAAAATTAGCACTCTTGATTAGGGATGAGAATTTTGCTTATAAATTCATTAATGCTCGATTTGTTATATGATAAATTTGGTATACTTCTTGGTGGGTTTGAAATGGGTTTTTAAAAAAAAATTTAAAATTTGTAACAAGTTTAAAAATGTTACAAGTATGGATAGATATTCGTGAATATATGCAACGAATATTCACAAATTCACTACAATTGAGTACAATAAAATTATTAATTTATTATTTTTTTTCATAATTATAAAGTCATTGCAATTGATATTAGTAAAGGTTTCTTTAAAATATTTAAAATTTAGTAGTTGTAACTTTAATACTTTACTTGCGATATTTTATGAGTATTTTATCTTTTTATACCTTTTAAAATTTAATAATTTTTTTAATCATTTCATTTTTACTATCTCCATATGCTCTGAAATTTGCTATCAGAAAATATTTATAAAAAGTTAATTAATTAAATATATATGATTATACAACTAGTGTATATATATATATATATATATATCGAATAACTCCGTCGTATACTTGTAATAGCTCAACAAGAAACTTGATAATATAAACTATCATTGCACTTGTAATATTATGTGCTGAAAATATTAAACTCGTTACTATATTTGTAATATTAAATTCAGTAATATTTTTGCCATTTTTTATTTTTAGATTTATGAGTTTGTAAATTTTTATTTTAAATTTATAAATTTGTAAACTTTTATTTTAGATTTATAATATTTTATATATAAATTTATAAAAAAAAATTATTTTTTTTATAAAATTGTGATCAATTTTATTTTGTACGAATGTAGTTAATATTTTATGTGAATGATAATTTTATTTTGAATTAATGTTGAAAATTTATAATTTAAATTAGATATTTTATAAATTTGAATTTGATATTTAATAATAATATTATAAGTATAGTTTGAAAATACAAAAAAAAATTCTAAAAATTTGTAAATATCCATGCAGATTTAGTAATTATTAAAAATCTATTTAAATAGTTTTAGTAATGAAATGTTAAATTGGCAATAGGATTAATACAGGTTTAGTATTGAATTTTCTTAGTAGTTGCAGAATACAAATTTGAAAGTATCCGTCCTAAACTCACACCATTATCATCCCTGCTCTTGGCATCCACAATTTTAATTCCTTCGTTTAAAAGTCTTGTACTAATTATGTAAGTGTAGACATTTATAAGATATTTCTAAGCTCCCTATATATATATATATAATAAATTTTATAATTTTTGGTAATTTTTTATCTATTCATCTTAAGCTACTTTTGTCTTTAAATTCAATAATTAAATTACATCGATTTAATAGTTGAAAATTGAGAAAATGCTCCACAGTTTTGGGGTTTGGATTAATTGTCCACTTCCCACAATTTTTAAAACATACCTTATGGTACTATATCCTTTGAAATTTTTTATTTTTTATTTTTTTGAGTTATGCACTTAATGAAATTGAATTTGAACTTGAACCCAACTTAACCTTACTCCTTTATCTCTATTTTTTCTTTCTTTCTTTTTTATTAATTTGGCCTTTGCTGAATTTATATTTAAATCAGAATGAACTTTGGCCTTGACCTTTTTTTATTTTTTTTTAAATTTTGGCCTTAATAAATTTGGATTTTAACTGACTAAATTTAAATTTAAACTAGGGCGAACCTTCCTCTTCTTGCCTTAAATTGTTTCTTTTATTTTTATTTCACTCTTAAAATTTGATGAATTTGAATGTAAACCATCCATTAGTTTGTCAAAAGTATAAGATAGATAAAGACTATATATATATATATATAAAAGATAAAAAATTTTAATTTTTATTAAAAATATTATTTTTTTTAGATTTATTAAAAATATTAATATAATTCCTTTATTATTTCTTTTTTGTCTTGATTTTTATGTATAATCAATTATTTAAAAGTTAAAAGTATAAAAATTATTAGAAAAAATTTTTACTAGTAAAAAACTTGAAAGATAAATTTTAATTTTAACATAACAATTTATTAATGAAAACAAAACAAAAAAGATCATTAATTATTTATTTTTATATTCAAAATTATTTTAATAATTTATTAAAAATATTTTGGAAAATAAAAAATAAAATCTAGCAAGTTTTATACTTATAGGTGATAACATATTTCAAAAAAATGATGAAGGTATTATTTTATCATCATTTCAAAAATATTAATATGACTTTTAAGCTTTCAACTTTTTAATAATAAAATAAAATATAAATAATAAAGATATTATATTAATATTTTGTCTTTATTAAAAAGATACTTTTTATATTTTTAATGAAAAAATTAATTTTTTTATTATTTTTGGAAAAATATTTATGATTTTTATATATAATTTTATGTATTTGTTATTTTGACAAATTTGAAGAGACATGTCCACGGTTAATTTGACAGACTTAGCTTGAGACCAAATTGTATTTCACGCCTTTTAGTTTTTGGTTATTGCAACTTTGCTCAAACTTATTGCAAAACTTACTTCTGCACATTGTTTAAAACACTTCTTCTTTTTTTTTTTTTTTGCATTAAATGTATTGCTATTCTAAATTAAAAATGAAAATCCATTATTAAAAATGAAAATCCATTATAAAATAATCCATCTTTTTACTCTCTTGTAATTATAGTTTCAGCTAATAGTAGTTCCAACATATTTTTCTTTGGTAAATACTACATTCAAATTCAAAATGAACATATTTTTGACAATTATTAATTACAATAAAATTATGTTTAACTAAAATAAAACTATTTTAAAATTATTATTAAGAAAAACAAAACCATTTTTAAATTATTAATGGTAAAAATTTTATTTTATATTACTATTAAAAATAAAAATATTTTATTTTGTTAATGGTAATAATTTTTTACAATTAATAATAATAATAATAATAGTTTAAAATTAGTTGTGTTATCATTTATAATACACTTGTTTTAAATTATAACAATATTAAGATTGATAAAATAATTTATTATTACAAATATGCTTGTTGGATATTTTTATATATTTTAAAATTAATCAAAAAATGATAATAAATACATATATTTAATATTTATCTGAATATAATATTTTTAAAAAATTAAATTTTAAAAATTTTAATATGTAGAATAAATAAGAAAGAATGTAGTTGTGAATTTCGTATTTTATTTACATTTGCGCTTGAATCTTGCTAAACTCACTTATTTTATGTGCGGTTAGGCATTTTAAAAATAAGGGGATAACAAGCCATTTTCTATATATATATATATATATATATATATATATAAAAGGAGGTGTTAATTTCAATTATGGTATTGTATTTATTATGCTATATTCATATTGTGTTGATTAGAGATCAATAAATTTATTTTTTTTAATAATTGTGTCTAAAAATCTAAAAGCAAATATGTTTCATTTATTAAACGAGTAATTCAAATATGATTTACTTATTAAATATGATTAACACAATTCATTTAAAATAATTACATATGATTCTATTAGACAAAATTTATTTGGACACTAATAGACACGATTTGTTTAAACTTTAAAAATTTTAATTTTAAAAAAAATTAAAATTTATTCTAAAAGCAACAATATTATTTTTTAAAATTCATAACTAATTTGAGATGTCATTATTCAATATCAATAGCAAATTATAAAAAAATAATAAAAATAAATAAATTAAAATCATAATCTCATCAACTATACTATCAATCTATATCTCTCCACACTTATTCGAGGAAAAAAACTCAAATCTCATTTCTCCCCAAAATAACAATTAACATAAATAAATCTAGTATGATACACAAAATTATCATCAATTCCCTCTAAGTTACAATTAATAACAACTAACAATACAAATAAATAAAGTATTATACAAAACATCAACTTCCATAAACTCAAATATCAATTCTCAAAGTGGCATCAAGAAACACAATATTATCAACCATCAGCTTGAATTTAGATTCAAAATGATTATAAAAAAATTTTAAAATATTAGTATGTTATAATTTTAAAGAGATTGCAAATGAATTTATGTCACAAGCAAGTAGAAGAATCATCACAATTTATTTATAACACAAATTCGTTTATAATCTATTTAAAACATGAATTCATTTTTAGTTTGTTTATAATATAAATTTATTTACGATTTGTTTATAATTATTATTTTAAATAAAAAAATTTTAATAATTCAAATAAAAAATGACATAATTATTAAATAAATAATAAAAATAAAATATATTTACTTTTTTATTAAGTTTTTAAAATTTAAATTTATTTATTTACTTCGAAGCATAATAAAATAATTATAATTGTGACCCACATTACCACCTTTAATATATATAGTGCCATTCCCTTTGCGACCAATTAATAATTGCAAGCTAACGCTTATCCTATAGCCTTCGTTACGGCCAATTTTAAGTAATACCTGTTGCCGGAACATTAATCATGCATTTATCTATCAAAACATTGGAGAGGTTGATTTTTACTTTTATAAACTCATTCACTATTAGTCCGATCCAACAGAAAGGATCTATTCCAAAGAGAGATCCCCTCTTTACAACATACACAGCGGAACAAAAGGTCATTTGAGACAATTAAAAGAGAGTGAAAGAATACAATTGCAACATATATTATTAAGCACCAGAAAAATTCCATTCGACACAACAAATCACAATTGGCAAGGAAAAAAGAAATACAAAAGTAAAAAAACAACTTAAAAAAAAGGACCAAAGAAAGAAATAGAAAAGTGTTAATACCTTACAAAGAATATATTCATATAAAAATGCCCTATAATTTAGCAGAATTTAATGTTGGCTACCTACGTTTGACAAATTTTAATTTATAGATTCTTCACTTCTATGGAACAAACTAATCTCTGTGGGCAGTATTGAACTTCCTGTTCTTTTCTTCTACCACTTGAATTATAATATAATCAACTCTCCAAGGGATATTGTTTCAATCATGAGCGGGATTTCTACATTTATCAACTTGAACTTTGGTTGGAGGAGTACCAAAGCTTTTTCTGGCAAACCAACAACTTCTCCTTCTCAACACCGTATTCAGTCTCCTCCTTATGACAGCCCCACCTCATACCCTTAGCAATGGTAGCAACAGCATCAATAAAATAGTTGGATTCACGTATTATTGCATATCCACTGGGACGAAGTATCCTATCCATCTCCAGGAGCACGAACTTCATATCACATCTAGACCACAAATTATTAATAATTTGTCAGAACCAAAGATCCTTGTTAACACAGCAGTATTTTTTACAAGCATTCTTCACCCCAAGACTCAGGGAACCAAAATTTAGTCAGACATCATTTTGGCTCATCCTTTTGCAGTATGAACTAATGCATCAAAGTCAAAAGCACACTTTTCAGGTCATTTTCATTTCCAGGTTTGAAAACAATATAGCTATTCACTACATAACTGGTTTCCTGTTATTTGCGAAACCTGAAAACCTTCTAATGCTACAAGTACAGAGGCTCAATGGGCATTTGCTCAGAATAGCCACTGTAGGATGAATAGAAAAGAATAAAGTCTCGCCAAAAATGTGGCAAATTTCAAACAGAAAGTAACTTGGCTTGCCATCAATAGAGAGATTTTTGGCTTTTTGCATTTAGGCCTTGTATAGCTCAGTTTATCAATCCTATGTGATCTCCTAGAATTCCAAGAATCTGATATTAATGTCTAATGCAAATTTTTTTCTTTAGATAATCAACTTCAATTTTTTTATAATTACCCAGTTTCCACAAAACAAGACATTTTCATCATCTTCTGCTATCAATTTGTTGTCTACTGCACCAATTAAGTCCATAGTCCAGATTGAAACCAACTCCAAATAAGAATTCATTATCAAAAACTTTGGTCACCTAGTAAGAACTGTTAAATTTAAAATTTATAAAAATAGATTCCACATGATGTATTACCTGTGACTTTCTGCAGTAAAGAGGCCATCAAGGTGAAGAAGATCATATGTTCGAGGATATGTCGAGAAAGCTTCACACCTAACAAACAGAAAAATAAATAATCAGCAAATACACTTCCTAATATAAATAGAAGGAGAGGTTACATGAACGGCACATCACAATTATCCCATCAATGAACAGCTTTGAAGTGTAACAAACGCATTCAACTTTACCAATCATGATAGGTTCCTATGAGGCCTCGATCATAAACCACAGCAAGCGTATTGGAAGCATAAGACGATACGACATTCATAACCCACAAGGGATCATCAATTACTGCTGCAGCAAATCCTCCATAGATTGTATTCATGTCCATTACATTTCTTATCTTATTGGTCCCAATTGCAGGGAGTAACCTTTTGTAGTGCTTCACTCTCACCTTCCACTTACCATCATTGTGCTTGAAAGCACTAGCACTCCCGCCGTGAACATCTGAAATGCGTTCAGGTGCAACATGCAACCGCTCTGGCCATTTAGGCATAGCTTCCAAAACTGAGTTCTTCAGTTTTGGTCTTGGAACAACAACGCAGGGATGAAGTGGGGTGTACCATGCTGAATCTGGTTCAAGGCCATCATCACACTTGGGTGGATAGGCGTCTGGGTTAGAAAGCTTATTGTAGCAACTGTTATCAGACGATTTTTGCCACACTGCAATATCATCCTTTTTGTCATATAATTTGAAGCACATTGAGGTAAGCAACTCCTGTAACTTCTCATAATCTGATCTCTGCTCTTCCACGGTAGTATTCCATCCTCGCCACCGGTGTTCATAGTTAACTGGCGGACCAGACAGAACCCAGAATCCACCAGGACGGAGTATCCGATGAATTTCTAGGAGATAAATTCCACCTGAAGAGAAGATATTTTGTCATCAAGGGAAACAGCAAGTGATAATCGCAAGTGAAAAACAAGTCAACATCTTGCAGCAAGAAAATGTGCTAAACTGAAAACTTGAGATATCCTACGTGTAAACAGAGCAACATTGCATCTTCTGACAAGATACCAAATCATGTAGGGCTGGGCTAAAAAACTTGCAAAACAAAATCCAAACCAACCTTTTGAGATTGTTAAGGTTGTATTAGATTAAGTGATTTACAGGTTAGGTTGGGTTAAATTCCTCCTACCCATTTAATTCAACCCAAACTGATTTAAGATGTTAAAAGAAATAGCTACTTGTCATCATTCTAACCCTAATCTAACAATACCAACCAAAAATAAGAGTTAAAATATAAGTTTGATGGTCAAATCTTGATTGTATGTTCTGAAGTTGGAATTTTTGTATTGTTTATTTTTTAGTTGTTACTCTTATATGATTATAAAAAAAGAAAAATGGAATATTTTTTGGCCTAAGCCCAAACCAAACCAAATTAAATCATTTATTTGGTTTGGTTTGATTTGGGTTGTCCACTTAATACCTCATCAATTAATGAAGTGATTTTATTAAACAAAAC
Source organism: Swietenia macrophylla (assembly GCA_032401905.1). Taxonomy (NCBI): domain Eukaryota; kingdom Viridiplantae; phylum Streptophyta; class Magnoliopsida; order Sapindales; family Meliaceae; genus Swietenia; species Swietenia macrophylla. The sequence continues at coordinate 3,216,495 of CP135559.1, read as the reverse complement.
ACTAACAAACATGCCTTTATTTGCAATGCTATTACAAAATTCCTTGAAAATAAATAAACAAACACATGCTATTCATTAGATTTAATACTTTTCTAACTAAAAGTAAGGCTCTCTAGCAAAGATCTTCACGACACTGACTTTCTGGGTAAATATTTTTAACTGAATCACGTGATCCACGGATTGTGTTATTTCCTGAGATGAGGTGCATGCACATTAATTTGATAAATGGTCATATTAACTTTTCTGATATCATATGGCATTAGCACCATAAGTCATTGTGTCACATATTTATCAAAGTATACGATAATTAATTACCAAATTCTGTCCATGGGATAAGGCATCTTGAGCAATGAGCCATATCAAATGAGTTTGAGGGGAAAGGTAGGCGCTGTGTAGAAATGATGCCAAGGATTGCAGGAATTCCACGTTCCAAAGCAAATTGGACTTGAGCTTCATGATTATCTCTTGGTGCAAGAGAAACTGTTAAAATTCCACGATCTAATAAATCACCTCCCCAGCTAGCAACCTACAAATATCATAGTCATCTAGATTAAGTGACTTAAGCATATCCTAAGATAAGCAAGAAACATCACGACAATAAACCATCGGTGCAACACTGAATACCAAGTAACCAAACAGGGAAATATAAAACAAAACTCACGCCACATCCAGTGTCAATGGCAGTTCGAACAGTCCCATCTTTCATTTCAGGAATCAGATCGAGCATCAAATCAACGTAAGCACCAACTCCTCTTGGAAACATAGTACCCCCACCAGGGAAGAGGAACTTCTCCCCTTGTTTTCTCAACCAATTCTGATTTGACTTCTGCTTGTTAATCCAATCATAAGGAACATTCCTGGAACCAGATCCACATCGTAAAACATAACCTTAAAAGCTAGCATCAAAAGTGGACAATAACACCTGTACCAACATTCTGTAATAGAACATAATACCTGTACCAGCATTCATCCCTGCTTTTTGGCCATCTGATAGGTGGCTTGTAGCCATCAGGAGGGGGGATCAAGCACTCCTTCCTTTCAAAAACTGGAGGGCAGTGGCGTTCCATGAAAGTAAGCCGATGAGCACCATACTTTTTCCACCTCTGTTGCAATGAGCAATTATCATTAATATTGTCATTTAACACTGTATAGCTTTGTAACATCACCTAGATTGCTGCTTCTATAACAAAATAAACATTTATGCAATACCCTTGGATCTGTGCAAGGAGTGTAATCTTGATACTCGCTGCTGCATTCAGAAAAGGTAACACATTTGATCTGAAGAGGAGCAACCACTGATTCCTTCAGAGATGGTACTGTTTTTGTGACATCCGTAACCTCAAATTTGTTTTTCTCAGAACAAAATATTCCACCAAGATAAAACGAAAACCCACATAGCACAACAAATGTTATAGTCAAAGGGACAATCTTCGAGCTTTTATCAGATAGAGAATTTGGTTTCCCATCTTTATGCTTCATGATGCTTGACTTAATTTTACCTGCATATATGATGGTCAAAAGTCAGTCAAGGTAAGTTTTAAACTATTGTCAAACTCCCCAAAATAAATAAATAAGCAAAACCTTAGGTAAGAAAAGATAGACATATCATACTATAAACAGAGGTACCTTATTTTATAAGGAACTACACACTCCATTTAAGCTTACTGGTATACCAGTCATTAGATAAGAATAGATAAAGTTGACACTTAAATATCTAGATTATGTCACAACTAATTTACTTACAATTATTTGGAGACTGCTAATTAGATCCAGTTGATCACTGATGATAATCGTACGTGTATGCATGAACTGAAGTTAGATGAGTCAATATCAAAACTAAACAACAACCTATCAAATATCCAGGAACTGGAAGAGCCCATACACCAGACAGATTAGTGCAACAAGGCCATTTATTGAGACAGATATAAATGAGATAGAAAAGCTACGCCAATATAGGAACTAGGAGAAATGAAATGAAATTGTTTTAACATAGCAGGTGTGCATGATCGACTAAAGACCATTATAGCTAATTGTAAAAGAAGAGTAAACTAAAAGATCTGATGGCAGCAACCACCAACTTGTTTGTTTACTTATATTTCTCACATGATATTGGGGCCCAATCCTAACAAACACAGCCGTCCTCATTGGTCTTTACCCCACTAAAGTCAAAAAAAAAAAAGGGGGTGCAAAAGAATCTCTGGATCTCGCATTGCACCAAATTAAGCGAAAGCAAAAGTGAAAATGTAATCCAATCTGATTTGAACATTTCCTTGAAACACAAGAAAACATTTTACAGGATTTCAATTGAAATCAGATTCAGATGTTTTTAACCAGAAACATCAATTGCTATATGTAGCAATCAAAGAATAAAAAGGCAAACGCGCCTTAAGACCAAAGAAGCGTACAGCCTCGCCTCAAAATCACCAAATTTTCGCAGAATTAAGAATACGTAAAACCTGAAAAAATTTTCAGCAGCGATAGAGGAAAAGAAAACAATGTCATCAATGCCGTACCTTGTTTCAGTTCATAAAAGCTAAAGACTATAATTATCTAAAAATAGAAAACTAAAGATGACCTCCAGCACGAAAATCAGATCTATCGAGCAAGCACACAAGGAAAAGAAACGAAGCTAGGAGAAGGAAATGTAAAAGGAGGAACTGAAAACGAGAGCGCTGTACCTCTTTAGGTGTCAGAAAAAGGGTTTCCAGTCCAGATCTCTCTCTGAGACGAAAGAGAGAGAAGAAAATTAGAAAGACAAGCTGAGACAACTCCGATATCTCCATGCCACTATGTCTCAAACTTAAATAACTCTCTTCTACGCCTACTGTTCTGCCTCGCTGTCTCCTCCCTTTCTCTCTCTGTCCAATTTCTTTTTTCTTCGTTTTTGTCAAGTTGATTGTCTTTGTTTTTTTTTTTTTTTAACGCCCCCACGAAAATGTCAATTTTGGGTTTTTCTTTTTTTATTCTATTCTTTCTTAAGGAGCGAAAAAGTAAACTAAAACGGACCGGGCCTGCCGTATGTTTATATTTTACACCTTTATCTGGTTAAATATATAACGCATTTTAGACCCGAGGGAAGAAAAGAAAAACGGTATTTTACGGAAATGACCTAATGTTTGGGCCTAATTATATTTTTAGTCCCAAAAAAATTATTTATATTCGTGGACAAAAATGTATCTTCAGAACGAAAATACCCTTAAAATTGGAAATTTAATTATCTTCGACAAAACTGAAAATTGGTGGAGTAAATTGAAAGTGTGACTAAGGATAATTATTTTTTGGTTAAATTTCATAAAAATCCCTAATTAAATTTTGTTAAGATCTTTTATTGAAGTTTTTAATAAAATTTGGCATTGGATCTCTACGAAATTTATCTAAAGAAATTTCGTCGAGATTTATCTCAACAAATTTTATTGAGAGAATATTTTTCATTGTCGAGGGTCTCGATGAAATTTATTTAAAGAATATTCTTCATCTTCCTCTTGCTCCTTATCATGTGTCCGAACCAAAATAATGTATCTAAATCACACAAATCATAGTTAAAACTAGTCTCAAATTGATTTTTAACCATTTTTAATTCATAAGCTAAGGCTAAATCATTCGATTGATAATAAAATTTTAAATTTTTATATTTTTCAAACTCAATCACCATTACTGCCTATTTCTCACACTCATTTATTATTGTTTCTAATAATTTGTGTAAAATTTGAAACTGTATTGTTAAGATCTATTTGTTGAAATTTATTTTCCCTTTTCTTTCTATTCCTTCTATTTTCTTTCTCATCTCTTACTTTCTCATTTAACTTGAATAAGCGAACAAAATTAGAAGTCAAAAGTATATTTATCCTAAAGACACGTTTTTTGTTCTTAAATATAAATAATTTTTTACTAGGACTAAAATTGAGCTCAAAACTTGGACCATTTTTGTAAAAAAAAAAAAAAAAATTCCAAAGAAAAATAAATAAATTTATCATTATGCCCTTTCATATTTTTTTGTTTTACCCTTTCATTAATTATAAAAAGAGACCCTATACCTGTTTCTTCAACATATTTTGGTTTCATATGCCAAAAGATTTTTTCCTCGTGAAGTACACATTGGATGCTATTTTAGAATTATCATGCTATTATTTTGTAATTGGTTTTAACCTCGAGTGGTTAGGTTCATAAGTTAGGTTTATACTAATAATTCAAAATTTTTAACATAATAATTATATTTTTTATAATCTTTTATTAAGTTTTTACTTGTTTTATTGATATTATATAGATTAGAAGCAACAAGGGGTCATGTGAATTTATGAAATTTGCCAAGAGAGACCATGATACACACAATAATAAAGCATGTAAAAAGGCTATTAGACAAAACACAGTATGGGCACTATCAAAAGATAGCATTGCAACACTGAAATATGAATCCTTCGAGGAAAAATATCAGTGTCTTAGCTTTGAAAGACACATAACCATATCATGAAATCAACAAAAAATGAGTAAAAAAAAAATTGTCATTTTTGACGAATAAGATAAATTGAACCTACTAGGGTTTATATTTGAGGAACCTTTTGAAGACAGAAAAGAAAAAAATAAAGATATACATAAGAAAGAAAAGATGATAGCAAAATAAAAAAATAAAAACCAAAAACTTTAGAGATTGAAGAATTCTTTCATTAATTTTTCCTTTATTGATATTCTTTTCAATTTCTTTGATTATTGATTTGATGCTGAATCCCATGAAAAGGTTGATTAGGTTTTTCCTAATGAACTAGGTTTTCTTTCCAGGATTGTAATCAAACATAGCATGTAATTTGGACTAACTTTTTCTCTCTCTTTGATTCATGATTGGTTGTAAGTGAATTGCTCATTTTATTTTTTAAATGCTTTGTGAAGATGGGTGTTTTTAAAAGTTGACTAAGGTGCATTTAGAATTTACTGATGTGGATAAAATACAGTTGAATAATTGATTGATGGTTGAATCAATTAAGAATAAAAAATAAAATAGAGTGGTTAAGTTTTGGGAAATCTTTCGAGGGCCATAATTTGCAATATATAAGTTCATTTTTGACATATAAGTACTTTATAAAAAACTTGTAAGATTGACTTTACATCTAAAATCTTTAATTAGTGAAATAAAGCTTAATTACTATATTTACTCTTATGGATGTAGGCAGACTGCCAAATCACATAATTATGTTCTTGGTTGTGTTTGTTTTGTTTTTTATACTTGATTCATGTTTGATTTGAATTCTTTTAGAGTCGAACTTTATTAATTGCTCAAGATTAAAGCCTAAGTTATAACAAACTAGTATCAAAGCTAGATTTTCAAGATTAATGGCTTCATCAAAGTTCGATATTGAAAAATTAAATGTAAATTCTAATTTCAATCTATGAAGATTGAAAATGTAGGCATTACTAGTTCACTAAGGCCTTGAAAAGGCTTTAAAAGGTGAAAAAAATCTTCCTTCAACCTTCAATGAAAAAGAAAGGAAAAACTTGCTGAAAAGAACACATAATGCTATTATTTTGAGTTTGGGTGATGGTATTCTAAGAGAGGTGTTAAAGGAGACTATAGCTACTTCCCTATGGGTAAAGTTGAAAAGTTTTTTTATAACAAAGTCTTTAGCAAATAATAGCAAATAAATTGTATAAAAAAGGTAGCTTTATAAATTTTTTATGCAAACAAGACCATCAAAACAAGAACATCTTGATAGTTATAATAAGATAATTGCAGATCTTAAACCAATAGATATCAAAATAGAAGATGAAGATAAGCTTTGATATTGTTAAGATCTTTGTTAGATTCATACGAATATTTTGTAGACACCTTTCTATATAGTAGAAAAACTCTGTTAATGGAAGATGTAAAAGATGCCTTAAATTCAAAGAAAATGCAAAAAAATGAATCAATAGACTCAAACACAAGTGAAAGATTTCAGCTCGAGGAAGAACAAACAAAAAAGATGCCAAGAAACAAAATAAAGATAGGTCCAAATCAAAGATAAGGAAAAAAAAAGTGTTTTTATTATATGAAAAACATGCATTATAAGAGAGACTACCTAAAAAGGAAGAATAAATAGAAGGAAAGACATGGGAAACCTAAAAATACTGCTATAGCCTCTGGATTAAGAAAGTCTTCGATGGATTTATACTCTTCAAGTGTGGGATATGAATGTGTAGATGCACTTGTTGTTTCAATAGAAAAGAAAGAATCAAGAATGGATAGTTCATCAAGTGAAGACTATGATGCATCAGATCTCCTTATTATGATAGCTAACAATATATCAGGTCAATGGGTGTTAGACTCAGGATGTTTATCTATATACATTCAAATAGACAAAATTTTAATTCTTATAAAGCCTTAAATGGGGGAAAGGTATTAATGGGGAACAATAATGCCTTCACTATCATTGACATATGGTTAATAAAGCTTAAAATGCATGATGGCAATATTAAAACTCTTGATCAAGTGAGGTATGTTCCAGAGTTGAAAAAACCTCATATCTTTAGGAATACTAGACAATTTAAGATATACTTTTAAAACTAAAAATGAGAATTTGAAAGTATATAAAGGAGAAATGATTTTAATGATAGGAAAAAGAGTGAATGGGTTGTATATCTTGCAAGGAACTACTATGATAAGTAATGTTTCTTTGTCATCTGAACTAGAAACAAATAAAACAAATTAATAGATTTGATATTAGGCCACATGAGCGAAAGAGTTTTGAAGGAACTTTGTAGGTAAAGTCTTCTTGGTAGTGACAAGATAGAGTCACTTAACTTCTATGAGAATTGTATTTTTGGCAAGGTAATAAGATTGAAGTTTGACAAAAGATAACATAGTACAAAAGAAACTTTAGGTCACGTATATTTAGATTTGTGGAGGCTAGGTCAGGTCTCATCTTTTAGTGATGACATATATTTTTTGTCAATTGTTAATGATTTTTCAAGGAAGGTTTGGCTATGCATTCTCAAACATAAAAATCAAGTGTTTAAAAAGTTTAAAGAATGAAAAAACCTTGCGAAAAATTAGATAGGAAAAAAGGTCAAGAGGCTAAAGACTGATAATGACTTAAAGTTTTGTAGCCATGAATTTGATCAATTTTAGAAAGAAAATGGTATTACAAGGTACAAAATTATGAGATACACATCGTAGCAAAATGACTTGATAAAAAGAATGAACAAGACTCTACTAAACAAGTTAAGATGCATGCTAATTAACTCAAAATTAAATAATGCTGGGTTGAGATACTCAAAATATGCATAAAATCATGATTTTATATTCATTGAAATATTTTCACAAATATATGGTAAGCCAAGTGAACATATATCATATATATCCAAATTGGCATTTTTAAATAAGATTTCTTTGCCTAATTAATGAGGTGTGATAATGAATTCATCAATTGTATAAAGAAACCATAATTTGCACCACCAAAATAGAAGAAAAAGCCTTAGTCGAACACTTGTTTAGGAGGAAAATGGGTTTGATGTTTTGCTTGTTTTTCAAAATTAAAAATCCAACATATAGTAAAGTAACACACATATATATACTTAAATTATCCATAGGTTTTCAAATTTATCCTTATCTTTAATTAAAAGGTAATTATGTATCATGCGTAATATGAATATCATCTCATAATTTTTATTTCATGTACTTAAGTTTAAGTACTTAAATGCAAACTATTGGTTAACTTTTAATCAAAATATAATTAAGTATATGTATATAGGCTAATGTATAATTATTTCATAATTACACTTTTATACTTAAGATCTTAAAGAATTAATATTATCAATTTAATTATATTATTTATACTAAATTATATTTCCATGCAAACCAAAAAAAAAATTTTTAAATACTTTAAAGAATTCATAAATATATATATATAACCATTATATATATTTATTACGACTTAAATATCATTTCAAAAGTATTAGTTTCGCTATCAATAATATTTTTATCTTCTAAATATTTCTTACTACTTTTAATTATTAGTGTGATTATGTGAATTCAACGTGAAATAGTTGTGAGCTTATTTTAAACTTTTTAAGTTTATTAAACTATTCGATAATTTAACGACTATAGTTAATATTTAGTAATGCGCCATAAACCCTAATCCATAATGAAATCATATTTCATCAATTCTTATCTTAATTATACATACTATGTAAATAAAGTTCTTATATTATCTAATTATAATCGAGTAAGAGTCCACGATACGTCAAAATTCTTTACCAATATAAATCTGAACTATCGATCAATATACGTTGAAGTTACAATGAACTCCTTCATATGATATTTAATCACTTTGATCAAAAATTTATTTTTTCAGTTATTTATCGATATTTGTTTGAAAATTCAAATATGGATTGAGTCAATAGCAACTTCAATCCTATACATCCAATTAACAGATCCTGTCTTGAAAATTATATATTTTTAAATGTAAACAACACGTAACCAAACTAGTTTTATCATATAAGACGTGGCTAGTCTTGTACTTATATATCATTTGAACCATGTGCATTTACACCAGATTCGATAGTAATGTCTCAAGTCAAAGGACAATATTGTATATTGGTACAATTATATAATAAATCATTAACTACATGCAATATCATATGATTTATCGTTGTATGGTCATGTTCGAAAAAATAGTTCTTTAATTATTTAATTCACATTAATGTCCTAATAATGTGCCATCACGTTATCTACACTAATATCTTATCATGATATTCACTAGAAATATTCAATATATCAACTATATGATATTGTCGTTCATTCGATATCATCTTTATAGGAAATGACTTTAATAATTTTATTTAATGATCAAATGAATTATTAAGTCAATTTATAAATGAACTTTATTTAATGCATGACTAAATAAAGGAAATAACATACATTTGTAAATAAAAAACTCTTTCTTTCATTAATATATATAATGTATATATAAAATAAAATATCTCTAAAGCAGATAACACGAATGTTTTTTAGGATATATCCTAACAAACAAAGTATTTTAGGCAAATATTGTGAATATAGAATGCTAGTTGATCAATAAAAGTCCATCTACAACCTTGAGGTTTATAACACCTAGGGAAAAATAAAGTGGTAAGCCTGTAAGTTATCAAAATCTCAGAATTTTTGTTTATTTTGTTTATATACATGTTAATCAAGGGAAACTTGAACCACGAGCATTAAGGAGAGGTATTTATTGGATATCTAAAATGAGTTCAAGGCTATAAAATTTGGTATTTTGATACAAATACTATTAAGTGTCTTTGATGAGAATGCAATGATATATCCAATGAAGACTACTACATATGAGAAAATGATCAAAGAACTTAAGAAAGTCACTATTAATATTGAGGTAGAGAAACAGAAAGTCAAAGAAAAGTCTAGAAAAAAGAATGAAGATCAGAGTTCAACTTCAGAGCAGCAACAAAGTCTTTAAAATTACAAGCTAGCAAGAGAAAAAGAAAAAAAAAATAGATCAAACCTCAAAATAGGTATCATATACAGATCTGATAGCTTATGCTTTACTGTCTGCTGAACAGTTAAATGATGATAAGCCTAAGACTTATTTAGAAGTTGTAAATGGAAAGGGTAAGGTGTTATAGCAAGAGGCAATGACTGATGAAATGAAATATCTATATAAAAATAAGATTTGGAAATTAGTTCCAAAACAAATGAAAGGAAGATGGTTAGTTGTAAATAGATATTTAAGAAAAAAGAATGTATCTCAAAGGCTGATATAATAAAATATAACGTAAAGTTGGTTACAAAAAGCTTCACTTAAAGGCATGGGATAAACTTCAATGAAGTTTTCTTACCTATGGTTAAACACAATTCAATAAGGTTATTATTGGCAATGGTTGCTATATTATACTTGGACTTACATCAATTAGATGCCAAAATAACATTTCTTCATAGAAAACCCGAAGAGCATATATTAGTGGAACAACCTGAAAAGTTTATGGAACCAAGGAAAAAATTCATATGTGCTTACTTGAAATGTCTCTTTATGACTTAAAATAGTCTCCTAAACAATGGTATAAGAGATTTAATGAATTCATAATTATTCATGGTTAGTCTAAAAAGTCTTAATGATGGTTATGTTTATTTTCATCTCCTGGATCAAAATAAAGCCATATTCCTCTTGTAATATATGGATGATATGCTTATAGTTTGTAAGATTATAGAAGAAATAAAGAAGCTTAAGGTGTTGCTTAGTAGAGAATTTAAAATGAAAGATATGGAAAAAAACAAACAAGATTCTTGGCATGGAAATTCTTAAAGAAAGGAACAAGAATCTTTTGTTTCTAAATTAGAGAAAATGTGTCATGAAAATGTTGTACAAGTTTAATATGATAGATTATAAACTTGTAAGAACTATAATGGTCGGTCATTTTAAATTATCAGTCTTTCAATCATCTTCAACAGATAAAGAAGAGTTGTAAGAGAAGGATGTACCATATGCACAGGCAGTTGGCAGCCTTATGTATGCAATGGTATGTATTAAGTCAGATTTAACTTATTCAGTTAGTTTATTTGATAGATATATAAGCAATCTAGGGAAACAACATTAGAATGTTGTCAAATGGATACTCAGGTGTTTAAAAGGAACTTTAGACTATGGTTTGATCTATAAAGAGTGCAAACAAGTCATAATAAAGTCGTATGGCTATTCAAATTCTAATTTTATAAGGATTTGAATAAAAGAAGATTATCAATAATTGGTTATTTGTTTGTTTTTAATCAATGTATTGTAAGCTAAAAATCAAGCTTGTAATTAGTTCTTGTATTTTCATCAATTGAGGATGAATTTATAGCATTAACTAAGGCTATTAAAGAAACTTTATGGCTTAAAAGGCTAGTTAATAAGTTATGGATGGGGTCTGAATTAGTGAGTTTGTTTTATGATAATTAAAGTACCATATTTTTGTTTAAGAACCAAGCTTATCATGAGAAATTTAAGCATAAAAATGTTAGGAATTTGTTTATCAGAGATGAGCTTGCAACGTGTACATTTTTGCTTGAAAACATTCACTCAAATGTGAATCCTATTGATTGTTAACAAAGATACTTCCAGTTGCTAAGTTTAACTTGTGTTTAAGTTTAACAAACATTGGACAAAATGGTTAGATAATAAAAGAAAAGGGAAAGCTTGTTTCAAGCCTTTAGTAGATAAGATGGTTTTTTGTGAAGGTTAATGTCTTCAGAAGTTGACTAGAGTGCACCCAAAAATTGCTGACATGGATAAAATATAGCTGAATCGATTAACTAGTAGTTGAATTAGTTAAGGCTAAAAAATATAATAGAGTGGCTGAATTTTAGGTAATTTTTTGAGGGTCATAACTTGCAATATATATGTTAATTTTTGGCATATAAATACTCTATAGAAAACTTGTAAGATCAACTTTATATCTATAATCTTTAATTAGTGAAATAAAACTTGATTACTATGTTTGCTCTCATGGATGTAGGCATACTGTAAAACTATATAATTTTGTTCTTAGTTGTGTTTGTTTGTTTTCTATTCTTGATTCATGCTTGATTTGAATTCTCTTAGAGTTAAACTTTGTTAATGGATCAAATTAAAGCCAAGGTTACAAACATGCTTCTTATTATATGATCACCAATGAGATTGAATTGCTAAACCCTAATAAAGTTGGAAAAGAGTATTTTGTGTTTAATCTTAGATAAAATAACATATGACCTCGGTCATTGATTGTGAATGAAATAATTTTCATCTAAGATAGGAATATACTTGTATGGTATAAGTAATTATTAATGGTACCAACATCAAATAAGGCTATTGAAGGGGCATATCTACTACCTTTGCATAAATCAATTAGCATTTAGAGAAAAAAAAATGGTGTTTCTTGAGTTTTCATCAATTAGCAACATAATTTAGTTATTGGAACTTTAATAATTTTTTTCTAACAAATAAGAGTTCGATAGAAATATTTATGTGTTTGAATAGATCGAAAAATGAGAATTCAAATCATATCAAAAAAGATATCAACGGGCACTAACAAGTGATTATATACTTTCAATAATGGCTATAATGGTGGCTAGTAAAGTTGTTTTTTATTAATTAATTTAGAGATAAATTATATATACGCTTTTAATTTCTAAAGTAATGAAAATTTTCTCCTCCATATTTAAAAAATTTTCACTATACCTCTGTCCACCAAATTTATCCATTTGAAAACTAAAAAATTAAGTTAATTTGGTAATTTTACATGATTAAAGTTAATTTATATACTAAAATATGAATGATAAAAAAAATCATATATTTAACAATATCAAAAGAAGTGTTATGACTTTTGCGCAGTTAGAGGTGGCAACAAGGCGAGACCAATTTGAGCCAAGTTCGACCGAACCCATGAATAATATAGGCTTAGCCCAGCCTCTTGAAGGGTCAAGCTAAGTTAGAAGACTAGATCCCACCACAGGTCTAGTCGAGCACATTAACTTATTTATATTTATATTAAATAAAAAATTTATATTATTAAATAATTAAGGCTCGCAGGCTAGCTAAGGCCCAAGTCTAGCATGACTCATGTGGGGCTGGACTTATAAACCCTATCAAGTTTTATTTTTTTATATATGCCGAGTCTAACCTATTCTGTGAACTATCATGAGCCTTATCAGCCTAACCCATTTACCACCTCTAAATGTAGCAACTAAGGCATGGTTGTCATGTAACTATCATTCAAAATTTAGGTGTAATACACAAGCCCAACAACATTACTTTAGGCCAAAAATATAGAAAAAAATTAAGTCCAAATTTTGTTTCTTTTAGCCTATGTCGTTTAGTATAAATATGTAAATATGCGTGAAGTTAAATGAAGAATTTAAAAGAATATTATAGAAGCCCTAAGAAGAGAAAAGAGAGAAGAAAGAAATAAAAAAGAGGAGAGAAACAGAGAGAGAGAGAGAGAGAGAGAGAGAGAAAGAAAGAGAAAGAGAAAAAGAAAGGAAAAATGGAGAAGTAGAAGAAGAAAAAAGAAGCAAAAAAAGAGGGGAGAAGAGCTTTAAGGCAATACTTTCCTTTTACTTTATTTTGAAAAGAAATATATATATATATTAATTTAGTGTAAAAATTATTAAAATTTACTGAAAAAAAAAAAGTGAATTTTATTTTAGTAGCTTAAAAATTAAAATTACTATTATTTTAAGTACTTGAACTATAGATCAATAGATTTTGAGTTAAATTTGAAAGTTTAATTAAAGAATTGTTGAAAATTAAAAATTTTGATTAAGGTAAAAATGCAAAAATTATAGAATTTTGTATTATTTTATAGGATTTATTTATAAATAGTTAGATATTTTTAAAGTGTAATAGAATTTTTTATAATTTATGATAAGATTATAAATTTTAAAAAATTTTACATCTGAAGCATAAATATTTTTGGGTATTTATGTAATATTCATATATTAGGAACCTTTTTTTTATAATTTATCATTATCAATAATTTTATTTTAGAGGTTCAAAATTCTAATATTTTAAATTAAATCTTAGTTTAATTTTAGATTGAGAATTTATTTATACTTTAATATAAACAGTACAAATTATTAAGTCATTTTAATGATTCACATTAAATTTTATGAAATGATACTAGGTGGTAATAACAAGAAATATGATAAATTAGTAAAAATTTAAAAATAATGCTCTCAAATCAATCTAAATAGTTAAATCACATATAATTAAGTATTTTAGAATTTAAAAAAAACTGAAAAAGTAAGATTTTATATTAAATTATTATAAGAAAAATAAAATAAATTTATTTATAACTTGTGAATCCTTTAAATTAAAATAAATATTGATATTTTATTTTAAAAATGTAATATAAAAATTTATATTTTAATAATATGATTACTATTCTGTTCTGTTTTGTATAAATTTCTCAATAATTTAACAATATTATTATTGTCAAATTATATTTTTAATGTTTAAAATATCGTAAAATGATATAAATAAATTATTTTGTTATTATAATGTATGATTGGTTTATAAAATAGTGTATGATATTTTGTTTAGTACCAATAATTATAGATTTGAATTTATTCTTACAATGAAAATTCATAAAATTAAAATCATGGGCATCGGTCTCTAGATATAAAGTCTTTAAAATATACAGGTTACATATTTTTTAAACAACAATTCTTAGAAATAGTGTCCTAAAATTATGCATTGCACATATTGATAACTAAATTGCATTGTTGTTTTATTATTATTATTTATGCTTATTTTAACTTATTTACATTTATTTATAGTATGAATAATAAGAAGCATAATTATTTTAATTTTTTGAAGAATTCTCAATTATATGTGAATATCTATGAAATTTTTGTTCACTCCTTATTTTTTAATATTTTTGAAGTAATAGAAAATGAGTAAACATGAAGAAAACCTAGTCTTTTTGTTAGATATATTTTGGAAGGATATTTTGCCATATGCATTACATTTTTTAGAATGTTATAAATAAATTGGAGATTGTACATGTTTAGTTAAAATAATTTATTAAGTTTTGATATGATGAGTTTATTGTAATGGTAGTTTAAAATTTCATGAAAAATATTTAGAGTGATATTAAAATTTAAAATTTACATGTTTATATTTATAATATCTACATTGTAAAAAAAAAAAACTCTGTCAAAATATTCAAAACTATGTATTTTTAATTTTTAAATCATTCCATAAATTTTTTAATCAGGTACCCTAATTTTGGGAGCATAATATTAGGTGTTCTCATGTGGCCAAGGCATGCTCACATGTGGCAATTGTAAGGCCTCTGTGGGTTTAAGTGTGATCAATACCAATACTTGAATGTTCAATAGCCATTTATATATGGTCGAAGTAATATAAAATAACATTCAAATCCATATTATGAGAGAATATATTAGTTAGAGTTAATCTTACTCGCATTTTTTATCAAACAAATCTAAAGAATGGAGTAGTAATGTTAGTTTTTCAAACTTAGGAAGAAAAAATATCATTTAACTTAAACTTGAAGATGTATTTATCATTACCTAAGTTTAATTAATATAGATTGTTATATAAAATATATTACATATTAAAGAAAGTATTCTTTAGATACCCATGTTTCAATAAATAAAAAATTATAAAATAGTATAATTTAGCTTAAATTCAAATTCAAGTTATATTTATATTAATCCAAAAAACTTGGTTGAGGCACATTTAAATAAACACGAATAATACTATATTATTATTATTTGATTTAACAAATAAATATTTTTAAAACATATATTATCATATAAAATAGCAAGGCAAGTCTAGTCTAAAAGAAATTTGACAATATAAATTTCTTTTGATTTATCCTAACCAAAAGAAAAAGAAAAAGAAAGTACCTAAATTTCTTAATCTTTTTGAAATATCACTTTTGAATATATCAATCCATCCCACAACAAATTTTACTGAAATTAAAAAAATATATAAACTCAGTAAGGATCGTTTTTTTTTTTTTCCTTGGGTTCCATTTGGCATCAATTAACAGTCGGTAAGTTTAAGGAAAGGTCAATGCAAAATTTCAGGCCAATTGTTAGTTTAGGAGTCTTTTTTTTTATTTGTTATTTAATGTACTAATTCAATGAATGAAAAGATACCCTATGTCAATGGCGTTTGGTGGGGGGTGCGGTGCACGTACAAAAAAAAGTCAATAATCTTACCTTCGCCGAAGGAGCAGGGCGGTGCCACTTTAATGCAATTGGCACCAGGTCTAAGACTTTCTTGACTTTAGAAACTAATCACTGAATAATATTATTAAATTTTTGTTAATATAATTTAATCTAAGATAAATGACTTTATTTATTATTTTCATAAAGTATGAGAATTAAATTTTTGTATTCATTAATAAATCATAATGAAAAGGACAAGAAGGGCACAAAGTTTAAATATTAATTCACAACACCGACAGATTTTAATATAATATTTATGGTAACCGATTTTACCTGCAATAAGTGGATGTAGAAGAATCATTTAATAATTAATTACTCATCATCGTACCAGAAGTTCGAGGAAGAGCGTATACAGTTGACATTGTTTAAAAAATAGGGCTATTGTTATTATTTTTGCCAATTTGCAAGGCCCAACTGTTATTTTTGCCCTTTAGTCTGAAGTACGATGATTTGTTACGGAAATATTTTTGATTAATGATGTAATTAAATTATTGAATTAATAGAATAAAAATATATTTATAAAAATTAATAATAAAAATTTTATATATTTTTATTATATTAATTAAATAAAATTAATATAATAAAATGATTTTATTTACAGTCTTTTTAATTTGTTTATACAGTAGTCACATACTTTTAAGAATATAATAAATAGAAATCTCATCACCGACATCTGACTTTATTTGATTATTCTTTGCTTCGGTAACGCGTGACCGTATGCGCCTACAATCATAATAGAATATAAAATGTCTGATTATCCCTCGAAAATGTAGTTATTATTCCATAGATTTGAATTAACTTTATTTTGACGTCATGAACGGAGCCAATTTACAAGCTCCCTCGAGAGTGAGTCAATCTACTGCTAGAAATATCTGTACATACAGTCAGGCAGAACCAACCGACAGTTCATGTCATACAACTTGCGCTGGGGTTCCATTTTTTTTCAACTTTCCAGACGTACTCGATTAAATTAGAAATTGCAAGCATTCCTAAAAGTTATAAATGGAAAGGCCTTGGGAGAACTTTCACCTCTAATTCAAAAATACTGAATTAATTTTAATTAAAAAAGAAAATGAGATAAGAAAAATGTAACATCTGTTATTCACTCCACGTATACTTTGTAACAATAAGAAAAATGAGATAATGAATCTATAACAAATTAAATTTAGGACACTGATCATTATTTAAGAAATTTCCCATAAAATATATGCAATTGAGAATGCTAACAAGGGTTTTTTTTTTTTTTTGGTTTGTATATTATTTGTTTATGGGTCACACAATAATAATAATAATAATAATATTTTTTTCATTATGAATAATTAAAATTGAAGTTATTTTAATTCTTATGTTAAGTGGTGACATATCATCATATGCGATTGGAAGATGCAGGACTTAGGGGCATGTAGCTTATTGGGTCGCCAAATGATGGGCAGGACAGAAGAAAGTAATACAGAGCAAGAAAACTGAGAACATGCAGAGTCAAAAAAACATGAGTACTTGGATTGTAAACTGAAAATAAAAAACCATACATGATTGCTGATTTATCATTTTGGTCGTCGACTGTTATGACTCAGAACAGTATCTGTCATTTTATTCGAGTCATAAAAGCTTCTTAAATTTGAGAAAGTATGTTCCTCGGTACTTGGGAAATTTTAAACTTGTTTATAATTATATTTATATTGACATTTTAAGATTACTTTATGTTTTCTTTAAAATTGAGGGATATTGGAGACCTACCATGTTACAACATGCAGCCGAAGCGGTATGACAGATAATCGTGAAAGGAGAAATTTCGATGATTTAAACTTTTGCAATTGAAAACAGAAACCAATTTCAAACAATGCGAGTAAGGAACAAAAAAAAAAAAAAGAAATCGTCAACCACCTATTGCGTGTTTTTTCTTTGTAACATATTTGTCTCTTTTAATAATAAGATTGGAATTTGAAGTCTCCTTTAAAGTTTGATCGATGCATATTCTGACATCTCGGACGAATTCATGCATGTGTAGCACTTAAAATGAGAGAAAAGAGAAGGAATCCACGCGTTTTCAGAATTTTACAAAGACTAATAATTATCGTGTTCTCGCATTCTCCGAATAAAATAAATATGTAATAATATGAATAGTAGTAGTTATAGACATGCGACATGGAACGTGCACCCATGTGAAAGAGAGCACTCCCATCATTCAACAGAATTTGGGATCCAACCAAATGCCAACTTTGTAGGTTTGACCATAAATAAACCCATAACATGTCATTAGCCTAGACTAGTAACAAGGAATGTGATAAGATCTAGAGGTGGTAAGTGGGTTTTGTCGGTTCTGCATAGCCCACAAAATCTTAGCCCACGTGCCGAGCCAGTTTAAACACGCAGAATGATCGGCTAACTCAGGCCTGCATACTTTTATTCTGTCCCAGCACGACTCATTAGGAAAGTTGAGAATAATTATGGGTCATGTTTGGCACAGTTAAAAAGCACAACGTGCTGGCACTGTAGACCATCACTGTTGGGTTTTTATATGTGGTATAAAGGTCGGCCCGTAGGCTCATAAGAGCAAAAAATAAGTTAAAAAAATAAAAAAATTATATTTTTAAAAATAATAAAAAATATATTTATTTCTTTAAATGGTTTAATCAGATCGTCATATTAAAATTTTGAAACATAAAAAATAAATAAATAAATTATGATTTTTTATAATGATACCACAATTAAGAATCATAATTAAAATATAACAAAATAATGTTATGGTTTAAAAATTAAGTACAATATTACATAGATGGACTTAAAACTACATTGATGAAAATTATCGGTTGATTAATTTGTTAAATTATTAAAATTTTTAAATAATAATATATTTAAATAAATTAAAACTTTATGACAACAATATTAACTATTTATTGATTTAATTAACATGATGGAATACAACAATACATGCACTAACACAATTATAAACTTTAGAATCACAATTAATATATGAGAAATCAATATTATATCTAAAGATTAACTGCAGTATTGTAATAATTAAGTAATTAAATGCATAACTAATGATAATTGTTAATTTATTAATTAATGTTTTAAAATAACAACAGATTAAATGAACTACAATTCTCGAAGTAATAAACTCACCATTTATTTATTGATTAGAATTAGAATAATAACAATACACCCGTAACAAATTAATACAATTACGCAATAGTCCAAACTTTATTGATTATCAAAGAGCATAGTATAACATGTTATATGTCAAAACATATGACCATTCTTGATTTATTCAATTTAGTGAAAATTGTTTCAAAATATTTCCAACATGGTTCGAAGAATAGTAGTTTTTCTTTGGATCAACAGAATCAATTTATCCAGGACAAATCAGTCACTTGTTTCTACCTTAGTACAAAGACAATATGCCAAGTTACCATATTTTTCAACAATTAACCTTTCATATAGATTTTCAAATACCATGGATACTTTCATGGCACTACTCGGTAACCCAAATTTATCCAAATTGCAATATTTTCTTTGTAAAAAAATTCAAAATCAAATGGTAAGACAAATTTGACCTCAACAGAGTTTCCCTCACCACAATGAAAAAATGGAAGTAGGATGGTTACAAAATCACCATAGCAGTCAAAGAAGTCTCTAAGAAAATTTCACCTATACTTGATACTTCATCTCCAACCCCAGTTAGTAAGCATAAAAAATCAAACTACTTAAGAAAAGATAAAAAGAAAATATACACAAAATTATTTGATGAAATAATCAAACAAATGGAAGATGACAGAGAGAAATTTTCAACAAATTCAAATAAAGTATTAGATGACCCATTTGGTGGTCCATTATCTCAAGACCTTTCTGACTACTGATAAAAGGAATCATTCAAGTTAAGACAAGAAAACTTTCGGTGCAAAATTATTCAAGATATCATGATCAACAAAAGACAAACAACTCCAACAACATTTTCTAACCTGCGAGACCCACATCAATTATAAAGACCACTTTGTCAAAAAGATGGTCCAATTATTCAAAATTTTTCAATATTCGCCATCAAGTATGGAGACAAGCTTTTCAAAAAAAAGCATGATGATATTTCTTTAATTATTCAATTGTAATAGTCAAGTTTAGTGTGTATAAATGTACTTAAAGTCTAGAGTTGTAGGCAGAACTTGAATAGAGAGTGATCAGAGAGTTTGGAAGAGAGTTTAGCACGCAGTCTAAGAGAGAAAGAAAAATCCCTACTCCCTACTCTGTAAAAGCTTTAAAAATTCGTATACAATTTTTTGTAAAAATTTCCTTTGGCAATAAAAATTTTTCAATTTCAATTAATTTCTCCTACGTGTTCCATCATCAATTTCATTTCAAATTTCAGCTTAATTTCAAAAAATATTATTTCAAAACAAATTTTAATTTTAAAAATTTATTTTAAATTCTTATCTCAAGTTTTCTAATTTTATTAATCAAAGTAGAAAACTTGAGATAAGAATTTGAGATAAATTTTGAAATTGAAATTTGTTAAAATAAAATTTGAAAATGTTTTGAAATTAAAATTAAATTTGAAATTAAATTGAAAACTTTTTGATAGCTCTCCGTTCAAATCCTCCCTAAATTTGACTATTAGAATTGAATAATTGAAGAAAGATAATCATACTTCCTTTTGAAAAGCTTGTCTCCATACTTGATCGCGAATCTGAAAAAATTTTGAATAATTGAGCCAAGTTTTTTGACAAAATGGTCTTTATGATGGTGAATCTTAAATAATCTTGAATAATTGAACAAATTTTTTGACAAAATGGCCTTCATAATTGTTTATGGGTCCCGTAGATTAAATAGTATTGCCAAAGTTGTTTGTCTTCTCTTGATCATGAGATTTTGAATAATTTTGCACCGAAAGTTACCTTGTCTTAGCTTGAATGATTTCTTTTGTCAGTAGTCAAAAGAGTCTTGTGATAATGGACCACCAAAAGAGTCGTCTGACACTTTGCTTAAATTTTCTTCATGGTTGTCTACCAAACTTGTTGATTTTGGTCATAAACTCTCTAAATTTTAAAAATCTAAAGTTGTCTTAAAATTTAAAATACATAAAACTAATATCTTAAATTTAATTAATTTTTTGATTGAACAAGACATATTCAAAACTATTATCGGACAATAATTTTAAATTGACACTTTGAAACTATAATTACCTAAATATTCTAAAATACAAAATTCTAAAATCAGAGAAGCTACTGGAACACTTGAGTTTACCAACAGTCTTACGGCCTCCCTCAAGTTTTATTGCCTGGAACATCTGGCTTACCAACGTTTAAACAGCTCTCACTGCTACCGCCTTGACTTTTCGACCCTTGTATTCTAAAATACCTGAATAACAATAATCTCTCTATATTTTACTAAAACTTCTTGCACAACAATAGTTTTTTCTACATCTTTGTTCATCAAAACTTCTTTTTTCTCCCTTTTTTTTTATGATGATCTACTTATAATAGTAATGGTAGACCGGAAGAAAAGTTTGACGTGGGGAGTTGACATGTTATATTGTTAGGTTTACCTTGATATAATCGATATTGTAGTTTGGTTTTATGGTATGTTCAATATGGAGATCAATGTAAGAAATTGGTGAATGGAAAAGGAATTTGATTTGATGATAAGCAAATGGGTATTCGAAACCTATTATTGGTATTGGACAGTACATTCCAGTACTATAATGGTTTCTTATGCGATCTGGATCATCTAAAAGATATTCATTCAGAAGATATTGATTTTGGGTATTTGAAGAAGATGGTCGGTCATTATTAATTTGAAAAGATGGAGGTGAAAGATTTTGTAACCTGTGTGGAATCTCCTGTTGATTTTCAAGGAAGAAGTTATTTCTTCTTTCCATGAGTGTTTGGATGGTTTGATCCCAAGAATTTTTGAGAAGATTTGAGTATTTGGGTTGAGTAGGTTGAATAGGTTTGAGTGTTTAGGTTTTCTCTCGAAATTCGCTTAGAGCACTTTTCTAAAAATTTTCTTTCTCCTTTTCTTTAGTGTAACCCTTGTAAAAATTCTCTTGTGAGATAATCCAGAAGGGAATTATTTTCTCCCTTTATATAGGCAATTTAGAAATCAAAATTGGAAAGAATTGCTTGCCATCTGGCAAAAATTTGTTTTGAAATAAAATTTTTGACATCTTTTTCTAAAATTTCTTTTGTAGGTTTACAATCAATTCGTAGTAAGAAATTTTTGTTGAATAAATCATCTTGAAATTTTATGATGCATAAAACAATTGATAATTTTTTTTTATTGTTAAGTAATTCTTTTGAGATCCGAGCTAGATGCCTAAATGATATCTAACAATTGATTCCCTATTTGACCCATCTAATCATTGTTTTAGAATTCCTCTATATCCTATATTTGAAGCATCAGTTTCAACAATAAGAAATGCACTAGGATGGGAAATTGTTAAGCATGGAATAACCTTGACTTTGTTCTTGATTATCTTAACTACTTGAGTCTATTGATCTGTCCAAGGGACTAGATTCTTTTGTAATATTTTGTATAATGGTTCACAGATTTTCCTGATATTTGGAAAAAAATCTGCTACATAATTGAAAGATCCTAAAAACCTCTGTTATTAAGTTTTCTTTTTGATTTCATCTGAAAATTTAGAAGTAAACTTAATAGTACTATTGATTAACTGAATAATGCTTTGGTGGATTTCATGACCTAAAAATCTTACTTTGATTTGAAAAAGTTTCATCTTGGTGACCGACACCACTAAACTATTCTTTTTGACTATGTAGAGGTTAATGTGACGATGTTTAAAATGTTATTCTATGGATTTTGGAAATACTAACACGTCATCAATGTAGTCAATGAGGAATTGGGAATAAGGGTTGAATATCTCATTCATGATGTTTTGAAATTTTGAACGGACATTTTTGAGATCAAATGGCATCACGTTCCATTCGTAATATTCAAATGGTACGTTAAAGGCGATTTTGTACCTATCCTGCTTAGATATTTGGATTTACGAAAATCCACTTTTTATATCAAATTTGAAAAATATAGTTGAATAATACAATCATTTAAGTAGGTCTTTCTTATTGGGAATTGGATACCTAATCTATTGTAAAATCTTATTTAATGGTTTATAATTAATAACTAACTTAGGAACTCCTCTTTCTATTTTGGAGTTTTTGTTGACATAAAAAACAGAACAACTCTAAGGGAATTTTGATTTTCAGATAAGATTTTTGTTGAGTAAATCTTGGATTTCTTTTTTGCATTGTTCAAGAAGATCATGGTTCATTTGGATAGGTCTGGCTTTGGTAAGTATCTGTCTTTCATTGAAGTCTTTTTCGTAGGGTAAATGAACAATATGCTTTTTCCTTTCCTAAAATGCATTGGGTAATTTTGAGCATACTTCTTTTTCAAAAAATTTTGAATGTTAGAGATTTTTGTTTGAACAATATGATTCCCTAATTGTTTTTCTATTTTGAAATATTGAATTTCTTTTTGCAAAGCTTGGATGTGATTTTCTTTATTTTTTATGAAATTGATTTGTTAACTAATGGAGTTTTATTAGAGTAAAGCTATTTTTTTGTTATTGATAGGGGACTAGAAAATTAAAAGTGATTTGAGTACCTAGCACTTGAGTATGGATTCATTTATCGTCTACTTGAAAAGGATAGATTTTAGTAAGAAAAGGTGTGTCTAGAATAATGTTTTGGCTGAGATTTTTGACGAAGATGAAACTATTCTTGAAGCAATAATTCTGGTTGCAAATTTGGGTTTTGGATAACTTGTACCTAACATTGAAATTTGATCCGTTTGCACTGATAAGCCTTTCATAGTTTTTTTCGTAATACTTTATCGAATACAATTTTGATCTGCTCCTGAATCAACTAAAGTAGTTGTATTGAGATGAAAACTATTGCCTATGTATAAAGAGATGTTGACATACCATTTTTAAAAATTGATCTTATTAATGAGTTGAACAAAATCATTATCACCTAATTGTTGTACGGGGTCAAGGATTTGACTTGGTTCGACTTGTCGATTTGCAGTTTGGTCATCTATAATGACTTTTCCTTTGTTATGGAAATTTTCTAATAATTCTAACCTAACATTGATTTGAAGCTGTTGGATCTATTGTTCTTAGAGTTTCTGGTTTAAATCCTTAATTTGTTTCTTAAGTAACTTGATCTCTTCCTAAAGTTCACCTATTGTAACCTGTCTAAAAAGGTTTTGAGTAGGATATTTTTTGAAGATTTTGTTGAGACTAAAAGGTTATGGGTTATTGACTTGGTTTTCTTGGGTAATGATTTTCTTAAGTTTGAGTAAATACTCCATCCTAGTATCTGGATCATCGATCTTGTCTATAATATCTAAGAGGAATTGTTTATCCTGCTTGTTTCTACTGATATTGTTGATACTAGCACAGTTGCATAGACCACCAAACAACTACAATTTTGAGTATCTTCACTACTGCTATTAGGGTTGTCTATTTGTTGAATTTCATCAGAACTAACTTGAGTACTGTTGGAATCCTTACTTAATAAAAGTTGACTAAACTTTTCCCTAAAGTCATCTTGGTTCTTGAAAATTTCGTTGATTTTGTTTTTGGTTTTACAATTATTTGAGGTATGTCTTGATTTTTTGCAAGTCCAATAGACTAAGTCTTTTTTGTTATTGGGCTTGTACTTTTTATTGGGCCAGTATTGGTTTTTGTACTTCCTGTTGGATTTGTAATAAGACTCATTGAATTAGGTTTTTTATTTTCCGGGCTTCGAATAGTAGGTAATGTGTTTGGGCTTACTCTTATTTCTGCGGGATGATGGTTGGATCTTTTCATAACCGTATTGTTGACAAAAGTTTCCTACGATTTGGCTAAATAAGTACTTTTCGGTTTTCTTCTTTTCCTTTTGTTCTTGACATAATGCTAATCCCTTTTTTTTTACAAAAGCAAACAATTGACCATAAGTAATTGAATCCCAAGGAATTGAGTTTTCTCTTGTAAATTCAACTAACTTTTTGAGTATTCTATCACTAAAGAATTTGGGTAAACCTAAAATGAATCTTTCTTTCCAGAAAGAGGCATTACAGTCTTATTTTTGAAAAATATGGGTAATGAATACATCTTTGTACCATATAAAATCTCTTAAAGTTGGACACCTAAGGTTAGTTAGGATTATTTTTGAACTTTATAATTCTTTCTAAGGGTTGTCTATGAAATGCATACATATAGTATGGATAAGAATTTTTACATCATTTTATTTTTCGTGTTCAGTAATGAAACCTTGGTCATCTTCAATTTGGATTTTTTCGTTGTGGTTAACTATGCTTTGTTAAGTATGTACGCTTAAATTATTATTCCACCAGTACCTAAGGAATTCAATGAATCCTGCTACTATGTACTTGGCAGCTGTGTAGTCTATGTTTTTGAGTGCTTTGTAGGCTATTGTGGCTATAGTTTTTTACACAAGGCTATAAATATCTTTATCCTTTTAATGGAATTTATATTACCAAATGGGTGACCTTTGATAAGTCTTTTTTCCCTTATCAAACCTTACATCATTTTTGTTAGTTTACTTCCTCTCCTTCAGGTTTTTCTTCTTTAATTCATATTATTCAAAGTTCATAGCTTGTAATCTCCTTTATTGCTCTTCAGGTAGCTTTCTTTGCTTCTTTAAGTACAGCATAACCAACTTAGGCGACTAATTCTTCTCATTTATTAATTGTTTTTTCTACTGTCAATTTTGATGTTTCAGCTTAGAATGTGCATCAAATGGTTATTAGGTCTAAGAATGGTATTTTTAAACCAAAAACATTTGTTGCTGATGCTTTATTTTTTGTTAAACCTTCTACCGTTAAACAAGCTTTAAAAAGCTCTCTTTGGAAGTTAGTAATACAATAAGACTATGATGCCTTACAAAAGACTTAGACTTAGGATTTAGTTCTTCATTTAGATGCATATAAAATTGTTGGTAACAAATAGGTATTTCAGATAAAGTATAATTAAGATGTTTTAATTTTTAAGCATAAAGATATGCTTGTGGCCTAGGGTTTTCATTAGACTTTAATATTTATAGTTTTATGATAAAGGCTTCGATAGTAAGAATGGTTTTTAGTTTAACAATCATACATGGATGGGAAATTAGACAAATAGACATTAATAATGCTTTCTTTAATGAACAACTTTCAGAGGCTATTTATATGCATCAACTTGAAGGCTTCATTGATTCTTGTTTTCCTACACATCTTTGTCGACTCAATAAAGCCCTTTATGAGTTAAAACAAGCTCCTTGTGTCTAGTATGATTAGTTTAAGTCTACTCTATTACAATTCACATTATGATATATCTCTCTTTATCAAGCATACTTCTTCTTTTATGCTTCTTATTCTTATTTATATTGATGACAAATTGATTACTAGTCCTCTCAATTCTTTAATAGAAGAATTTATTGCTTGATTAAATTAAGCTTTTGCTTTAAAAGATCTTAATGTTCTTAATTTTTTCTTGGTATTAAAATAACGTATAATTCTGATAATTTGCATCTATCATAAACCATATATATTAAAGATCTTTTTGCTCAAACTAGCAAAAGTTGTCCTACTCCTATGATTGCAAACCTTAGCTATCTAAAGTAATAGTGATTCCTTTATTAATGTATTATTTTATAGAAGTATTGTAGAAGGGTTGCATATGTTACTCTAGCTAGACCTAATATTACGTTTTGTGTTAACAAATTAAGTCAGTTTTTTACTGCTCTTACTATTAAACATTAGCAAGCTTGCAAAAGACTTCTTCAATACTTGCAAGGAATAAGTTCCTTTGGTCTTTAATTCAATCTTGGAGGAAATTCTATAATTATAGAATTCTCAGATGTAGATTGGACTTATGATTTGCATGATTGCAAGTTAGTAAGTAGTTATGCTATATATTTTGTTGGCAATCTTATATTATAGTTATCAAAGAAATAATAAGTTATTTCTAGATTGAGTACTGAATCAAAGTATTAATCCTTAACTTTTATTACTCTAAAATTAGTATGTTATTATTATTTCTTTATGAACTTAAGGTGTCTACTTTTGCAATACTTATTCTTTAGTGTGACAATCAAAGTACAATAACTTTGGCTTAAAATGTAGTCTTTTCATACTTAAGCAAAGCATATTAAGTTGGACATTCATTATCTTAGACACAAAGTTTTAATAAAGAGATTGACATTCATTTATTCTAGATAATTGTCAAATTGTATATATTTACAAAGCTTATGTCTTATTCTTAATTTTTACTTTTAGAGACAAATTTTAAGTTCTTTCTTGAACTTTAGCTTAAGGGGGGATGATAAGGTATTTGCATTCATCTTCAGTTGATTGGCTTAGCTATTAAGTATATGAAACTTGACGAAAGTTGCTGAAAGTTGCTAAAAGCTGCCAGTTGGAATAAGTTGCTAGTTGAAGCCGTTAAAGTTAGTTAACTTAGCATTTTGATTAGT
This sequence comes from Swietenia macrophylla, assembly GCA_032401905.1. NCBI lineage: Eukaryota > Viridiplantae > Streptophyta > Magnoliopsida > Sapindales > Meliaceae > Swietenia > Swietenia macrophylla. Next base: position 3,189,327 of record CP135559.1, on the reverse strand, counting down.
TAATTAATAATAAATTACTGAATAAAATATGTTAATTAGTTATAGTAATAGGTAAATACTTTTAGATGGCTTACAACTTAGAAATAGTTAAGTATTGCATTTCGTAAAAGTTGAATGAAATTAAAAGAAAAGCAAGAAATTCATTTAAAAGTTTTTCATCTATTTTCTCTTTTGTTTTCTTTTCAACCGAACAAGCTTTTGTGAAATCTTTCAATACATATGATTTTGTTAAAATGTTTTATGTTTGCATAAGCCTTTGTCTGAGCATTCTTAAATTTTTGAAGTTCTTCTTTGTTCTAATTAAGGTTTCTTTTCATACATGAACTATATTTGAAAGAAATAAATCTTTTTTTTCTATTATCCCATATGCGCTACAATCTAAATGATATATGTTGTTCTTGTGAATCTTAATGTCTATATTTTATTCTTGGGGGCATGCTTGCTTCTTTCTTGATGTTTATTGATCTTTCATTTGTTTCTCTTACCTAAAAAAGAATGTGACATTAGTAATCATCAAAATTAATTATACTATGTATTGTACTTTTTTCAATTTTATATTCATGCCATTATGTCTTTGCGATATTATCAAAATAGATGATAGAAAGACTTGAAACTTTATTCCCTATAATTAAAAGGCAAAAGTTTAACAATCAAAACAAGTTTAATATGACAAAATCTTGATAGGGGATTCTTACTAAAGCCTAGCCATATAAAGCATATTTTGATCAAATTTAAAAAGATAATTGATGTGGCACTAATACTATATCTTTAATGAGTCCTTTGGCATAGGACAAGCAAGCCAAGTCACTCTTGTTTTGAGATTAAAAGTTAAATCTCACACTCTTACCAAGGTCTTTAAACATAAGAATTATGTTGTTCTAACTTTTTATGGTCTTGGTATAAGGTTGTTGCTATATCTAATACTAATAAGGGACTTCAATATGAGGTGGAGTGTAAAATGCAAAAAAAACTCTGTAAATAATGCCAAAGAAGTAAGAAAAGAGCTAAAGACATCAAAAATAATGACCAAGGAAAGAGCCAAAGAGATTAAAAATAGTGATCATGAAACTCATTTGACTGTTAAACTAGGCTAAAGATAAATAAACAACAATTTATATGGCAATATGGTTGAAAATATGGTATGGTTGTATCAAACTGAAAAATAACTAACTTTTTAGAACTCTTTCAAAATGAGGTTGAAGAAATTTATCTTTTGATAGTTTAAAAGGTGAATTTTAGCAAATTAAGATTTTGATGAAAACCATTAGAGTATACCCTAAAAGTTATTTATATTATCAGCTTCAAAGATATGTTTGTCTTATATATACATTATAGATTAATAAAAGAAAAAGTTTTGTATTCACAAATATATGCTACTCTCTTTATTCAGTTATACATATAAATAAAGTATATTTATGAATTGTCCAAATAATTTGTTTAATAGTTAAATGATATTATAAAAGTCATACTGAATGTCATCAATAAATATTATGAGATAGTATAAGTGCAAGTAACGTAATAGTCACGTTATTAGAATATCATTATAAAATAAATAGTTAAAAAACTATTTATTTGAATACGATCATATAATGATAAATTACATGGTATTGCATGCAATCAATGATTTATCGTATAATTGTACTAGTGTGTGATGTTGTCCTTTACCTGAGATATCACTAATAAATTCGTGTAAATGTACATGGTTTATATAGTAAATAAGTACGAAATTAGTCATATCTTGTATGATAAAATTGGTATAGTTATGTATTGTTTGTATTTGAAAACGTGTGATAGTTAAAATAAAATCCATTGATTCAATAAGCATTAAATTGAAGTTTTTACTTACTCAATTCGGATTTAAATTCTCAGACGGACATCAATAAATGACTAAAAAAGTAAATCTCTAGTCAGAGTGATCAAATATTATATGATAGAGTTTATAGAGATAAGTTCAGCACATATTAATAAATATTTCATAGTTTCATCGGTAAAAAATTTTGATATATCATAGACTCTAAATCGATTGAGATTAGATAATGGAAGAATTTTACTTATACGGTATATACAATTGAGATGGAGACTAATAAAGTATGACTTCACTATAAATCAAAAACTATAGCATATTACTAGATGTTAATCATAATTGTTGAATAATTAAATAGTTTGATAAACTCAAAAAATTTAGAATAAATTCATGGTTATTCTACAATAAATCTATATGGTTACACTAATAACCAAAAATAATGAAAATTATTTGAGAGAAAAAAATATTATCGGTAGTAAGGCTAACACTTTTGAGATAATATTTTGGTCGAAATAAATATACATATATATATATATATATTTATGAATTCTTTAAAGTGTTTAAAAGATTTTATTGAACTTGCATTGAAATATAATTTATTGTAAATTATATGATGAAATTGATAATATTAATTATCTAAGGAACTAAGTAAAAATATGTAATTGTAAGATAATTATATATTGGTTCATGTATAATGCTTAATTACACTTTGGTTAAAAGGCAGCCAAATATTTGCATTTAAGTCCAAGTACTTAAATGTTCAAAATAAAAATTATAAAATAATGTCCATATTATCCATAACATATAATCACTTTTTAATTAAAGGTGGGGACAAATTTAGAAAGGTATTGATATTTCAAGTATATATACATACTTTACCAAATTGTGTAATTTTGCAAGTTAAAACAAAAGCTCTTTCTCCCAATTCGACCACATCATACAAGTAAGCAAACTTATTTATAAATTGCTATAATTTGCATATATAGGATACACACACACATATGGTATTCCATGTGTTTCTGAAAATACATGAATAAATTCAAATTTCAATTCTATGTATATTATGAGCATTTCAATCCAACAGAAGTAAGATAGTTTTTAGTGAGAATTATAGTAATAATAGTTAAACAATGGCTATTGAAATTTCTTAAAACTTGTTCGGCCTCTTAAACCCCTTTATGCTACAAAAGATGGCTTATTTATAAGTTATGAGTTTTATAATTTGTCCAAACTTATTTTGACAATTACTTAATTGAAAAAAAAAATTATTGTTCCTCATGAAATTCAAGCTTTTAAGGCCAAAATGGATTTAAGTCTTTTAAACATAATTAAATATATAAGAGTAGTTTTAAAATACAATTATTTTAGATAAAGTTAAGTAATTACAATGAGCTTTTTAGTGAAAATAAAAATTGCTTTTAGGCATATTTTAAGTAGAAATAAAATCTTTTATAAATAAGGGAATGGAGTTTTGTTTTAAAGAATAGACTATTACAATACCAATTGGACTTCCTTTTGGGTTTATGGCTTTAGCTAAGTCACCTTTTTATTAGTTTTATTACATAAATTTTTTAGAAAAAATAATTTGACATGACTTTCTTGAAGTTTGGCAAAATTATACATAAATATAAAATTTTTTTAAAATTAACAAATAAAATCACTTAATAGTAAAATTGTTATAATTGATCATTAATTGACTAAACGAAATAATAAATAAACTAAAATAATCTTATCCATGTAAATTTTATATATTAGTGTAATTTCATATATATTCCTTGAGGTTTAGAAAATAAAAAGAAAATATGCTTAAAAGTTATTTATTAAATTTTTAGATTTAATTTATTTTAATAAATATATATAAATTAGATACTAATTTTAATAGGAGAAGATCATATATTGTTTGCTTGTGTAGATTATAAATTATTTAATTTAATAAATATATACAAACTTATGTAATATATATACAAATCAAAATTATAAACTACTTATTTTTATATCATTATTTTAACTGTTGTAAGACATTTACCTAATCAATGAAAAAAAGTTGAATCAATAACTAAAATAATATTATGCAAGTAAGTAATATATAATATTAATTTGTATATATATTACATAAGTTTATATATATACATATTAAATTAAATAATTTATAATTT